>JAYKKM010000360.1:6942500-7542500 GCA_035772405.1 Chrysogorgia sp. JL179-B06 | reverse complement strand
CACAAGCATTTTACCCAGTGATACTCACATTTTAGAGGCTTATGTGTTAATTACATTTTTGTAGAGAATAAAAATATCTACATATTGATGAATGTCTACAAATCTACAACCACTTTCTTACTGGCACGAGTATCTTGACTTACTGTTCTTCTTTAAGGCATCAAGCGATATCTTACCCGAACGTCTAATTGTTCCCTTAAGACTTACTAGATCCTCCACAAATGTCAATGCAATCTCATTCCGTCAACGTAAATGTAAAACAACTACTTTCAATCGCTCATTTTTTATTAGAACAACAAGGACTAATTGGAACTCCCTCCCTGAATACTTAATTAAGGCTAGATCATTTAAACTTTAAAAAATTTAAGAAATCACTATTAGACTATTATAATTATGCTCTATTATCCTGTTATAATGTTGACGATCCTCGAACTTAAAAAACTGTCTGCCTAAAGTGCAACACATCGCGAAGCCTCACTGAACCCATAACTTGCTGTTAATAGTTATTATTTTATTTTTGTAAGGGCCCACTGTAATTGGTGTTTAACTGTTGTGGCGACCCTGCTTCTTCTATGTATTATTTTAGAGGCAAAGCTAAATAAATAAATAAAAATGTATTGTTGCTGTACCATGTATATTATAGAAATTGTTGCAACTATAAGTTCATGAATACAAAAATTTGGAAATGATCATTGAAATACCTACGTATGTCAAACTATTCGTCATTTTCGTCACTCTTCGCCGCTCTTCGCTTTCATCGAATATATACAAATCCTTCGAAATCACCTTAGATCTTAAAAAGATCTTATGAAAAGTACCAGTTAAAGTTCCGCTATTATCGCCCACCATTACACTGGTATTTTAAAATATAAATATCTCAAAAAGCTAAAACTCGATAAAACTAAAAGTTCACTCGCATTTTGCGAGTTTGCGAGCGGTAATTTCGAGCTCTGGTCATACTAAAAATAATTAGTATAACATTTTTGCAACCTACAGTATAGTGAGTACTGGGAATGGGTCCTACTAGCTAATTACTGCCCGGGACTGCCCGAGACTGCCCGGGAAGTATAAAATGACTGCCCGGGAATAAATATTGACTGCCTGAGACGATATATTACTGCCAGAGACAGTTTTACATATATATTAGGCCTTATATAATGAAGAATGGTGATCGGAAATAATGGCACCGGAAAAAGTAACAACGGAAAAATGGTACCGGTAAAAGTGGCACGATTTTTCTTACTCTTACGGAAAAAAACGGCACCAAAATCATGAAAGTCAAGAAATTTATAAGAGTACTGAAAAAACAGACATTCAACCAACACACAGAAACACTGTTTTGACAACTTATAAATATTTTTAATTTATTTATTGAACAATAAATCGTTAACTCAACATTATTACCGGTATAACCTCGTACAGTTTCAGAAATCAGCTCGGGCAGTTCCCGGGCAGTCTCGGGCAGTATTTAGTAGGACCGCTGGGAATGAGAGGTGCTGCATACCAACACTCAATTTCCATGAGTAGTTATAATCAAACTGGGTTTACCCAGCTAGGGTAACTATATACAGTATCACCACAGAAATTTCAAGTCCATATTAATTAAGTATAGAAACTAATTACTTTTAATGCTTTAATGCTGCAATCTGATTGCCTAATATTGCTACTCATTATCTAATTAACAATTAGTTTAGTTTATTATATTTATTACTCTTTTAGGTGAATGGAATACAGGCTAGAAAATTGATAGGGGTTTCTGAGGGACTACGATTTAAGGTCATTATCCGAGAATTAATCAGACATTCATTATCCGAGAATTTTTTAGTTAAGGTCGTTATCCAAGAATTTCGAGCGGGGGTGGTAACGTGACATTACATATACGGGCATGTTACATATATGGGCGGCGCGAGAAACAGGGTGGTAACGTGAGGTTGCTGAGACGAAGCCTTCGAACCTTCGAACCTTCGAAGGTTTTTCAACCTTCGAAGGTTTTTCTAGCCCTTCGAACCTTCGGCCACACCCATTAAGAAAAAGTTAAGCACCAAACTTTAATAATACATGGACGGAAAGCGAAATTCCGCGTTTGTTTTCATCTTTACGCCGTTCCCCGCTGCCGGGTGTGAAATGCATCTCGATTCGTCTCGACAGGAAGTAGCAACAGAAAGTAGGAACCAATCGCGTTTCTGACATTTGAGTGACATTTGACCAATTTTACGGGTCTTATTTCAAAATAAGAAGTATGGCCGAAGGACGAACACGTTCAAACGTTTGGGATTCTTTTGTAAAGCTTCCCGAGAAAAACAAAGCAAAGTGCAAACTTTGCTCGAAAGAGCTTGCCTTCTGCGGTGGGACAACAAACCTTCGTGAGCACCTTATAGCCAAACATGCGTTGGCGCTTCAGAATGAAAACAAGCCTGCATCCCAAAATATTCGTTCATTCCTCAAACCAACTCGATGCAATGAAGCTAAGGCTGAAGGAATTTCTGAAAGGATTGCCGAGATGATTGCAATGGATATGAGACCAATCCAGATGGTAGAAGGCACGGGATTTCGAAAACTGATGAGTTACCTTGAACCAGGGTATACAGTACCGAGTCGGAAGAGCTTTACAATGCGCATAAACCGCAAACATACTCTAGGAAAAGCCAAGTTGGAGTCCATGCTGAACGAGGTCTTGAGTGTAGCGCTAACAACCGATATATGGACCAGTATCGCTGTTGAGGCATATATGACTGTTACTGTTCATTACTTGGATTCCGATTGGGAGATGCAAAGTTTTGTCCTTGAAACCATTCATTTCCCCGAGAGGCACACTGGAGTAAACATCGCTGCAAAGTTACAGGAAATAGGCGAGAGATGGGAAATCACTGACCAGGTTGTAGCAGTTGTTCATGACCAGGCCTCAAATATGGGAGTGTCGATGGAGATTTTACGAGAAAACGAAGGTTGGAACAGTGTATTTTGCTCTGCGCATTGCCTTCAACTATGCTTAAAGTCTGGTTTAGATATTAATATTATCAACAGACTCCTTGGTGCTTCACGGAAGATCGTAACTCATTTTCACCACAGTGTAGTGGCAAGCGAGGCCCTGAAACAGAAGCAAGAACAGATGAATGTGAAAGGAAAGAAGCTAGTAACCAGTTCTGCCACGCGCTGGAACTCATCCCTTGCAATGCTGGATCGTTTGCTGAAGCTTCGATGGCCTGTGACAGCAGTTTTGTCTGACGAAGAGGTGACAAAAAGAAGCGATCGTTATCTGGATCTAACAAACGAACAGTGGGAGCTTGCGGGTGATTTAGTGAAGGTACTTGAGCCTTTTAATGTAGCTACAGCCGTTCTTAGCTATGAAGAAAACGTCTCAATCTCATCCGTTTTCCCCATCCTACACGGACTGCTTGACCAGCTCAAACCATCACCAAATTCAGCAGATTCTGCAGCAATTAGCCAGTTCAAAGAAATAGTTTCGAAAGAAATTAGGAGGAGATGGGAGCTTGATTCTGTGGACGTATCTTGTCCTATTGTCGTTACTTCGGTGCTTGACCCGCGATTTAAGCAGTTGACCACGGCAAAATTAGACGACGGTCAGAAAGAGGAATTAACAGAGAAGATCGTAGAATTGGCAGATACTTTAAAACTAAGAGTTGATGGCGTCGAGCAGGAAGACTCCATAGAGGTTACTCAATGCCAGTCAAAGAAAGCGAAGACCGCGCTTGATGTACTAATGGGTCCTGAGCAGCCACCGCCTTCTGCAACACCTGTTAACATTGAACTACAACAGTTCCTATCCGAAATAGCATCTCCTCGTAGCCAGTCCCCACTTCTATGGTGGAAAGCAAATTCCACGCGGTTTCCTAATCTTGCTCGTCTAGCAAAAATGCTTCTAGCTATTCCAGCAACGTCTACGCCTTCCGAACGGGTATTTTCTACAGCAGGAAATACCGTCACAAAGCTTCGAAACAGTCTTAAGCCAAAAAACATTGACGCTTTAATTTTTTTACATAACAACTTGGGCAAGCTCCTGTAAATCATCTACATAGTGGAGCACAGATGTTTAATTTTCCTCTTGTTTTTCTTGAATTTGCTGTTTACATACATTGTATATTTTTATTAAAAACAACAATATATCTATGCGCGCGAGCGTAGATACTAGATACAAAAATCGCGGCGCATGTAATAAGTAAACTGTTTCCTGTTCGTTCAGAGTGCGTATATATATGGAAATACAGTAAAGTTATATTTGTAAAGCTTTCAACGTTTTCTGAGACATGAAAAGTACCCCAAACTCATTCGTGGTTTGCTTAGCGTTTGGGCCGGTTTCGGTTTATACGTCGTATAAATAAGAAGAATTTAACTCCCAGACGAATTCAATTCGTTTTAAACGTCGCACAACAGTCGCATTTAATTGTTTGAATTCAATTCGTCTGAATTACTGCAAATGCGACGATCGTGCAACGTGTAAACCGGACCTTACTGCAAATTTGAATTTCGGAACTGTGGTGGGAGGGGCTAAGAACCGAAGGTTCGAAGGTTCGCGAAGGTTTTGAACGAAGGTTCGAAGGTTTATATTTAACCTTCGTCTCACCCTTAGAGGTTACATATACGGACTCTTTGCTTGAGTATATATATGTACCCGTTATGTAACATGCCCGTATGTGTAACGTCACGCTACCACCCTTTAGTTGAAACAGGGTGGTATGACGAAGTTACATATACGGGCATGTTACATATATACAGGCATGTTACATATTATACAGGTATATGCGAAGTTTGAAAAATAAACTTCTAACGAATTAAAGAGACTTTCGAACAGGGATTTCAAGGGCCACTGGCTTGACATGGGTTAAAGTCCAAAAGTGTAAAGCATTATTGAGCACGTGCATTTCACGTGTTTTAAATAAATCTTAAAACTCGAAATAGCGTGGAAACACTCGCCCCCACTAATTTCTCGCTCTCCCAAACTTCCACTAGTGTTTCTATAGCTGTATGTAAACACGGAAAATGTTTTCTATTTCTTAATTATGCTATTTGGAAATATTCTTACCCCCTTCATTATTTAGGGAAAACGAGGGATGAACGGGAACATGTCTAACCCCCTAGCCCGTATATGTAACACGCCCGTATATGTAACACGCCTGTATATGTAACATGCCCGTTTATGTAACGTCACGTTACCACCCCATATGAGAATTCCATGAGAGGAGCTCATATCTGATAAGGGGCCATAAGGCACAAAGTGCCAAGATGGCTATGAGCTGATCATAATTATGATGAGAGCAAATGGATACAGTTTAGTTGTTTTATTTTATGTAGAAACTTGCATGTAGGTATATTTATATAAAAAAGTAGAGTGCTGCATTAGACAGTTGGGCTGTGATATAGGCTAACTAGCATGGAGTACAGTTGTTCAAAGCCTGGATAGCTTTAGCCTGCGTGCATAGCTTATCCTGCAGTGGATTAAAATTCTATCCAGTGAATATATTTTCTATCCACTGAATGGCCATCTGATGAGTGAATACCATTATTCATGTTTTCAAGTTTCAACAACATATTCACCTGGTACTTTTTCTCAGAAAACTATTGAATGGATAGAAAATGAATCGACTCGTAGGACACCGACATATCCACCAGATAAGCTATCCATACGGGTCCTACTAAATACTGCCCGGAGCGCCCGGGAGCACCCGAGAGTGCCCGAGAGTGCCCGGGAGCACGTGAGAGCGCCCGGGAGTATACAAGATAGTATAATTCAGTGTACGATCCTTTCTGAGCTTTTTTTAGTCGTTTATATTGACGAAAAATAATATTAAAAGTGATTTTCAACCACCTTAGCAACAAACAGTGCAGCACGGCTGCCCACACAGGAAGCTATGCGAAACATGAGATTTTAACTTTAATTATGAATGTAATTATATAAATATTGTCATTCACCGTATATAAGCTATTCTGCGTCTCAAACACAAGATGGCGGCAGGAAAACTGCTATCAGCCATATACAACAAGAGCGAATGGTATGATTGTTAAATATTTGCTTAAGTTTTTTTCATTTTTTTGACAAAAACAGTTGAAAAGTATCGAAATTTTATGAGTCATCCAGCCATTGTGTCGTTTTGTTTACGCGGATTCGCTGAGACTCAGAATACTAGCTTATATACGGTGAATGACAATATTTATATAATCACATTCATAATTAAAGTTAAAATCTCATGTTTCGCATAGCTTCCTGTGTGGGCGGCCGTGCTGCACTGTTTGTTGCTAAGGTGGTTGAAAATCACTTTTAATATTATTTTTCGTCAATATAAACGACTCAAAGAAGCTCAGAAAGGATCGTACACTGATTTATACTATCTTGTATACTCCCGGGCGCTCTCACGTGCTCCCGGGCACTCTCGGGCGCTCCCGGGCGCTCCGGGCAGTATTTAGTAGGACCCATCCGTACTGCTTCGAACAACTTCGAACAACCGATCTACAAGTACATATTATTTAATAAATTTGAAAACATCACTGTCGTCCATACCACTAGACATCGGAGATCTTTGTAAATTCTCTTGTGCAAAATCATCGTTCGTAACCTGTTTTGAACGTGCCTTATTTGGAGATCCAAAGAGGCTTTCATCCTTTAATAGCAAAAAACACGAAACATGACCATAATATTTGTTCATATCGTACCCGAAACACGTACTATTCGTCATATAAACTAGACTAAAAAGAGTAAAACAGGTAATCGTAGCACAGAAGTTACTTACCACAGTAGACGTTCTGTTCACTGTACGGTACTGCCGATTAAGGGAACGTCGAGAACCACTCGATCCTCGTGAATCAACCGAACCAACACTCTGCAGATTGAAAGTATATAAAAGTCAAAATGGGAGATGAGCTAAACGCGAACAAACTCAAAACGTAGGACATTCAGCTTTTAATTTACAAGTGTGGAGAAGAAATTATATTAAATAACTCACCATTATGTAACAGAATTTCAGGAAAGTTTGTTTCTTTGGACACTTTTTGGGTTGGTTTACTCCAAAATTGGTTGTATGTACACGGCGAAGATAGTTCAAGATAACCGGTTACTAAGCAACACGACAAATAACAACCGCTTGCCAAACAGACTAGGGGCTCAGCGTGAGAAATTCACTAAAAGTCAATTAAAAGTCGCGAAAATATGAAATAAAAGTTATTTCTTGGGTTAGAAAATTGTAAATTTATGCTAAAAGAATCGCCCTCGTTTTCTGGTATGAATACGACGGTTGGTTTTTCGGTCAAATAAATATAAATATCAATATCAATACCCCATAATGCACTTTTCATTTTTTCGGACGTCATATAAGCGGCGCCAAACAGAACGAAAAAAAATAAAAAAGAATATTTAATTTGGGTGCCATTATGAAAGAGGTCTATCAGATATGTTCTTGGGAATTGATTGATAAAAGACCATTCTGATTTTGGACTTTGTCATTTGTTATTGGAATTACGTTATGGTTAATCGCTGAAAATGGTCTACTCTCAATGGAAAAATATCCCTGCTTCTGCGGTGCTCTTCTGAAGCATTTTACGTCCACAAATTTGTCAAATAAATTCCTTTATGCGTTTTTTCCAGTTTTGGTCCACCGTTTTGGATTTTGGCTCAAGTAGCAGACTTAGGTCAGATGATCTCAAAACACGAGTAGGTTTATATTTAGTAAGCAAATCAGTAATATAAACAGGCGCCTGGCCATGCAAAGCCTTGAAAGTAATTATTAGTATCTTAAAATAATCGTTGATCTCACCGGAAACCAGTGAAGATTACGTAGCACAACGGAGATATGCTCCGATTTTTTAACCCCTGCAACCACAGGTAGCCCAAGCTCATTATATGGCCGTTATTTTAATATTTTTTTACTTTACTCTTATGTTAACTTCTATTAAAAGGTATATTTTTGCTTTTGTTTGTGATTTTGATGAGATTTTGCATGGCCATCCTCTCCGAAATCCTCAAAAAATCCTAAAATTCTAGCATCAATTATATTATAAAGAAGAACGCTGAACGCTTGTACTGCAGGCTACATGTATATTTTATTAATAACCGTCAGTTTATAAACAGTTATAGTATCGCAAAAATTCCACAAAAATACAAATAGTTTTTAACTTTTAACTGCATCTACGTGTTCTTCGTCATTACCTTTATCTTTTGTGAAAGTTTGAAACCATTTTGTTCAGAATTGAAGTACTTGTACTCGTGGGAATAATCAACACGTTTTGAGACCTCTAAATAAATAGGAAGGTAGGCAAGCCCGGCGCCGGAAATTATTCACTCGGGTCACTTCAAGAGCGAATATATCACAGACAAGCGATCCTACAGCAATTTAAACGCAAATACACAACTCCTCGATGTTTTCTCATTCTACTTAGCTAAAATCAAGTCTCGTTGTATTTTCTCTTCTCCCAAAAATTGCCGATATCAAACTCTATTTCACCACGGAGTGGCGCGTAACGATGCAACCTCGTACCCAGGGTCTTATCTCCGCTCGCCGCCGGCGAGCGGAGATAAGACCCTGGGTACGAGGTTGGTAACGATGCTGGCACAGATCAGAAACTTCCGAGCGACAAATCATCCCTTGGGTGGGGAGGGTTGTGGATTTGTTGTATATATTTTTGCAGTGACATTTCCCGTCACGGGTCGCCATGGGGGATGATTTGTCGCTCGGCAGTTTGAAAAAGGCCGCTCTGATCTGTGCCAGCATCGTATACTAGCCACTCCGTGGTGAAATAGAGTTTGATATCGGCGATTTTTGGGAGAAAAGAAAATACAACGAGACTCGATTTTAGCTAAGTAGAATGAGAAAACATCGAGGAGTTGTGTATTGGCGTTTAAATTGCCGTAGGCTCGCTTGTCTGTGATATATTCGCTCTTGAAGTGACCCGACCTTCCTATTTATTTAGAGGTCTCAAAACGTGTTGATTATTCCCACGAGTATAGGTACTTCAATTCTGAACAAAATGGTTTCAAACTTTTACAAAAGATAAAGGTAATGACAAAGAACACGTAGATGCAGTTAAAAGTTAAAAAATGTTTGTATTTCTGTGGAATTTTTGCGATACTAAAACTTTTATAAACTGACGGTTATAATAAAATTACATGTAGCCTGCAGTACAAGCGTTCAGCGTTCTTCTTTAATAGAATTGATACTAGATTTTTATGATTTTTTGAGGATTTCGGAGAGGATGGCCATGCAAAATCTCATAAAAATCACAAACAAAAGCAAAAATATACCTTTTAATAGAAATTAACTTAAGAGTAAAGTAAAAAAATATTAAAAGAACGGCCATATAATGAGCTTGGGCTACCTGTGCTGCAACAAGTCTAGCAGCTGTATTTTGAATTCGCTGTAACTTGCTCAATTCAGTTTCTGGTAAGCCATATAGGATGCTATTACAGCTGTCAAGTTTTGATGTTATGAATGCAAGTGGCCGATATACAAATGTTATTTACATGAGCATTTAATTTTAGATGTCTATCAACAGCAACACCGTGATCACGTACACATATTTCTGGCATTGGTTCACAATGCATAAAACGTGATGATAGATGGATAATCTCGGTTTTACTCGGATTGCATATAAGACCATTCATAGTACACCAGTTGGTGATGTCCTTAATACACAACTCAAGTTTAGCTAGAGCAGCAGGTCGATCACATGGAGATTTTATAGGCATATACAGCTGCGTGTCATCAGCGTACATTATGCAATCAAGGCCATGGGCTTTGATCACATCTTCCAATGGCACAAAGAGCGAAAACAGAAGTGCACCCAGTACAGAACGATGAGGTACACCATATTGTAATAGTTTGTTTGAGGAATGCGTATTCTTCACCATAACTGACTGTACCCGATCAGAAAGGTATGAGTGATTCCATGCTATACAGTAAAAACCCGCGAGTAAGAACCTAGTTTTTAAGAACCTGTTTACAAGAACCTGTTTAGCCTAAAATTTGAAACAGGTTCTTATTTTCTAAAATCTATATAAAAAGATGTGTACACTTGGGTGAATATGATACAGATCAACATTTTTGGAGACACAGGTGCCTTATTACTCCAATTTAATACAATGTAAATGCCAATGTTGAAAATCAAATAGAATTGTTATTGTTGTAATTACACATAAATACTGTAACTGTATATATATTGTTTATACAGTATCTCCATGGCTACACATCAGCATATGGAAGAGTCTGTTTTTTTCATGAATTTCTTTATAAATACTTACATGGTATGAGTAGTATAGCAAGTAGGGCTGCGAGCTCAATCGACCTCAACTGTGAATATAAACACCAAAACATCACCAAATTTGGCCAAGTCGCGACTCGACAAATTTGGCGATGTTTTGGTGTTTATATTCACGATTGACGTCGAATAAGCTCTCAGCCCTACTTGCTATACTACTACAGCGATCGTTAGTCAATCTAGACACCCTTCGCGCGTTCTCTACTAAATTGATGTCAAACACACGCGAGACTAGCGAAACAATACCAAGTTTATACTAAATTTGACACCATTTCAACCATATTTTAAAAATAGAATGTGTCGTTTCAAAATTCTCACAAATTACATTTAGGAAAAAATAGAAAGTGTCATTTCAACATTTTCGCGTGTTAAAAAAATAAAATGTGGTACGAGCCCACTCTCACATATTAAAAAAATAGAGAGTGTCATTTCAACATTTTCACAAATTTGTCGAATCACATTTAAAAAATAGAAAGTGTCGTTTCAACATTTTCACAAATTTGTCAAATCACATTTTAAAAAATAGAAAGTGTCGTTTCAACATTTTCACAAATTTGTCAAATCACATTTAAAAAATAATCGTTTCAACATTTTCACAAATTTGTCAAATCACATTTAAAAAATAGTCATTTTAACATTTTCACAAATTTGTCAAATCACATTTAAAAAATAGTCGTTTAAACACTTTTACAAATTTATGTATCGTAAAAGTGTCTCACGCGTGATAAAATTGCCACCTGTTATGCAAATTAGATTATTGCCACCTGTTAATAATAGATTAGTCCGTTTGTTCGCTATTTTCAGCGTTTGTCGCACTTCTGAAATGGTGGTCGTACACAGGGGCGGATCTAGGAATTTTCATACGTTAGTCAAAATGGCGGGGTACACATATGTAGGGGGGTACGGGGGGATTCTCCCCCGGAAAATTTTTGAATTTGGGTCTCTGAAATGGCATTTCCCGCGATCTGACAGCACTTTTGAGCATTTGATTTAATGTTTTCAAACATGTTTTTATGAAACATTTTATTATTTTTTTTTATCATTTTTTATAAGTTTTTTTGTCCAATTCGAACTTTGATAAAACATTAATTATTTATTCTCAACTTCCTGTCAAAAGCAATGAATAGCCAGGTCGTATTTCATACACCAGACAACGAGGTTCAACAACAATCGGTCAATATGAAGTTTAAACCTTGTTAAAGTCAATACGAAACGCTTAAATATAGGTTACACGGAACCGGTAAACTCGAATCGAATATAGCTTAATCTTAATCGTCGTTTTGTCGACGGTACTGTATATATGTAAATATATGTTATATGGTAATTGAGCAACGATAATACGGCCAGAGACGCACAATTCGCAATAGCAATACTAGATTTTCAATACACTAGTTTAAGACTAGTAAGACGGTAGTTTATCAATCAATATATATATATACATTTACATGATCGCCGTGGCCTGTACAACCCTTGCCTTTCCGATCGCGGACATCTTTTGGATTAGTTTCTCTGCGCCAAAATTCTGCTAAGAAAGCTTTGAAGTGCTGTTTACCGCACGGAGTAGTTCGTCGACAGAACTCTTGCGCGAAACGTTGATTTGCCTCACCAGATCATCGTACACTTCTTGCAGACAATGTTCATCGTTTCTTTCAAACCCTGATAGAACAGTTTCGTAAATACCGCGAGCCAATGCTGAATAATACAGTAAACTGATGGATACCACACGCTGTGAATTGGTCAAGATCGGTCAAATGGAGTAGCGAATAAGAACACTGTATTTGTCTGAATTAACCAATCAGGTGGCTCATGTATGAGACCCTGATCACCAAGACCGGTCAGAACGCCCCGCAGATCGGTCAAATTGGCCGATCACCATGGAGATCGGTGTATTGACCAATCAAATAGCTGGAAAATGACTCAGATCGGTCAAAGCTCATGCGGAAGACCGCTGAGAAGAAGAAGACTGAAGACTGCTCACATTGTTATTTGTACCACCTCCGCGGGAAAGACGCGGGCGAGAGAGCCTGTGCCGTCAGTGCCGATGAATTACGAATAAAATCACGAATGATTATGAAACAACTGGACCTTGTTGTAATTGCGCAATTTTTACAGCGACTGCTGAAGGTCGATTCGGAATTTTTTATGCTAGCAAAAAATTACATCAGTCGCATGACCGGTTTGACCTACGCTAAATCCGCCCCTGGTCGTACACATATTTAGACGTTGTGATTCCTCCCGACAACAAGCCCAAGAAAGGCACGTACGGTGTCACAATCGCGACAATGCTCTCAACGTCTTTCTTTAGTAACGGGTCTTTTTGCAACTCGTCGTTTAGTTCGTCAGGATTTTCAATAGCGTTCAACCCATCCAGTAAGCTAGCGAATTTGCTGATTAACAAGTCGGTGAGAAAAGCGTTTGCAATTTCCATTCTCTTCAACTCATATTGGCGCCATATCTTATCAATAACTTTTGCGGACGCTTTTTTAATGTACGCTTCAGACTGACTTACCACACCGTCACCGGACAGTCTAATTAGTTCGGATCTCCTAACGTCAATATTGTCTTCCACAGTTGAGGTGTCATCAGTCTCCCCAACTAATTCCTCAATCGTAGGATTTTCCTCACTTTTGCGTTTTACCATCACGCTATTACTTATACCCATATTTTATTGCGGAATAACAACTTCGTGACTGTATGGATAGCGCAGTGAGATTTCTAGTCTAGCGTACTTATTATTTTTTAATGCGGTCACAATCGCCGACGATTTTTCTCTGCTAATGTTTCCAAGGTAATCGTCGATAACGACCTTCATATCACTCCTACTTGGGCAGTAGAAGCAAACGAGCTTACTAATATTTTCTCTGTACGGTTTTGCGATCGACGTCAGTTGTTGTGTGATGACAATAACGCTCAACATAAAATGTCGCGCACTAAAAGCCAAGTTGACCAATTGACTAGTCCTATTCTTGACATCTTGAGAGCTTGCACAGTCGTCCAACACAATCAGAGTGTTAGTGCCTTTAAAAACATTTGTTACACACTTGAGAACAGCGTCGACACTGTCCTGTGTGCAGTCTATCGCTAACACGTCGGGGTCGCGCACATATTTCCAATCTTGGTACGCTTTGTTCCACTCGAAAGTAGGACAAATCAACACAATGTAGTCAAATTTACTAAAGTACTCAGATTCCAATGTTTCCAGCAAATAATGCGTCTTACCACAAGCTGTCATCCCAACAATTAGCGCATTAAACGGAGTCTCCATTAACTCACGTTTGATTTAATACTGGATTGATTGCAACCCATTGTTCATAAAGTTGACCAACCCATCACTTATCACAAACACCCTGCACATGACATTTGCAGTCGTCGCTTTCTTCGTGATTTCAAGAAGCACGCCGGATTGTGTGTTTACAATGTTCTTGCCAGTGGCGACATTGCGATTATCTTGAACACTCCTCAAGTCGATAACCAACGCAAAGCCATCTTTATAGAACTTCTGTATGGTCATGAACTGAGCGTGTTCTTCACCCAACCCAAACAGTCGTTTCGCTTCTGCATAGAACTTCGACTTTGGGATGCCTTGTGAGTACACACTATTTGGCACACCTTCGATTGTGACTCTAATATTCTCAATATTTGGGTAAAGAAACTCCTCACTGTCTGTTCGCACCTTATTCGTGAATAGCAACACAATCGCCTTCATGCTTTTTCTTGGAAGATTAATATTTTCATTCACGATGGTTGTGCCTTTGTCCCATTCGGTGGTTTTCATCAACGTAACGTGTTCGTATGACAAACTACGACCACTTGCGTAACCCGACGCTATCTCATCAGCGAGCTCCTGGTTATCAATCGTCTCGTACTCAAGCTCGAGGTTCTCCAGAGTGTATCCACCCACAGCGCTACCGGATTGCGCCACCATGATGTCTGTGGCCTTCGGAAGTGTGATCACATCAGGGGCGGATCTAGGAATTTTCATACGTTAGTCAAAATGGCGGGGTACACATATGTAGGGGGGTACGGGGGGATTCTCCCCCGGAAAATTTTTGAATTTGGGTCTCTGAAATGGCATTTCCCGCGATCTGACAGCACTTTTGAGCATTTGATTTAATGTTTTCAAACATGTTTTTATGAAACATTTTATTATTTTTTTTTATCATTTTTTATAAGTTTTTTTGTCCAATTCGAACTTTGATAAAACATTAATTATTTATTCTCAACTTCCTGTCAAAAGCAATGAATAGCCAGGTCGTATTTCATACACCAGACAACGAGGTTCAACAACAATCGGTCAATATGAAGTTTAAACCTTGTTAAAGTCAATACGAAACGCTTAAATATAGGTTACACGGAACCGGTAAACTCGAATCGAATATAGCTTAATCTTAATCGTCGTTTTGTCGACGGTACTGTATATATGTAAATATATGTTATATGGTAATTGAGCAACGATAATACGGCCAGAGACGCACAATTCGCAATAGCAATACTAGATTTTCAATACACTAGTTTAAGACTAGTAAGACGGTAGTTTATCAATCAATATATATATATACATTTACATGATCGCCGTGGCCTGTACAACCCTTGCCTTTCCGATCGCGGACATCTTTTGGATTAGTTTCTCTGCGCCAAAATTCTGCTAAGAAAGCTTGAAGTGCTGTTTACCGCACGGAGTAGTTCGTCGACAGAACTCTTGCGCGAAACGTTGATTTGCCTCACCAGATCATCGTACACTTCTTGCAGACAATGTTCATCGTTTCTTTCAAACCCTGATAGAACAGTTTCGTAAATACCGCGAGCCAATGCTGAATAATACAGTAAACTGATGGATACCACACGCTGTGAATTGGTCAAGATCGGTCAAATGGAGTAGCGAATAAGAACACTGTATTTGTCTGAATTAACCAATCAGGTGGCTCATGTATGAGACCCTGATCACCAAGACCGGTCAGAACGCCCCGCAGATCGGTCAAATTGGCCGATCACCATGGAGATCGGTGTATTGACCAATCAAATAGCTGGAAAATGACTCAGATCGGTCAAAGCTCATGCGGAAGACCGCTGAGAAGAAGAAGACTGAAGACTGCTCACATTGTTATTTGTACCACCTCCGCGGGAAAGACGCGGGCGAGAGAGCCTGTGCCGTCAGTGCCGATGAATTACGAATAAAATCACGAATGATTATGAAACAACTGGACCTTGTTGTAATTGCGCAATTTTTACAGCGACTGCTGAAGGTCGATTCGGAATTTTTTATGCTAGCAAAAAATTACATCAGTCGCATGACCGGTTTGACCTACGCTAAATCCGCCCCTGCACATACTGCAAGTTGTTGTTCATGCTAAAAGGAGCGTACAACCCGTGGTCATTCATGATCTTGCCGAGCTTAATCCGCTGTTTCGTTCCAATCACACCAAACATTAACGCGTCACTAACTTTAGCAACGTTCCCACTCGTCGCACCACTGTCATCCTTAGAAACTAGCTTTCTCAAGTTCTCACCACCAATACCGTAGTCAATCATTTGGTCTCGCGCAGTGACACTTTCCCAAAGGTCGCGATAAACACCAGTGTAATTTTCCCCATTGTTGTCGTACACAGTCTCCCCGGCTAGTCTCACAACAAGTTTCTCAACCAACAACTTGCTCACATTATTCAAGAACCAGCTTTTGGCGTTCGCATTCTTAAAGTCGAACACTAAACCCAACGATCCAGGCACCAAACAGCTACTAACCTTAAGCTTAGGTATATCAATGTAAAGTTCCTCGCCAGGACTAACTTTATTGGGGTTCAACGTGATTACGTGTTGTGTTCTCACCCCTTTTATGACACCCATGATCGCTCGTCTAAAACCGGGGTTCAACTCTGCCGACGTGACGTTCATATACCTTTGCATATGTTTTATCGCTACCGTTTTAGCTTGTAATAATCATAAGCAAACCACGCAAGTACCACCGCGAGTACCCATAGATTTTGAGCCAACCAAGCGAGACCCTTTGCACCCAACGTCAACATATTGTAAACTAAATTAGCCAACCCAACAGCCCATGGACCCATCTTCGTTATCGCGTTCTTAACAGCTTGTGCGAACGACCTCGTAGCAATAGCGCCTTTCATAACAGCAGATCTCCCAGTGATAATGATAGTTGTTATAATTCCAGCCACTGAAATTGCTACGGCACTCAACCCAACCATATTTTCTTTAGCCCATTCCTTGAATCTCTGAAATCTGTCAATGTCAACTTCTTGTCGCTCTCTAACTTCCTCTATTTCTCGCTGCTCAATAGTTCTGTCTCGAGCTTCTTCAAGCCCAACAACACGCTCTCTCAATTCAAAGGCGATGCTTTCATCGTCTTCACCATCTAGTTCGTCTGACGTTCTATTTATCACTTCTTGAAAGTGGTCCGCTTGTATTTGCAGCGTACCATCGTCACCTACTCTTGATTCACGCAACACACTATCGCTTGGATTAACCACACCACTCAGCTCGCGGTTTTCGTCTGGTGATAACCCAGGTATGTCGTCATGATCCACTCTTGTCTCAATCACTGGGAGATCATCTGGGATTACTTCTGTTGTGACAACTGTTGTTTCTGTGTTCTCAGGGATTTGACTAACTAACTTTTTGAACTGCTCAATCGCATTTTTACTACTCGCGTCTTTACTGTAGATCAAATCCTTTTTCCCAGGTTTTAGAATTAGTTTAGGACTCCCACGCTCACCATCTTTGTTTATCGGTTTGAAGAGAATAGCCCCTGAGTCCGTCACGTACGATCTGTTGACTATTTCCCTTGACGCGTCGTCGGGACCGAGTTTTTTTTTATACAACTTACGTATTTTCTTACCTATAGCCTTGACTCTTTTTACTTGATTTTTTGCTATCTCTTTGTTGACTGCGTTTAGCTTGTCCAATCTTTTATAGAGATCGTCTGACCTCACTTCAAGAGCCATACCGTAGCTTGTGTCATTGACGTCACCATATGACTCCTGCTCAACAAACTCCACCGCGGGGACTTCTGTGTTAGTTCCCCTTATTGTCACCGTCTTACCATCGTCAGTATCAATAAATGACGTCTCTTTTTGCAAATCTCGTCTCACGTCTAGCTCGCTCCTTATCTTTTTCGCTTGGTCTTGATAGTCGTTGTAATTAACGCGAACATTTTCCGGCATGTTGTCTTCAGTGTGCTTACCGTACATGCCTTCAATAACGTCTTCGACATCGGCGAGCGTCTTTTCTAATTGCTCGTCGCTCATGTCTTCGTACTTATTGAGGGTTTCCATCTCGATCTCGTCGTAACCTTCCCCACCTTCAGCCATATTACATTAGCTCACATTTTGAATGTCGCTTTCTGATATCCACGAATTATGTTTGCTCTCATAACCCAACCATTTGACCAGCGCCATCTTCTTCCCTCTAACTTTCTTTCTTTTCAACACCTTTTCAACTCTGTACACATCGTCGCCATGTTTCTTATTAACCAGCGATAATTCCTGCTCATAAAATTTACCAATAATCTGTTCACCGATGTGGTCCTCAATTTCGTACACATTAGGATCACCACGAATAACTTTCACCACTTTAAACAACTCTTCAGTGAAGTTGGCTTCATAACCCTTTGTGAACACACTCTTGTATTTACTAATTCTCACTGATTGACCAACTCTAAACTTTGGCAATGGGTTGTCTGCAAATTGGTGGCCAAACAAAGTGGTCCAAACTTCGCCTTCGTTTGACTTATCGACATCCTTCGGTTTCATCATAATGCTTCGATTCACATTGCTATTATAATTGCTCACGAACTGATCCAAAGCGTCAATCCATTTGTACGTCCCGCGGGTATAAAAATACTTCCACATAATGCTCTTGAGACTTCTATTAAAACGCTCGACAACGGCAGCCTTTTTATCGCTCTTAGTGCTGAAATACTCAACGCCATGTTTTTTCAACAAACTTTTCACCCCAACGTTGTAGAACTCAAGTCCATCATCGAATTGCGCTAACTTAGGTGTGACCCCAAACCGATCTTTGAAGTCGTTCAATAGCTCCCCAACAGCCTTAGTCATATTCTTAGTGTCTTTTCTATAAACTGCAATGCCAAAAGCGTATCTACTCAATATTTCAATGCCTGTCAATATCCAATAGTACCCTTTGTTCTGTTTTGAGTACTTACTCATGTCCACTAAGTCCATTTGGAGCTCTTCACCAAGAAATCCAACAAAAGTCGCGCGGAACTTGTGTCTTCTCACAATGGGTTTGTACCTAGTGTAGGTGTCCTGCGCTGTCAACCATTCTTTCACTGTTTTTCTAGTTACTTTCAATCCGTCTCCCAATGCACTTTGATACAATTTCTCTACACCACTGAACCCCGTCTTAGGATTATAATAAATGTCTCTCAACCCTTGTTCTGTTTCCACACCGAGCTCCATATAATTTACACAATATACAATTCCAATAGCACTGCACCAATTTTGAGACTATCGTTATTTGGTTTGACACGAAACGTCATACTTGAGTAAACACCTTTTTTAATGCCCACCTTTGACTCGATGTCTACATGACGTTGCACTGACCCCTTCAAAGACTGCTCAGTGGGTATTGGTAGTGTTGTGATCACATTGTTACGCTTCCCATCAGTGCCCACATTGCTTTCAGTCTCGACAATATCACACGAAACTTCTATGTACTTCAGGCCTCTATACATGTCGACCTCGTTTGGGCTGGTGTGCCACTTGTTATCTATCAAGATTACCACGTCCTTCGCGAAGCCAAGCAAAATCCCGATACTACCTAGCCTTAGCTCTACCCCGGTGACGCTACGACTCGTAGACTGAGCTTTAACCCTACTTTTACCTGTGGTCGTCAGTTTCTCCACCACGAAGTCTACATTGAGCACCTCGAGCTCGTGTCGTAGGGCTCTAACCAACGCGTCGAAGTCGTAGTGGCCCTCATCCAACCAAGTTGCCGTAGACCATCGCCGTGGTCTACTCTGTCTAACGTATAATATTTGAATAGTATTGCTACCCGTCACATTATCATAGTCCCAAAACACAGTGGCTGTCTTGACCATAATGCATGGGTTATCGTGCGTGACCATCACGCTGTTGTCAAAGGACACCACTTTCTCCACACCTTCAATGAACACCGTCAACTTTCGCATTATGTATAACATATGGTATATTTTATGCAGAAAGTGCTACAAGCGTGCGATGGCGAACACACCAAGTTCCATATAATTCACACAATATACAGTTCCAACAACACCGCACCAATTTTGAGACTATCGTTATTTGGTTTGACACGAAACGTCATACTTGAGTAAACACCTTTTTTAATGCCCACCTTTGACTCGATGTCTACATGACGTTGCACTGACCCCTTCAAAGACTGTTCGGTGGGTATTGGCAACGTTGCGATCACATTGCTACGCTTCCCATCAGTGCCCACATTGCTCTCAGGGTTGACAATGTCACATGAGATCTCTATGTACTTCAGACCTCTGTACATATCAACCTTGTTTGGGCTGGCGTGCCACTCCTTCCCACTTAGGATTAACGTGTTCTCCACAAAGCCAAGAAGAGGTCCAACCCTCAGCAATCTAAACGGGATCGCAGTCTTTACTCTACACCCACCAGACGGGGTTTTCTCTACTTCAAGAGTTGACCCCATGTTGGGGATCTGGAGCCTTATGTACTCAACCAACGCGTTGAAGTTATAGTGTCCTTGAGGTAGTGAGTGTTGTACGAGACCACTAGAGCCACTGAAGGAAAAGTCGATTGTGTTCGCCAGTACGTTGTCGTAGTCCCAAAACACGGTGGCTGTCTTGACCATAATGTATGGGTTGTCACTCACGATCATTATTGCGTTGTCAAAGGACACGACTTTCTCCACACCTTCAATGAGTACCGTCAACTTTCGCATTATGTATAACATATGGTATATTATATGCAGAAAGCGCTTCGTGATTACTATGGGAAGTACTACAAGCGTGCGATGGCTAACACATCGAAGGCTGCACACGATGCAAAGGCAGACCTCATCAAAAAGTATCCTCACGCCACTTTAAGCAAATTTGAGTTCTATCCAAATATTTTGCAAGATGGTAAGATCATGAGTGTCGATGTGTATTTCAGAAATAACGACATCCTCAGCACAGACATAACCAGCACAACCTTCAAAAACGATAAAAGTATGTGGAAGTGGCTACACAATAGTAAGTTCCCAATAATATGGCAAGGTGGTGGAGCTATCCAACCACTACCAAAAGGTCATAAAAACCACTGGGGGCTTTGGGATGGCTATCCAACAGAAAACGTGTTAAACCATCCAGTGAATAACTTTAAAGTCTTTGTTAACCAAAATAACTACTTCATGTTAAAGCTACCAGTCTTACGAATTACCACGTCAAAGACAAAATCAGAGTGGGATGACAGCGAATCTTACTACCGCATTGTGTTTGCGACGTATTGTGCGAGTTTCTGTTGTGGGGTGTCATTGCAACATTTATCAGTGTCACAAGAAGTTCACCCCGTGGTCACAAGTGTGATGAGATTTCATTTGTACTTCACCATTAGAAGACTTCTGAGAAGAATGGAGGGTGGTGAGACCATGAAATCAATAAGTAGAGAATTCAACGCTTATGAATTGTATGGTAAGATTTCCAAGATCCCCAGAAAGCATTACTACCAGAATAAAGTCCTGAGCGATGGCACTTTAGGTGAATCCAGAGTCTTCACACTCAACGACGTTCAGAACGATTACAAACGATACGTCGCACGACTCTCAGACGGCTTTACCAACATTGGACTGCAATATCTAAATCAGAGCATAGAGTCCTTTGTGTACTCCACACTTGGTGCGCAAGCGAGAACACGTGTATCTGTCGTTGGTGGTTCTGCAGGAAGTCTAGAGACCCAACAAGAGTTCCGCAAGTTGTTTTCTGACAGTGTTATACAGTACGACGTATCGACATGGATTCTCAACATGAATAAATCGATTAGAGACACCAACGTTGTTCAAAATCTCGCATTGTCGCCAAGTACGTGGTTAATGCCAAGTAACCTAGTGATACTCAAGAATAAAATCGCTGGGTACAACAACTTATTAAAGGTTGCCACAGAGACCATGAGATTTGGAGTGAACACCAGCTTGAACGCAACAACACCAACAATTACGGCTAAAAAAGTCCACCAAGAAAATGTGGTGACTCACTTAGTAGTAGTGCCAACGAATCTTGTGAAGAAAAAAGCTCACCAAGAAAGTGTGGTGGTACCAACGACTGTGGCTAAAAAAGCTCACCAAGAAAGTGCGGAACCACTTTCCATGAGAGAAGCACTTCCCACAAGTAAGTCAGACACGACGACGCTGGCGATAATCTTAGGGTTCTCAGCAGTCTCTGGCTATTTAGTAACCAAATACACCTTCAGGTAGTAATGAGTCTAAACTATGGGTATGAGTCTGGCGACCCTCACGATAAAATACTAAAGAGAACGAAAAGGCATCTGGACGAAGATCCTAAATTAAGCGCGACTGGTGGAAGGATGTCTGGAATAATAGACATGCAAGGCTCAGCGATAAAAAACGTAGCAGACCCAGTCGATGACTCAGATGCTACCAATAAAAGAACTCTAGAGCAATTGCTATCAAGCTACCTCAAGAGTCAGTCCTACAACGTTGTGCTCGACTTCAACGTTAGCACACACGCCTTGAAAAACGTGGAATTTCACACCAATGGTTCAAACAAAGTGAAAGCCATTGGTGAAACAAGTAAATTAGTGCAAAACAACCCGGCTTATGGTCCTATTGTCAGCATCAGCGGTGTGAGTCAAAGTTTTCTATCCCCCGTGTTAACACCAATCCCACTTGAGTCAGGTCTCCATTTTAATTGCCCGAGTATGCAATGGTGTGATCTCTCCATTTTTGTCGTAGTGAGGTTACCTACTCGCACCGCTGGATCAAATTGGGAGACAATTATATCAAACGACGATGGTCAGTGGGATAAGTTCATAGGGTACAAGACTGGTATGACTAACGGACTCGCGTATGGTGGTAGCATCCCAGTAATGGAGAAAGTATGCACTATTCCGAGTATTATTGACATAAGTAAAATGCATATGATATCGATACACTGGCAAATGGACAATTCACATGTCAGGGTCAACAACGTTAAGTCAACCGACTCAGACTTCGTAGCGAACATGAAAAAAATAGGCACACCCTATGGAACAATTTTTGGAATACATCGACCAAGAATACCACTCGCACCCTATGCGTACCCATCGTTGATAGAATTCTACGGTGTGAAAATTGTGAGTGGTTACATGACAAACCGAGACATCATAATCATGGGTGGAGAAGTGATGAAGGAATATGGTGTAAAGTAAATGGGAGCATGTTTTTCGAGACCTCATGAAACATATAAAATAAATAAAACGACTGACCACATGTTCAAAGCTGGTGGATCATTTGGTCGCGGTGACGTTACTCTCGAGCTCCACGCTGAGATTGGTATGAGGTCTAAAAAGACTTACGGCGAACCTATTATGCTACCCGCAGAATTAGACACTGTGGGAGTGGTAGGAGACGTGACTTAAGTTATGTAATGGGTTGGCTTAGAAAACTAGCTCGTAACATTAGAAACTTTTTCAGACGATGTAGAAAACCGAAGACTAATAAAACACACCTACTGCATTGGTACACAACAAACCAGATCTATAAAAAACCTGACACCTATGTCGAGTAGTTTTTTTTGCGGGGCTATAGTAATGGCAACCAACTCAGTGCAATTATTCGATGGTCACCAAATCACGACGGTTAGTCACAACGGTGAAATATGGTTCAAAGCGAGAGAAGTCGCAAGCGCTCTAGGTTACGCTCGACCAAAAGATGCAGTCAACGACCACGTCGAACCTGATTGTAAAATGAAGATAGAGCAGGCCTCGTTCATCAACGAACTTGGGGTCTACTCATTGACGTTCTCGAGTAAAATGGAGCGTGCGAAACACTTTGGAAGGTGGGTGCACTCAGAAGTCTTACCAAGCGTTAGAAAAAGTTTGGCTGACGTTGGTCTCAAACACAATCAATTTAAAATGATCACTGAGTTCGACCTTCACACGAAAGTTGTTGGTTTTCTTAGGAAATATTATCCAGAAGCTATTTTGATAGCTGCTTGTGGTGAGAATCAAGACACTTCAAGTAAAAGAATAAACTCGTGGAAAAAAGGTTACCAACGTGGAACGCCTGACTTGGTTATTGCCAACGCAAACCGACAGCATAGCGGACTCGTGATTGAGTTCAAGAACCCAGGTGGCACAGGTAAGACATCTGAAGAGCAGGAGTCTCTGCTACTCAGATATAAATCCGCTGGTTATCTAACACTCTTGTGTGACTCATACGACGACGCTATCACTGCAGTAATAAAATATTTCTTTGACGTTGGGTTTCAGTGCTCCCAGTGTTCTCGTAAATTTAAAAATAAATCAGCGTTGAGTAATCATGAGAGACGTTATTGTAAAGAGACTTTTTAGACAGTGAGTAATGAGTCGAATTAGCACTCGTTCTCGTTGTTGAGACGACGTTTGAAGCGACAACTGCTCTAGCATTTTCTAAAGACGTTTTTTAACTCGATAAAAATATCTGCGAAACTTTCTCTGACCACTGTGTGAAAAAATATTTCTGTGACATTGGACGCTTCGTGTGACCAATGTCTAAATTTAATAAAGTGGGGTATCCGAGAACACCCCTAATTTTGTGTGGAAGGATGATGACGTCTGCACACTGCGCGATATTGCTCAGCACCACCAACAAACGATGGCCCCGGGTTGTATCTCCAATTGAATGGTGCGTCAACAGTTGTTCCGTAAGTGTCACGACAAACGGCGCAATACGCTTTTAGAAATGTGATGTCGTCTGCCATTGGGAAGAGCGTGTCGAGCTCACCAAGTTTTTTTAGGTGCTCTGTTGTTATGAGACCACAAATAATGACGTGAATGCCAGCTTTAACGTATTCGTGAATAACTGACAGATCGGAGTACCAATGGCCTTCATCAATGCTGATGACGTCATAATCAGCTATCTCGGAAGAACTTGGGAGGTTGGTGATTAACTTCGCAGGTAAACTGTCTGATCCAACAACAATGGTCTGACGATGTGTGGAGAACGCGTGGTCAGTTCGCCTAGTGTCACCTGTGTTGTTCATGTAAAGGACTTTGAGTCCTGACTTACTTAACGTGACTAACCTGCGAAGAGTCTCGGTCGTTTTTCCTGCAAACATGGGACCAATCACGATTTCTAGTTTACCAACTTTCTTCATGGTTACTATACCTCCAGAGAAATGCTCTCCCCTCTTGCGGCAACTGTTGCTCGTTGTTAAATATCCGCTGAAGCTCTAAGTTTTTAAGATGGGACCTCGAGCTCTCATGTCTTGAGCGATGCATTGGGTTGTTGGTAACCACACCACATGGGTAACAATTGTACGACGCGCCGCCGTGCACAAAATCCAGGTGAGCGTCTGAGAGTATGTGACTCATAATGTCGCCCGCACTCAGTATTTCATTACACCCCACCCTACAAACGTTGGCGTCACAGTTTGCGGCGAGCTCTAGCCACGCTTTGGCTTTGGTTGAGCATGGTTTCCATAGAAGGGTCGCCAAGAACACTTCGAGGTAGTTACCGAGTAGCGTAGCGGTGGACTCGCAAGGGTTGCTCAAGTAGTGGTCACTCGCTAGCGTAAGACGTTTGAACGGTGAGTGACACCACACAGGGATCATCTTGGCTAGTTCGTTAACCATCCTGTTGGCTCTAACTTCATCAAGCCCGACCCAAGCCTCGTGAGCGAACTTTGTATAGAGAATCTGGGTACCAAATTGTCTCGACACCTCTTCGTTTTTACGATCGGGGTCGCACAACTTGAAGACTTGCGAGTACCCTTTTAAGACGTTGGGTCCAGAGGCGCCTTGTGGGGTAGACACATCGACAAAGGACATCCTCCGCATTGCGTCGATCTCCTCTTCTTGGCGGGCTTGGTCTTGAGTCACCTCTTCTGCGATGTCTTGGACTTGAGTCATTATGTTATACTCTCAGAAAAAATCCTAATTTTTTAGTGCGTTTGGTCTGGAGCTGTGAGATACCTGTGAGGTCATCTGTGAGACACCTGTGAGGTCAACTGTGAGTAAGATAACACGTGATAGTGTATTAGATGGTTGAAGACTCACAGACGGCTGTTGAAGCGAAGATCACGGCCGATGTGAAAAGTGTTAAGGTGAAGGACCCAAAGCGCGTCGCTGCTGGTAAAAAGTTGGCTGAGATATCGAAAGCTGCGAAAGAAAAGAAAATGCGTGAAATGATAGTTAACGAAGAACAGGGTGGTGAGTGGAGCTATGGTTACATTGTCGGAACACTTGGTGTTATCATTGCTGGTGCTTCGCTATGGTACACAATTAGCAGTGAAAAAGAGACACAATTAGAACCTGTGAGCACTGTGGTTAGCACGTCAGAAAATCGTAGAACTTGTCGCCCAGCGTTAGACACGTTTGATTCTTGAACAAAACACACGACAATGTATATATGTTCGCGATCGATCGAAAAGAACTTATGAACGAATTGTACGACGCGCTACTTGTTACGACTGGTGCTGTGGCAGTGAGTATGATCTCTAAAAAGGCTTTGGGAGAACCATTGGGAACACCAGAGACAGTGAAAGGCACAGTCAAACTCGCTGCAGCTGTTGGTGCAGGAACGCTGTTAGTAAAATGGATGCAATCGAAAAAGTGGATACCGACAGATCCATTCAAATCAACGTAAGTTAATGGTGAGTGTTGTGGCTGGAGGGATTTTTAATGCAGTGGCTTTTGCAGGCGCTGGCTTTATGTTTTCAAAGTTTAACCACTCAGGCTATGAAGCTGAGATGAAAAGACACAACCATGCGTTGGAACAGTTAACCAGCGCGAAAGAAGTGTGGTATGAGAATGAGGTCGCCAAGAAAGATAAGATCCAGCGTTTACGACAACGGCTCTCTGATGCTAATGCTGACATCAACGACACAAACCACGCGTTGGAAGAACTTAGAAGCGTAATGACCATACGGTACAGCGGACGAGTGTTCACTGACCTCCCGAAGATTGCGGATTACTACCAACCAAGTGCGGAAATGAAGGAATACCAATTATTGTTTGTTGGTGCGTTAGGTTTGGGTAGTGGAATAGCAGTGCGGGTGCTAACTCAGTAAAAAAATATGTTGCAGTAGTATAAGAGTGATGGACAAACTTATGAGGCAGATGAATTATGGCTTGACAATTGACGAGATCGCGAATGAGATGCAAACTGAGTGTGGAGACACCTTCAGAATTTACTACTGCTCGGATTGCGACGTTGTGAAACATGTGACTGACTGCGGTGGGTACGCGTGTCCAAAGTGTGGCGACATCGAATGGGGTTACACTCAGAGTTACAGCGACATGAGACTCACGCGACTAAAAAGCGTTCACAAACGGTCTTGGTGGATGGGGAGGAGACTGCGGAACGTCGTGAAGTATGAGCACCTTGAGTTGATAAAAGAGGACTTCCTGAAAGTTGTCAGTGTGTTGTACTCATGCAATTTGATAAAAGGTAGAAATGTTAGCAGATACGGATACTACATTATTAGGTTGTGTCATAGAAGACGAGTCGAGACACTCAAGAAGGTGTCAGACCTCAAAGACGGGAAGGTGAAAGACTTGTTCGACGACAATTTGTTTGGGGTGGTGTACCCAAAGCTGGGATGGTGTGAAAGTGGCGATCATTATTACAATGAGTGGGCTAAGAAAAAAAGTGTAGTGTAAGTATAAGCCAATGAGTCGGACTGTGAAAAACCCACTGACAAAAAGACGGACGCATAAGACGAGTGCAGCCGTTGTCAATTCACTAACAGATGAAGCGACCAACGTTCACGGCTTCTTTAGAGACCAAGAAACACAACGTCTAGTCGAAGACCTCGCACCGTCAACGCATCTGTTGGATCGAGCACTGAGAGGGTTCACAAGGTCCTATGGAGTCGAAGTAATTGACGACAGAGACATCAATCAGGTAAATGGTAGTAGAAGTGCTGTCACTAACCTTTTGAGACGTGAACTAGGTGAGACCAACGGAATGAAAGTGGTGGAGACAGTCAAGGTCACTTTTGAGAAAGTTTTAGAACTCGATAAGACCACATACAAAACTGCCTACTTTAACAGCGAAACGTTCGTCGTCATTAACGAGCATGACATCGAGGGTGTTGCCAATCGTGGATCGGAGCAGATTTTGACGCGGGTAGCTGGGTGGTTATCTGAGGGGTCTGGATGGACTATCGACAAAATAGATGCACACTACGTTAATGTCGCTATTTACAGACCTTTGCACGGGAGTAGCTACATTGTGTTGCCAAAGGAGCTGCGCAACAGTATGAAGGGCTTGGTAAACGTAAATAACGATGATGACAACGAGTGTTTTAGATGGTGCCACCTTGCACACAAATTTCCTGTTGGAAAAAACTCTGACAGAACGTCAAAGTACGCTAGGCATGTCGGTGAGCTGAACTATGATGGAATTGACTTCCCAGTCACACTCAAAGACTACAACAAGATCGAAAAGGCAAACGATATTAGCATAAATGTTTTTGGGTATGAAAATAAGCAGCCATTCCCTGTGTACGTTTCTAAGGAAGCGTATCCTGACCATATGGACCTATTGTTGATAACTAATGACGTGGGCAACAAGCATTATGTGTACATTCGCGATTTCGACAAATTCATGTACCGTCAGACAAAGTATAAGGCGAGAAAGCACTTTTGTAGGTATTGTTTGCAGTGTTTCACCCGAGAGGACGTGCTTGAAAGTCATATTGAAGTGTGTTTGGTCATCAATGGGAAGCAAGCTATTAAAATGCCACAAAAAGGTGCGAAAGTGAAATACGAGAATTTTAGTAGACAATTAAATGTACCATTTGTGGTGTACGCAGATTTTGAGGCTATCACACAGAAGGTGCACACAACAAGGCTATCAAGCGAGTGTAGCTACACAAATGCTTACCAGAGGCATGTTGACTGCGGTTATGGGTATAAACTGGTTTGTTGCTATGACAATGAGTACAGTAAGCCAGTAAAAGTGTATCGCGGTGAAAATGCAGTTAACAAGTTCATTGGGGAGATGTTAGAAATTGTCAAATATTGTAAAGAGACATCTGAGAGTCACTTTAACAAAGAGATGACACTGACTGACGACGATAAGAAGAACTTTGATGAGGCTAAGAGTTGTCATATTTGTAGTGTTGAATACACTGGTGCTGACGTTAGAGTGAGAGACCACTGTCACGTGTCAGGTAAGTACAGAGGGTCTGCACATCGTGACTGTAATGTGAACTTTAAGTTGACCGATAAAATTCCTGTGATCTTTCATAACTTACGCGGCTACGATAGCCATTTCATCATGCAGGAGATTGGTAAGTTTGGCCAAGACATAAATGTGATACCGAACAACATGGAGAAGTACATGGCGTTCATGCTTGGAAAAAACTTAGTATTTTTGGACAGCTTTCAGTTCATGAGTAGTGGTCTAGACAACTTGGTGAAGAACCTACCAAGGGACGCTTTCAAGTACACGTCAGAAGTGTTTCGCGACGAGGGGTTGGCACTTATGACAAGAAAGGGGGTCTATCCCTACGATTATATGGACTCCTTTGAAAAATTCGACGAGCGTGAGCTACCCTCCAAAAAAGATTTCTACAGCGTTCTGAACGATGAGCATATTACGGAAGAAATGCACGAGCGCGCCATCGATGTGTGGGACTACTTCGACGTCGAAAGTATGGGTGGGTATCACGACCTGTATTTGAAAAGCGATGTGCTCTTGCTTGCCGACGTTTTTGAGAACTTTAGAAAGACATGCCATCGCGAGTATAAATTAGACCCGTGTCACTATTTCACGTCGCCTGGATTGGCTTGGGATGCTATGCTGAAGATGACTGGAGTGGAGCTTGAGTTATTGTCCGACATCGACATGTTCCAGTTCGTAGAACTAGGTATGCGTGGTGGTGTGAGCTACATATGCAACAGACATGGCGTGGCGAATAATAAATACATGGAAGGGTACGATAAAGCGCAAGAGTCGAAGTACTTGATGTACCTTGATGCCAACAATTTGTATGGATGGGCAATGAGTCAAAGTTTACCTACGGGCGGTTTCAAGTGGTTGACTGAGAAAGAAATAAAAAAGGTTAGTCTACACGACTATCACGACGGTAGTAAAAAGGGTCTGTTGCTTGAAGTCGACTTGGAATACCCAGACCATTTGCATGACCTACACAACGATTACCCGTTGGCTCCCGAGAAGATGGAGATAACCGTTGACATGTTGTCGGAGTACTGCACGAAAATTAAAAATAAGTTTAATGTGAGTGTTGGCGGTGTGAAGAAGCTGGTGACTAATTTGATGGACAAAAAAAAGTATGTGTGTCACTACGGAAATCTGCAGTTGTACATGGATCTTGGATTAAAAATCAATAAGGTGCATAGGGTCCTACAGTTCGACCAGTCCAAGTGGTTGGGCAAGTACATCGACTTTAACACAGTCAAAAGAACTGCGGCTAAGAACGCTTTTGAGAAGGACTTTTTCAAGTTGATGAACAATAGTGTGTTCGGAAAAACGATGGAGAATTTGAGGAAGCGTGTGGATGTAAGATTAGTGACCACCGCGAAGAAATTAGAAAAGCTTGTCTCGAAGCCGACGTTCGTGTCTTGCAAAATATTTAGCGAGAACTTAGTCGCTGTCCATAAGGTTAAAGAAACGTTGACACTAAATAGACCTGCATATGTGGGTATGTGCATACTAGACTTGAGTAAAACGCTGATGTACAATTTTCACTATAATTACATTATGAAAAAGTACTCTAGCGACACCTGTAGATTGCACTTCACTGACACTGACAGTCTGTTGTACTCAATCAAAACTGACGACGTTTATTCCGACTTTATGATGGAGTGCGAAAAGTTCGACAATAGCGACTATCCTGCAGACAGCCCATTCTTTTTTAGAGAGAATAAGAAAGTTATTGGGAAGATGAAGGACGAGTGCGCTGGAACGCCAATTGTCGAGTTCGTCGGGTTGCGCAGTAAAATGTACAGCTATTTGAAAGAGGGTGGAGGCGGCGGGAAAACCGCTAAAGGTATTAGAAAAAATATAATTAAAAAAGTAATCAGACACGAAGATTACAAAAGTGTGTTACTTGAGCAGAAACAATTGCGACACACAATGAAGACCATTAGAAGTGTCAAACATCAGCTCGGTAGTTACGAAATTAATAAAGTGTCGCTATCCTGTTTTGATGATAAACGATACCTTTTAGAAAATGGTATTGACTCCTATGCGTATGGTCACAAAAACATTGAAGTGAGAGGCGACAAACGCTGAAAATAGTGAACAAACGGACTAATCTATTATTAACAGGTGGCAATAACCTAATTTGCATAACAGGTGGCAATTTTATCACGCGTGAGACACTTTTACGATACATAAATTTGTAAAAATGTAATTTGACAAATTTGTGAAAATGTTGAAACGACACTTTCTATTTTTTAAATGTGATTTGACAAATTTGTGAAAATGTGATTTGACAAATTTGTGAAAATGTTGAAACGACACTTTCTATTTTTTAAAATGTGATTTGACAAATTTGTGAAAATGTTGAAACGACACTTTCTATTTTTTAAATGTGATTCGACAAATTTGTGAAAATGTTGAAATGACACTCTCTATTTTTTTAATATGTGAGAGTGGGCTCGTACCACATTTTATTTTTTTAACACGCGAAAATGTTGAAATGACACTTTCTATTTTTTCCTAAATGTAATTTGTGAGAATTTTGAAACGACACATTCTATTTTTAAAATATGGTTGAAATGGTGTCAAATTTAGTATATAAACTTGGTATTGTTTCGCTAGTCTCGCGTGTGTTTGACATCAATTTAGTAGAGAACGCGCGAAGGGTGTCTAGATTGACTAACGATCGCTGTAGTAGTATAGCAAGTAGGGCTGAGAGCTTATTCGACGTCAATCGTGAATATAAACACCAAAACATCGCCAAATTTGTCGAGTCGCGACTTGGCCAAATTTGGTGATGTTTTGGTGTTTATATTCACAGTTGAGGTCGATTGAGCTCGCAGCCCTACTTGCTATACTACTGGTATGCAGATGTTATATTATAACGAATACAGGCTGAATACGTTATAAATGCTATTAGCTACAATGTTTTTTTTCTTTAGAAAGTAAGAACCTATTTAAGAACCTAAATAGCCTCAATTTGTGCTAAATACCATTTATATAAGAACCTGTTTAGGCTAACTTGGGAAAACGCAGCTAGTTCTTACTCGCGGGTTTTTACTGTAGTACAGTTTCACTAAACCCATAACGATGTTTAAGTCTCTCCAATAGAACGTCAACGGTGTGGTCAATGGTGTCGAACGCAGATGATAAGTCCAAAACAGTAGCAACACTAACTTTGGGTCTATAAAGGCGCCATTGGTGTTTCCAGTGCATGTGAAAGGCTCTCTGGCGATCGTATATTATTAATACACGGATCGCGAATCTCCAAAAAAAATGAACCTGAAAAGTGCATTATGGGATATTGAAAGTGAGTAAAATAGCAATTAACAGTCTGCGCAATATTAGTTCAAGCGCAATATTTAAAGTGTATATGACACGAACATTAAGGTTGTCTTATTTGAAAGAACTCTTCAAATAACGAAGAATATCAATTTAAAGCTTTTCCATATTTCATTTCGTTCTTGAGATATTTAGATTAATGTGTTATTCAAATGAGATGACCTATGACGTCACATTGTTTGAACAATTCTTTGAGAGTATATTGAATGAAATCACTTGAAACTTTGCATGTCAATACAGACCACTAAACGAAATAAGTTGTAATGTTGCAATAGTACAGTTCCCAGACCTCTACGTCTCTTTGAAGAAAATCTTCATTTTCTGACATAGTAGGCTTTGCACTACAAACCCATCACGTACCAACGTCAAACTTCCGTTTCAAATTAGTTAAGTTAGTGCAAATCTACTCAACCAGTACCAATTCGAAAATGTTCTCCAGCGAAGAGAAAACAAATAATTTTGTTTTGGAAATCAAGAGGACTGGAATCTAATCATTTACCATGGCGACCATAAAATTTTCTCCAGTTTAGTGGTCTGTATGCACATTCAAAGTTTCAAGTGATTTCATTCAATCTTAAAAATATATACGATTTTCCAAAATGTTAAAATGCAACCTCGTTCCCAGGGCATTTTGCCTCCACGGCGGAAGGTCGGCGAAAATGGCCCTGAGATCGGCTGGTCCATTCTATAATCCGATTGGCTTGTCATAAAATTCAATTAATTCAGCCGAGTATAATTTATTCATCTAAATCTGAATGCTGTCTTCAAATTTTACAGCAAATTAGAATTGATAGCTTTCGCTAAAGTGGATATATGCTTCTTCATACGTTTTGTAAGAAATAACCATGGATGTAATGGTGGATTATTAAGCTTGTTAGCTGCTTTTATGCCGCGACGAATGCTGACATGAACAACTCTGAAGAGCATTGAACGTTTCTCAATTATTCAGGTCAACAAAGTAGACAAAGGAACAAAGACCACAAAAATTATCATATCTAAACACCCAGAAATTCTGGGTGTCATGTGACCAGCCGATCCCAGGGCCATTTTCGCCGACCTTCCACCGAGGAGGCAAAATGCCCTGAGTGCGAGGTTGGTTAAATGTTGTGCAAACCATGTGACATCATAGGTCATCTCGTTTGAATATCATGCATAAGTCTAAATATCTCAAGAACTAAATGAAATATGGAAAAGCTGTAAATTGATATTCTTCGTTATTTGAAGAGTTCTTTCAAATAAGATAAACTTAATTTTCGTCTCATATACACTTTAACTCTTTCCTGTCCGGCCCAGTCAAAAGGGTCTAGAAGACCCCGAACTCGTCAATCGAAAAACACGGCACACAGTAACGCAAGATTAAAAATTGAAATTCGGAAAGCGCCAGGGACATCAGTGGATTTGATTTCATAAGCAACTCTGCGATTGGTGGCATTTTGAATTTTCATGATACGCGGGCGTAAAAGATGGTCTTTTCTAGAAAAATGGAAGTTTTTCAACCTGATTTATGATAATTAATGCTAATTTATATTAACATAATGTGTCTTGTTCGGAAAATTCAAAAGCATTGGTTACAGCCGGTTTATTGGGCTTTTAGAAAAGGTATAGGTTTCGCAACAGTTATGGATATTTCCCGAGATATCAATAGAACAAAGAGATATCAATTTTGGATGTTTTTCAGACGGACAGGAAAGAGTTAAGCTTTTAATTTTAATTTACTTCCACGGATGTGATGAGAATCAAATAGTCTGATTACACAAAATTGTCGAAAACATGAAAAGATAACCCCTTTTACAACGTCAGGGTATAACCAAGAACACAAGCTTTATTCACTTCTGGACTCTGGTATCCCATAATACAAAGCGTTCATGACCTGTATTGCTTGATATGTGCGGGGTTATCCAAGGCATATCAGACGGATATAATCTGACGGATTTTATAGGGAAGCGGTTAATTGACGGTACCGAAAAAGATGGCGACTGGTACATTTAACCATAATTCCTTGCGCGCAGTAAACTTTGAATCTCGTAGAAATAGCAGAGGATATAGTTTCAAAAAGATTAAGTTTGGTAAAAAGGAAGCTTTTGCGTATTTAGTTCATGTTTACAAGATAAACAATGTTTAGCTGTTATTACAGGTGATTTAAAGGTGCCGTCAAGTCCGTTCTGCGCATGTATCACATATCAAAAGTGGGGTCCCGACCTTTGGAATGTATATTAATGTTGACTACGAGCGAACGAATCGGAACGATCAATTCAAATTCAAACGAATCATAACGGTAAACTTGCGCGAGCTACTTAACGGAATAGATTTGCGACAGTTCGAAAGTGAGTATTCGTTAAAGTTGGCGAAGTCACGAGTGGTAGTTTGATATATTAACAACATTTAGGAACCAAACAGCTTCTTATAACACGCTTTTTAAGCGGAAAAGCTCAAGCGTGTGAATAAAATCCGCAATACTTCATGCTCAATGTTTATATAATGCAATGTAAACAAACGATGTAAACAGAAATGTGGACATGCGCAGAACGGACTTGACGGCACCTTTAAAGGTCGCAAAGCGCATTCTGGTAAAATGTACAGCCGCCATCTTTTTCGGTACCGTCAATTGCGGCGGTAAAGAATACATATCTGCAAATCAAGAAACTGTGAGGTAAAGAATACAGCAAATCCATCTGCAGAAGAATTTCACTTTAATACAATCTACGGCACTCTTAATAACTCTACTACACTCTTGTCTCTATACTGTTCACCAATGCTCTACAACACTCTAATGAACTAATAATAATAATAATAATAATTCTCGGCAAACATCTCCGGTTGCGAGGCCACCTGAAGCGTCAACGAGGTTGGACTCCGATTCTCCGATATGTTTAATCCACTACCAACTTGGACGCATCGATTTTGCCTTTTAGCGGATAAAAATGCAATGTGCTGGTTTATCTCCATTACCTTTGGTTGATTCCTCCAGTAGTTTAACAGCTTCTCGCATTAAGCGCGCAGCTTCCAACCTTTTCCTCGTCTCGTCCATCTATGGTCTCATCAGCCATTTTGATTTTTGTGCCACTGATTGCGTATTCGTGACGCACATATCGTGTGAATCCGCTGTGCATATCGACTGTGTGTTCGCGTAGCGCACGTCATGTCCTAATTGCCGAATGTCTTCATACCCTACTGCACTTTCTACTGTTCACTGCACGCTAATCATTCCACTACCCTCTAATCACTCTATCACACTCTACTATATCCCAATGTACTCTACTATACTGCAGTCTACTACACCCTAATCACCCTACTACACTCTAGCGCATGTAAATACAATTACGGTCACTTAATTATTATAATACATATATCAATACATAACAATATAATGTAAATACATGTAATGACGTAGTTAGCAACAAGATATTTAACCTTTAATTACCGGGCTTCGTTTAGTTCGTTATCTCCCCCCCCCCCCCCCCCAAATTTAACTAAACATTTTCATTGGTTTCTCGGGTTGACTGAAATTAAGATAGGATGCCACTATGACCTGAACAGGATCGCTATATTTTATACACTGAGAAGCAGGGGGCTTTGGGAACTTTAGAGTTAAGTAATATTATAATTCCCCTTTCCGAAGTTCAAAGAGAGACTGGTAAAGAGTTCGGCCGCAAGTAGTTATGGGGCTGATTTTGGGGACGTGGCGGCGACGCAATTTTCCCTTTCGTAAATAAAACGGCGTTACCATCCCAGCTCTCATAGAATGTTGGGTAAGCGGAGTGAAATTCCTCGTGGTCCCAAGGTTCCCGCATACTTTGTTTGGGGGCGGTGACATGTTCGTCGTGAAATTCAAAATATGTAAATATTTAGTATTTAGTATACAGGAGAAGAGCGTTCATGCAGAAGAAATTATACATGGCAAACTCTCAATCCTGGACCAGTAAATTCGATTTTGTAATCGATAGTCATACTTTCCACAAGGCAAACGACGTTAGTCGGGATTTCGAAATATCAATAGCAACAACGTATGCTGCGAGGTTTCAAAATATATTTGTCGACCGACAAAATATATTTGTCGACTGAAACTATTGTATGCGCATTGCGTATATGGACCACCGTAATATACTGTATAACGATAAATACAGTTAAGCATTTCTGCATTTGCCATAGAACATTCGTAAAGTCACTTACTATAGTCATAGATGATTTTAAATAAGTAATAAAACGTGCTGTGCTGCGTAGACAGTGTAGAAATACAAATCAAAATGTATAAAGGTTGGTGTACTGCCGAAATAGCGTGTAAGCTGTCTCAACGTTTCGAGCGAAGGCTCTTCGTCAGAGAGTGAAACATAAAGTGAAATAATCACTCAGTTATTATTTCACTTTACGTTTCACTTTGACGAAGGGCCGCTCGAAACGTTAGACAACTTACACACTATTTCATAGACTTGTTTCGGGTTAGTTTAAATTTGGTTTTTTTCAAAGAACTCGCCATATAGATGCTTGTTCGCTTTTAGATATAAATATTATCAACACGAGGAGTCGCGAAATAAAATGTGCTGGAACCTTGGGACCACGAGGAATTTCACTCCGCTTACCCAACATTCTATGAGAGCTGGGATGGTAACAACCGTTTACGAAAGGGAAAATATATACGAACGGACCCACGGGTTCGAGCGGTACCCGATTATCAGTAACTTTTCCGCAAAATTAGCAACGCGCGCGGTCATAAAACCACAGGGGGCCACCTTAAATTATAGTGAATGTAACTTGGAGATGATTGGCAAGCTACAAGATTACGTATATCTTCAAAACAATAATTTCGAGCTTACAGAGTAGTCACATTCAGTGGAAATAGAGTATATTTTTTAATACGGTACAACACGTTTTACTTGCATCTTTTACTTTATCTTGATAAACGGAGTTTAAACTTAACTAATATACAGAGTTTGTTTTCCAAGATTTCGAGGATCCCCTTGGCTTTGGGAGCTAGCGATCCTTAGCCCCTTCTACATCTTTCGCACCTAAAACATTTTATTAACATATGATTAAAAGTAACCTTAACTACTCACTATTCTATCGCTTTTCGCTCTCAATTTCTACGAGATTACTTCACCTAGGATATTTCGAACTCAGAGTCTAAAATATGGATATATAAAAGATAAAATATTTATGTAATAAAAAATACAAGAGTTTAAAAAAGCAATCCCAAGACCTTCCGCATACCACTCGAGTTTCATTTGTGCTGTCGATCTGTTATTTTGCCCCGGTTGTTCAAACGCCAATTACCTTAATATGATCATTCTGCCTGCGTGCAGGTAACAGACCTCAAAACATTTAAACACTTTTCACGTTTAGCTTCAACGTTAGATTTCTCAACCTCCAAATCATTGTACTTCTCTTGTAGTTTGTTGTACTGATCTTTCTCTTTCCTTAACGTTTCAAACAGATTTTCCAATTCCTTTGCCTTCTTCTTAATTTTAACTTGTAGTTGCTCCTCAGATTTCTTCATGTCCATCATTTGCTCGTGTATTGCTATGAGAATAATTAAACCTTATAATTAAACAGAATATGGAGTCATGGACCACTTGCAATCATAAGCGGAATCGGGAGGACAACCAACAAAGGAATTACCATCGAAGAGTAAGTGACCGGTTAATGCAATGCACCTTCATTTTCGCTTTGGCAGCCATTTTCCGGGCGGTTTTCAATTTTGACGTCATTAAACGCTTGTCTTTTGTTCTTTGCACTGAATGACGTCAAAATTGAAAATAAATTCCCGCTGGACATCGAGTCTGAGCCGTCGAGCAAACTCTTAAATGGCGGCGTCCAGAAGCATACAATACGAGAATGAAAACGTTATTTCTCGAGTACAAGAGCAGATAGCGTAAAACTATTAAAGTGCCCATAACCTCAAAATGTTTTATTGTCTTGTTTGGAAGAACTTTTAAAATGATAAAGTAACTTCTTTTGAAGATTTTCGTTTCTTTGCTTTCTTTTTTAGATATATCAGTTTGATATGCATATGTATGGTATTTCGTCACACATGCATAATGACTTATTGGAGAAATGTGTATATCTCTTTCATTCTCGAACGAAATCCTTTAAAATCAAGAAGTTTGGTGTTGTGGGAGAAACACGCACACGTGTTATTCACACTTTAGTGTTTTTATTTCATGAACGCAAAGATATATAACATTCTCTGATAACTCATTATGCATGTGTGACGAAATTCCAGATATTTGCATATCAAACAAACTGATTATCTCACAAAGAAAGCGAAGAAGTGAAAATCTTCAAAAGAAGTTACTTTATCATTTTAAAAGTTATTCCAAATGAGACAATAAAAATTTTTGAGGTGAGGGGCACTTTAACATTTCTAAACATTATGCTTAAAGACTTTTTATTTAAAAGTAATTTAAATAAAAAGTAATTTAAGTAAAAAGCAAGGTTCCCCTCTAATCTAATTTATTTCGACGAGTGACCCCAAAAAATGTTAACATATACACTGCTGTAATGAATGTGGGAGAGCTAGGAGTAAACAGACGATACATGAACGATCGTCATGCTCATATCGTCAGAAAAATGTTTCTCTGTGGGGACTTGACGATCGTCCATATATCGTCTGATCCCCTATATTTAGACATAATTTGCCTTAAGGTGGCTTCATACCTTCGGTGAAATTTCTTCAAGCTTCACAGTATTGTGAGAATTGCTTCGAGAAATATTTTAGTCAAAAATAAATGTAGGGTTGTTCAGATGCAGGTCGTGGCTCTTTAGTATACCCAAAAGGTCGAAATGTGGAGAGAGGACTGTGACTAACCCAAAATAACAAAGATCCTAACCCCCCGCCTAACGAGTTTTCTAACCCCCCCGGCCGTGTTCTCGAACAAAATCGTTAGGCGGGGGGTAAGGGGGTTAGCATATTTGTTGTTTTGGGGGTTGGTTACAGTCCTCTCTCTCCACATTTCGACCTTTTGTGTATACTAAAGAGTCACGACCTTGTTCGGATGGTTTAGTCAATATCACGAAATTTAATTTTTTTTAACATTAAGTAAAATTTGTTTGATAGAATGTTTTGAAAAAAAGTAATGAAAAGATCAGACGTAGTTTGACGCTATTCTGGCTTAAAATGTTTTTCGAACGTAACTTTAAAAGTTACTGTTCGTGACCCAACGTTTCGACACTCCAATCTAGTGTCTTCATCATGAGGCGTGATCGTTGTAAGCTTAGGATCCCTATTTATACCCTCATAGAACCGATGACGTTATCTATTAACAAGATGCAAATAAGCTTCTGGTAATAGACCACCATCATCGCGATTCAATGGAGCGGCATGGGCAAGCCTCCAGACAACGTCTCTTATACCCCGTTTACACACGCAATTTTCAAAGCAATCATATTGGGTGGGTCTATATATTTCGTGTGTGAACGCAAACTTGGGCCGAGCCTGGATTATAGTAAACTACTGTATTACTGCGCATGTTCGAAAATTAGCATTACAAAAATTAGCGCTGGCCGAGCGCTGCTTTGCGTTTACACTGTAAAATCCGAGGCCGAGCCAGGGCCGGGCCTAGGCCGAACCCTACCCAATGACCGATAGGGGTATCCAGTACGTATTCCTTATAAGGAGGCGCAAATAGAAGGCATTGACGAGCAAATAGAGTGAATTAACGAGCAAATAGCTGACACGTTGAAACCTCGTACCAGCCTCCTAGTTAATTGGATTGTAACTGACCCCAAAACAACAAAGATCCTAACCCATTGGCAAACGTTTTCTTGAGAAATAAACCACCCCCAAAGCTATAGAATATATCAAAGGAAAGTTAAATGATCTATCTACAACATACGTACAGTTTTATCCCGGTAGCTAACTTAGTTCTCTTTAAAAGCGCGGATAATCGAACTTGCCCAAAAATATAATTTTCGTAATACGGATACCATCTTGTAAACAAAAACACGAACTTTCGGCTGTCTTCGACGAACGTTTTCTTAATATATTATATTAAAACAAAGATAAATTATCTGTTTACAATATGCGTACAGCTTATCAGGCTAGCGGATGTAGTTTTCTTAAAAAGAGCGGATAATCGAACATATCGTAACGTGTTAACAATCCCACATCCAGTGGGCTGGTACGACTGCCATGTATTTGCTCGTAGGTCCTTCCTTATATGGAATACGTACTAGAAGTACATATGCAATGACCAGGGCTACTTTTAACCCAGGCCGAGCCTGGGTTAACGCAAAACACTGGAAAACTAGACCAGACCCGGCCCAAACAACGGCTCGGCCCGGGCTAGTTTCGCCAGTGTAAACGGGTTAAACAATCTCATGGTTGGTTACGCACGCATGCTCCGACAAAGCAGAATTTTCCTTTTTTTGAAAAGAAAACAGCCTTTTGGTGTTCTTTCATATAAGCTTCATGTTAAAGTGTGCAACTTCTCAAAACTATTCACCGAAGGAAACACAACTAATTCACCAAAGGAAACCTACTCGTGCTTTGAGATCATCAGACCGTAATCTGCTAATTGAGCCAAAATCCAAAACGGTGACTCATGGAGACAGAGCGTTCTCGGTTTCGGCACCAAAACTGTGGAATTCATTACCACAGGAAATTAGAAGCATTGATATGTTGGGTAATTTTAAGTCAGCAGTTAAGACTTTTCTTTTTTAAAATTAATAGTTTTTTTGTTTATAGTGGTATATGTAGTAGACTTTATCTTATTTAAGAATATATTGTTGTAAGAGCATTGAGACTATTGTATAATGCTCCTAATACGTCTATTATTATTATTATTATTACTATATTCGCGTTTATTTTCGGGCTTTTTTATGCGTGCTGACGTCATAAAATTTCCCGATTATCAGTAAATTTTCCGCCTAATAGCAGGTCATAAAACCAATAGAAAATTTTGAGGTGATCACCATATTATCTTGTACTGGTATCAGTATCCTAAACTCGTATATAACAAATGAAAAGGTGAAAATTGAGGAACTTACAATTCATTTTCCCACCTATTTCCATTAACTTAACACAGTTATCATTTTCCAGCATCTCACGGATGTGCGGCACCAATCCAATATCGATTAAACCTTCTAGCAATGTAGTGGCTTCTGTAACTAGAATAACATGACAGAAAACATAAACAATATATCTGTATTATGCAGAGTACGTATGTAATAGATCAAACACGAGAAAGAGTGTTTCATCCGATATCCAGTTCCGAGAAGTAGGTTGAAAAATGAGGCGATAGCCGATTTTTTAACCGAATCCGAGATGACTGGATAGAGGATGGAACACTCTTTCGAGTGTTTGATATTACATCTCGAACGAATCAGTATTTTAAGAGAAATTTGAGGTAGAAATTGTCAAAATCCTATGCTAATTAAGACCAGCTATCCAGTTGTCCGTCTCGGTACAGATTTCCTTTGTTTTCGGCTCATGAATTATTAATGAGTTTGAGATAATAAAAATCAAGAATACTAAAAGCTTGGTGTATCTGCCGAACAAGAGGTCTAACAGACATAGTTTGACGCTACTCTGGCTTTAAAAAGTTTTTTGAACGTAACTTTAAAAGTTACTGTCCAAGCTTCATCAGGGGGGTGATCGTTGTTGAGGAAAGCGTTGTTGAGGAAAGCATATCTATAATTAGGTTGTTTATGTCAGTCTTGTAAATTGTCCAAACCACAAGGTTCACGCATCATTAGGTTCCTATGAGTCACAGGAAACCCCAGGTTCCTATGACGCATATGAAAAGGGTGTATAAGATTAATTTCGTGGTTAGTTAGTTACCGCAATGACTGCATAGTCAATGGGAAGATAACTTGTTATAGCTATCAATATATAAATCGGTTGTAGTAAATAGGAAACGGAACACTGTTGTGGTAAATGTAGTGACGTTGTAAATATAGGTATGTATTTCCGTAAGTAGGGTAGATAAGGAAGGAGATTGCGAGAGATAGAGAGAGAGAGAGAACGAGTGTTAGATCGTGAACGATGTCGATGTAATATGAATTGTTGAATTAAAAGTTGAAGAAAGAAAGATACAGTCCCTTGTTTGTGTATGAGAACCAGCGTGAGAAGATTCTCCTTAACGCAGTGGAGAAATTCAGACAATCGTTGTAAAGTTAGGATCCGTATTTATACCCTCATATAGAACCGATGACGTCGTTATCTATTCACAAGATGCAAATAAGCTTCTGGTAATAAACCACTATGAGGGTATAAATAGGGATCATAACGTTACAACGATCACCCCTGACGAAGACACTAGATTGGAGTGTCGAAACGTTGGGTCATGGACAGTAACTTTTAAAGTTACGTTCAAAAAACCATTTAAAGCAGGAGTAGCGTTAAAATATGTCTGATTTATCACCTGGTTGCGTTGGGAAATTATTTGAAGAGGTCTAACATTATGAGGGAACGCCCGTCGTCAGAGACTGAAACAGAAAGTGTGATCAGCTATGACAAGGTCCTCCGCTCGAAACGTTACGTTAAGAGGCACAGATTGCGGAATCGACTCGGCGGGGGACCACTACAGGAGAATCCAAGATGGCAGCTCAAGCGGTCAAAAGCTCAAGTAACCAGAACAAGGAAAGTCACTTTACACCGCCACTCTCACGAAAAACTAACTGTGGAAATAATTTCAATCCTGTTGGGACCGGGTGTCCCCCCAAAAAACGCACCCTTGTTAAATGCTCGTAAATTCAAAGACTATATCGAGCACTTCAACATTGGATTGGTTCGATGCCCAGAGTCTAACTTAAAACATGACATATTGTGTGTTACAATCAGTCTATTATTGGCAGAGCTGCGTTTTAAAAACTATTTTCTATACCGTCGTGTTTATACTTTATATTTAAGTATTAATATGCTGTTTGTTTGATTAACCATTTCTAATCCACTAATGTCCAAAATCCACTCACTTGTGCATACCTGGCTATAAATACCTGTGCATACCTGGCTATATTTGGTCTTAAAATGTATGTATTCCAATACTCGAAATTTTCCTTCACCATAAATCCTTTCAACATGTAGTTTGATCGAGTGAAATGCCAAATATTACCTATAATATACCCAGAATCTTATCCCGGCATTACCACCATATATACAGAACTCGTGAGTAGGCTCTCGGCAACGGCTTCCGTAGCTCAGTGGTCAGAGCACTGCACTAGCATCGCAGGTTCAATTCCAGCCGGAAGGCCTTGAAGTTGCATTTTTCGCAACTGGTCCCGGTTTGGTCTTAAAATGTATGTATTCCAACACTCGAAATTTTCCTTCACCATAAATCCTTTCAACATGTAGTTTGATCGAGTGAAATGCCAAATATTACCTATAATATACCCAGAATCTTATCCCGGCATTACCACCATATATACAGAACTCGTGACTAGGCTCTCGGCAACGGCTTCCGTAGCTCAGTGGTCAGAGCACTGCACTAGCATCGCGGGTTCAATTCCAGCCGGAAGGCCTTGAAGTTGCATTTTTCGCAACTGGTCCCGGTTTGGTCTTAAAATGTATGTATTCCAACACTCGAAATTTTCCTTCACCATAAATCCTTTCAACATGTAGTTTGATCGAGTGAAATGCCAAATATTACCTATAGTAGAATAATATATTTATCATTTATAGACCCGGAGCGAGGGGAATTCGACGAAATATTACCCCGAGGGATGATATATCATCCGAGGGGGTAATATTTCGACGAATTTCCCGAGCGGAGGGTCTATAAATGATATATTATACCGAAACAATCTTGAATGCTGTCTTGAAACGTCTTGTTGTTCCTCCATTGTTTACAGGCTCGTCTTGGTTTACGCGAGCGTACTGGGTACGAGCGCGGTGTATTCGAATCACCCGCTGATGGCGTCATAAGCGGGGGATTCGGGGTTAAAGCGGAGAATTCGAGTTTAAATTTACTGGTCACGTGGTACAAATCTAGCTCTTTGATTGAGGTATAATATATCTATTTATATCTAAGTTTGTTCATACAATTTTGGAATCTAATATATTGTGACGATAGAACAAAAGGGTATTGTGTTACCTTTCGTCAAACAGGATGCGTTTTTTTTGGGGTAAATTCGAACAGTTCTTTTCAAGTCGGCAAAAAACGTAATTCCCTTATATTTAGAATTATTATATATCATCTAATCAAAATAACAGCCTCTAGTTATGTCTATTTATATGTAATATGAAGTATTATGAACTATTAAACTGCCTTCAAAAGCAACCTCGTACCCAGGGTCTTAAAGCTGAAGTCCATTTTAGCCTTGTGACATTTGAATATACAGTATGTAACTCTTCGACAAGCGTGATGGCCATAAACTGTTGAAGGATAATATTTTTCCACTGATAATGTCTTATTACATCTGTTGCCAACACGTTAACGAGCGTGGCCAGTGTGGTAAAACATTCTGTTTCATTCATTATTATGCTCTAGAATATTTCGTCGGTTGTTTCAATATACTTCAAATATTTTAACCATGAAATAACTGAGCACAAAATGTAACGGCATCGATCCATTTCTCACCGAAAGTTTATATAATGTACATGTATATATATAATATACGTTCTCAAGATTTATGGTGAAGGAAAACCCCGAGTGTTGGAATATATACATTTAAAAACCAAACCGGGACCAGTTGCGAAAAATGCAACCCCAAGGCCTTCTGGCCGGAACCCAACCCGTGACCCTAGCACTCCGACCACCGAGTCACGGAAGCCGCCGCCGAGAGACCAGCCACAAGCCCTTTATATACACAGTAGTGGCAATGCCGGGATAAGATTCTGGGCACATTACAGGCAACATTTGGAACTTCACTCGATTAAACTACATGTTCTCAAGATTTATGGTGAATGAAAACCCTGCCGGAAGGCCTTGTGGTTGCCTTTTCGCAACTGGTCCCGGTTCGGTCTTAAAATGTATATATTCCAACACTCAGGGTTTTCCTTCACCATAAATCTAGAGAACATGTTGTTTAATCGAGTGAAGTGCCAAATGTTGCCTATATATATAATATTATATATCTTATATATATATATCTTATAATATATATATATTATATATATATATTATATATCTTACTCTGATGAAGGGCTCCGCTCGAAACGTCAGTATTTCGTCACTAAATTCTTGGCAGTTTACCACGTTTTCAATTTGTCTTATAAATATATATATATATATATATATATATATATATATATATATATATATATATATATATATATATATATATATATATATATATATACGTATATATATATATATATATATATATAGATTTTCGCTTACCTCAAAACTGGTCTGCTACAACTTGTTTCATCTGTAAAAGAATCTTCAGGCAGTGACAATATCGAAAGGGATGATGGGTCATCCCTTTCGATATTGTCACTGCCTGAAGATTCTTTTACAGATGAAACAAGTTGTAGCAGACCAGTTTTGAGGTAAGCGAAAATCTATTATTTGCTCTAACTATATGTTGTTGAGCACTCTTTGCATTTCGTAGACCAAAACCTACACGTATATATATATATATATATATATATATATATATATATATATATATATATATATATATATTATATATATATAATATATACTGTATATATACTGTATTAAAAAAAAGTAGTCTTGGATGATCCGTTTGAGTTGGACAATATTTGTGCAAGACAACGCGAAGTGCCACATTCTCATAATATAATAGAACGCATGTTATGTATTTATACTAGCTAATTCCAAATCTGTTTTCAGAATTGAAAACGGTTAAATATTGATCGAGATAACGTTAATAATAATATACGAAAAGGTAGAAAAGGCGAGCGAGGGCATTATTACGGATTCGTATTTCTAGTAATAATATCATATTTACAAATAGCACACGGACGTCTTATAAGTTCTCTGCCAAGAACACAAGCTTATCTACTTGTTCTGGTGTACTACGGTAACTTGCCCTGCTTTACTAAAAAGTCTCTCCGATGGGGAACTGCTAGCTTGGATGGTATGATATCTTCTAGCTAACTGGCAAAGTAATGGTGGTTCTTTCACATTTACCAGTAACTTTCATAATAATAATAATTTAATAAGGATCGTCATCTCCGTCGATAACAGGGAATCCAGAGATGTAGTATTCAATCTCTTTGTGATAAGGTCACAAGGGAGACAGCCGGTGATGTCTTTTCAGACTTCTCGGGGCAGGGTTCGAATTAAATATTTAAAAGTGAATAGCGAATTTCCGTTCTAGTTTTTGGCGCAATGTATATAAATATTTGTATGGCATTATAAAGCATTTCATCTGAACCTGGCAAAATAAAATTTGAAGTTCTTTTGTCACCGGATAAGTCACGCCCAAATTCATATTTACAGTAAATAACTTTATATCTTCATAATATTAAGAATTGAGTCAACAGATGCACAGAGCAACCACGAAGTTCTCGCAATGCGATTTCTTTTATTAAGTGCTGTTCGAGTGTTGGGTTTGTGTAGAATTTATTAAACAGAATTTGAGAAAGATGCAACTATATTTACATCAATATTTGCAAACGCGTAAACAAGTACACGCTACGAGTTAGGTGTATAAGCGCTGCTACGAGTCGTCTTCTTGTTTCCAGGAGCTTTGATGACGAAGCATTTCCGATTTTCCGTCTGATCTAACATGAAGTAGCCATAATTAAAGTCGTTCTCAGGGCCTTACTGGTTTTGCGCGGCAGCAGAAAATCGTCAAAATGCAGCCACAAAAGTTGCCAAATATGACTTTTTAAATGTCATATATTATACCTTCAATCTCAATAAAAATGGTTGAAACTTATGTGGTGTGTATCCTTTCGCTATCTATAGACTAGTTTTGGGGATTTTTGCACGACTGCAAGATGATATTCAGTCACGCTATTTAATACAACTGAAAAAAAATAGCGAATTCTTTAAAGTGAATAGCGATTCGCTATTCCCCTAATTCGAACCTTGTCTCGGGGCTCAGTTGAACCGGTTTCCAAAACCTACTGTTTTTTTCCAGTTTACTGAAAAACCGCCTCACGCTAATCACCCCACTCCATATCAGGGGCGTCGTTAGCAGTCCAAAATACCAATATTTGTAAAAAGACCTTCTCAGTGCCCTCTCTAAATGTGCCAAATTTGATGTTTTTTTCAAAAGGGGGGGGGGGGGGGAGTGGTAAGTACTTTAACTTGCAAGGATATAGTGGATCCATACAAACTATAACACTAACCCAAACCCCAAACTAACCCTAAGTTTTATACTATGGTTTCAACACAGATCGTAACCCAGGATCCACTATAATTATATCTTGCAAGATGAGGTATTTAGATGGTACGTTCTTTTCCCGGTTTGGTAAGGGGAATGCAGGCTCTAGCAACGAGATTATAGTAGTTCTTTCACAAACAGTAATGGTACTGTTTTCAATCTGTATTTTCCAGTTTCGACACCGACCATGATTTTGAAAGGTAATAACATACGGGCAATAAGTTGGCAAAATATCTCCAAGAGTTTGCCAGAAATGAAATTTTGAGCCACTAAAATGTCCCTAGATGGTTCACGGCTTCGCCGCAAAAATGTCGCACCAATGTTACAAAGCTAACGATGTCCCTGCATATAACTCGCTCCCGCCCTTCGCATATCCATCCTAAACACAGCTACGGCCAATCAGAGTTTGCATAAGAATAAACTTACTTATACACAATAATGTAATTGCTTAATTTTTTAAGGGCTTACCTTTACCATTGAGTTTCTCCAACTTGTGATTCTCCTCCTGCAAACATAAACTAACTGTTGATGCATCCAGGTTGTTAGCGAGGTTACCCCTGGACGTACATGCAGTACCACAAACATCTATCTGATTATTTGTTTCTGTTTCTGAATACATTTGCTCTTCCTTCATTTTTTTGTTTTGAATCAATGACTTCTCCATATTCTTAGCTGCAACATTTGATTCATCCTGTTTGTTGTCATGTTGTTTACACTGGAAACCATTAGGTGATGCAACAGTAGGAACTTTTGATTTTGAGTGATTCAAATCTGGAGATTGACTGTTGTGGCTTCTAATGGGTTTTTTCTGTGAAGTCGTTTGGGGAAACTTAGTTTTGCTTGCAACAGTGGGTACTTTTTCAGAGTGATTCAAATCTGGTGGAGATCGACTGTTGTGGCTTCTAATGGGCTTTTTCTGTGAAGTCGTTTGGGGAAACTTAGTTTTACTTGCAACAGTAGGAACTTTTGCAGAGTGATTCAAATCTGGTGGAGATCGACTGTTGTGGCTTCTAATGGGTTTTTTCTGTGAAGTCGTTTGGGGAGACTTAGTTTTACTTGCAACAGCAGGAACTTTTGCAGAGTGATTCAAATCTGGTGGAGATCGACTGTTGTGGCTTCTAATGGGGGCTTTCTGTGAAGTCGTTTGGGGAGACTTAGTTTTACTTGCAACAGCAGGAACTTTTGCAGAGTGATTCAAATCTGGTGGAGATCGACTGTTGTTTTGTTTTTTCTGTGAAATCGTTTGGGGAGACTTAGTTTTGCTATTATTCTTGCAAGGGCTTTTGTCTTTATAATGATTTGTCGTAGCTCCAGATTTGTTTCTATCTTCAATCTCAGTGCAACCAATGACCTCACTTTCTTTAGCAACATTGGCCAGTTCAGTGACCTCAGGTAAGACACCAATGCCAACAGAGGTCTCTTGAATATCATGCATTTGCAACAAATTCTCCAGTTCTAAGATATTATCTTCCAAAGATATACCGGTAGCACCATTTAACAATATATAATCATCAGATGTGTTTAGTTCTTCAACCACAGCCAATTTGGAATCATCCTCACAAGTTTTCCTCTTAAAGCCATGCTGAGAAGTATTATCACAAATCTCTTTTTGAATTCTGCTTTGTCCGTCTAATTTACTACTATCCGGTGTGATTTCAGTTTCACAACTGTTTATATCTTCTTGCTTGACAAAAGCCTTTGGAGCATCACTCACATCCATTGATGAACATGCCATTGGATTTTCTGTGTGCACACTAGCATCATTGGCCTCAGTAGTATCATTGGCCTTGGTAGCAACATTAGACTCAGCAGCATCAATATAATCAGTGACATCAATGAGATCAGTTGCATCAACTAGTTCAGTGACATCAGTTGGCTCGGTGATATCAGTTGGCTCGGTGACATCAGTTGGCTCGGTGGCATCAGTTGGCTCGGTGGCATAAATTGGCTTGGCGTCATTAATTGGCTTGGAGGAATAAATTGGTTTGGTGACATTAACAAGTTCACTGGCATCAACAAGTTCATTGGCATCAACAAGTTCACTGGCATCGGCTTTAGGAAAAACACCAATGTCAACACTAGCAGTGCTTCCCTCAGTACATGTATTTGCCTTCCCATATGTAGCCTTCTTACTTGGTTGCAACATCACCATCTCAGTAACGGAAGCACTAAATGAATCAATATTTTGCGTTTCCACTGAATCCGAAACTTCGTTTTCTTCTGGCGAATGTGTACGTCTCCTCTTGCGGGACGTCGTTGATGATCTTAGTCTATTTGCATAACCTGGTGTATCACGGTCCGAGACTGAATAACCACTGGGACTAATATATAAACTATCTTCACTATCGAAGCTTGAATTATCGACATTTGGGCTGCCTTGGTCAACGTCTACGCTAAGAACCTTGTGCAAGCTTTGAGTTTGAGCGACCTTCACCTTTTTCAAACCGCCGTTTTTCATATCGAAATACCATTCGAACTGTTCAGATCCAAATACTGCATCATCACCCACCGTGAATTGCTCAACTTTTAGGACAAGATTTTTGTCAAAACTGTCGCGAAGAAGTTCCTCCATGTGCTCTGCGTCGATAAGAACACTACTAAGGAGTACATCTCTTGTTCCTGTTGTGTTGGGATTAGAATCAGCGAAACCTCGTTTTCTCAATATCGCTCTTGCATTTTCGTCAACCATCATTGCAAATCGATAAGTGTACGTTGGTGAATCTTTGGCCCGTTGAACAGCTAAGTTGGCCTTTTGCTCGGGCAAATGTGGTAGTACATCCCTTAATACAAAATATTCGCAGTTTCCGAAGACTAATGATGGCAACACAATTTTCAAAACAGCCGTAGGAGCAGGAGCCATCTTTGTTGCTATACAGCGAAAAGAGCGCGCACTATTTATTCTATAAGCCGAAACGCCGCATGGCGTCATAGCGGAGCCGGGGGAGCAGGGGCTTTAGCCCCCCCACTTTTTCTCTGGAAAACTTTAATAAATCGAGGTTATTGTGTACGGTGTATTTCTCCGATGAAAAAATTGCTTGTCATTTTCTTACAGAATCTGAAAGATATTACGGTGATTTATAATCGTGCAAAGTTTCACTTTGAAATTCGTTGAAATAAAGGTTATACTTATATTTTGAACCGCCATTAAATTGACCGAGTTTGAGAAGAATGAGTCGAAGAGAGCTTTTAACGTGTCTGTTTGGAGGCTATGATGTCAAAATTCAGATCTCTTCGACTCATTTTCAAACTCGGCCAATTTCATGGCGGCGTTCAAAATACAAACTTCACACGTAAAGCCATAACCTTTATTTCAACAAATTTCGAAGTGAAACTTTGCACAATTATAAATCACCGTAATATCTTTAAGATTTTGTAAGAAAATGACAAGCAATTTTTTCCATCGGAGAACTACTTCGAAAATACTTGAATATATCACAAAGTAAATACACTAGCATTGTAAGGTTTGTGCTCGCAGCTTTTATATTACAGGGATCATTAAAAACCAATTACTCATAAAGTTTGGTATTAAGTTAACCAAAATAACTCTACAGTTAACGCTATAGATACGCAAGCACCAAAGAACCTCGCAATCATCACAAAGGTTATGCGTCGCCAATGCTTATCAAGCTTGCTTCTTGGCGTTCTTATAGATTATTATAAATTATAGAGCATATGCAACCGTGTGCAACTAGTTTCCCAGAAACTAGTCAGGTATTGTTGAAGGAAGTAAAGGTAAACTAAAATTATGTTATTTATGATCATAATTTTTTGTTGTAAAACTGACCTCAAAATGCAGGAAATCGCGTTTCAGGGCCCCCTAGAGGGTTCTGGCGCCTTCGGCGCTTGGTAAGCCCCCCCCCCCCCCACACACTTCATATTTTGTTCCGCCGTCCCTGGATTTAAAACGTATCAAGGATTGGAAATACGTAATCTCCAATGTATGTAATTATATTAAGAACCTATAATGCATATAAGTGAATAGTGCATATACGAGAATTTTCAATTTTTTTCTAAAAATCGGCTGTATGCAGACGATTCTAACGATATATAACATATCTTAAACGGATAAAAACGTCTCGAGATATCTTGTTCCAAACATGAGATTTTCAAAACATGACCGGGAGAAAAGAGTCTGAGTCCGAATAACGCTGATGACGTCAAATCGGGAACAAGCTGTAAGACGACTACGCCCAAACAACCGTCTGCTTATGCTCTAAACACTTCAATCCAGACGATTTTGCTAGAAAACTTAATTTGCCAAGACCAACGAAGGACTACATTCCGTGGCTAAAGAGAGATGAAATTGGAATAACCTCCTATAAATATCCGTATTTATCGCAGATGATCGCGAAGACCGAATACGACGCAAGGTGAGAAATCAACACTCTTTGCATATTTTAAATAATTTTTGTCACAAACAATGAGCCACTATAAATAACTATTTACTATAACTATTTACTATAACTATAAATAACAGACCAAGGAAATATTGTCATTGAGCATCTTGTCAGCTGCAAGTTCTCTCCAGTTACAGACACTATAACTATTTGCTATAACTATAAATAACAGACCAAGGAAATATTGTCATTGAGCATCTTGTCAGCTGCAAGTTCTCTCCAGTTACAGACACCGACTGGTAATTAAATACATCTACTATTGAAGCAACTTTTCCATATACAGTTTTAATACACGAATATGTTGAAACTGTGATATTACTGTGCTTACTATATTTATCTATTTTTTTGTAATTTCCAAATTATGTTTATGTTTGAACACAGTTAATATTTGAACTTTGAAGGATGATGAGCCAATGCAATTGGAAACCGAATTAATTGAACAAATTGTCTTTATGTTGGATGATTAATACTAAAGTATTTTAACAATTGTTTTACTTTGTGTTATTTTGTAGTATCTCAAGTTGAAGAAACAACACAAAGTCAAAGATCCGGCCAAGCCACACTGTACCATATCTCTGACTCAAGCCACACTGTACCATACAGTATCTCAACACCCGCATCAATGTTCATTGCATTGTTATAAATTGTGTTATATCAGTCTGAGTCATCTTCCTCAAAGCCTGTAAATTCATTATTAGGTTGAAATAAATAAATAAAAAGCAAAGCGCCTGTTCCTATGCAATTATGAAAAGTTGTTAGAGAAATTCTCGACTACTGAGGAGGGACAATTTTGTCGGCAATATATTATTTTAGTTTAGGAGGAATTAGCCCAAATAAGATAAATGACCCTGCAAGTGATATTTACTGTACTAATAGTAATAGACAATAGTTGATGTGTACCATAATGTGTTACACATCATCTTGGACTTCGCGTGAATAAATGGTCTTTAAGATTGTCGAAGATATCGCCAAAGTCAGGTTCGGAAGATGCGTACACTGTGTCTGTAATTTTGTTTTGTTGTTATGATCAGAACGCACCTCTCAATCTCTTGACAGCACTGAGTTTCGTACTCGTTCTGGAGTTATATTTGCACCTAATAAGTTTAGACACGAAATTATATAACAGAGACAATATTTAACCGATAATAGTATTGTCGTGCATTGGTCAGTAGTCATTTTGGTGTCGAGTGTCGACGCATTGAGCGAGGGACATTTAATTTCACTCTATTATAAAGAGCCCTCATGATCTAAATATCTAAATTTGGCAAAACTCATGGATGGACTAAAGAATATATTCGAAGTAAATATAAATGGCTCATGGCTGACTGTTCTTGGTATCAACTGATGAAGTAAGGACACATTTGTTTGCCGATTTTTCTAGCATTGCACTGAGCCTTGTTCTGCTTTATAATACAGCGCATCTCTGTGTCAAAAAACTGATAGCCATTTCGACTTTTTTTTTGATGATTTTGATCTGGATAGAGCAAACACTAGAGTTTTTCTCCACTAATAAACTCAAGTTGGAGAATTATTTGTGTAATTTATAGCTTAAAATATTATTATAAATTAATCTTGTACGAAAAACACTCGCGAAATCCTAGTTCGGATTGACAGCGGTACCTGGTTTAAATTTTCCATATTTCTTTAGTATGACAAAATAAATATTATAATGTCTGGTTAGACCTTTCTAAAACATTTTTAGGATTTAGATATGGCAAACCTACAGAAGATACCTGGCAAGCGTCTTGCAACATATGTGCTGCGGCTACCATCAGGTCACATTTTCTGACAAGAAAATGAAGCAGATGCAAGACAAGTTTTTAGTTTTGTATTTTTACACACGCATGTAGTGTCACTCAACATTTGGTATGCACAACAGGGGCGTAGGAAGCTTTGTAAAGTTGGGGGGCTGGCCAAAGCAAAATTTTCATTGTACCTATGATCAGTGGCGAAGCTATAGTCCCAAATGGGTGGTCATGATAACTAATAATCCGAGCGCCGTAGGCACGAGGCTTTCTAGGAGGGTTAATTCGATTAATATACAATTTCAAATAATTTTTCTTTCAAATTCAATTATTTTTTGGGGCAGCCGAAAGCTATTCCGGCCTCCCTTTTATAATATTGGGGGGCCGCGGCCCCCCGGCTTCCTACGCCCCTGATGCACAACATTTTATTGTTATATTCATACAGATGCACATGGACAAAAAAGGTTTATTAAAATGTTGTTATTTTGTTGTTGAATAATTTCTGAAAGAATTACCCTGTTGAAATTAAGATTTATGTAAGAATTATGTAATGCGTCAACAATGTGATGAGTTGCGGTTTGAAGTCGATACTTGGAAAGTAAACCGACTTAAATCCACATGATTTTACTCATATTTCTCAGAGCAAGTACAAGATAAGAGCAAATATGTTGATCACCTTGAATCTTTTAATTTCTTCCAGTTGCTAACATGGCGACTCATTAGTCTAAAATATTCGTCGCCAAGGACAAAGATTTAATAGTCATATTGACGATTATCGATTTATCTACATAGCAATTACGGGCCGTGATATCTAAATATTACATACGGTATCTAAATATATGTATATATTCGTGATATCTAAATATAAATTTTTATCAAAATGTGACTATTCGATGGCCATCTGGAAAATTAAGACGACTCTGACCCCCCTTTTTGAATTTTCAGTGGCCAACACCCCCACCTGCTCGGAAATCCCAGGAACTACACAATTTAACCGGTATTTGCATGGATAAGTTTAGCCTCCTTTGCAGGCATATAACCTCGCTCCACTGAACCGAGTTGTTCCGGCCGTGTAGGGATAGACAAATAAATCTTTATTATACAGACTTGCCAATCCATCCAAAGCAAAAACAGTGAGATCCAATTTTTTTCTTCCAAAAAATATAGTGAGAAAAGTGAAAAAATAGTGAGATATCAATGTAACAATATAATATATATACCCCAAGTAAAAGTAAGGTTTTAACAAATAGTATAATACAAGATAAGATTGAATGCAAAGCAAGCGATCACGTAATTCAAAAGGACCTTGCCAACCAACAGATATAATTAAATACAGAAAATTGAAGCCCGCGTGAACCTTGGCGACAGCAGCAACAAACAGAGAGACGTGACTGTTCAAGGAGAACCGGGATCATGACACGTCGGCGTTGTTTTTGTGTCGCAAAACACAAGGTCATTCAATCTGAAGTAACTAATCACTATAGCTTGGTTCACACGAGAGCATAATCATAATCATAAGGACAAGACAAAAGGCAAAACAAAGGAATGAAGTCAAGCTTGTGACATAAAGATGGGCATAATCATAATCATAATCATAAGAAGAATAAGGCAAGCATAAGAAGCATAAGGCAAGAGCAAAACAAAAGAGGAAACAAAGAAAAATTCTCGTTGTTTTGTTTTCGTACGTCCCAGAGGAAAAGTCATGCTTTGTTTTCGTTGCTTATGCTTATGTCACTCGTGTGAACCAGGCTTTTAAGCCCAGTTTCCACATGATAACAACGATCGCAGTGATTGCAACGATCGCAGTGATTGCAACGATCGTCGACTCGTTGCGATCCTTGCGATCGTTGTATTCATATCAGAAATCGGGCTTCGATCGCAACGATAGAAATTTTTCTATCTCTACGATCGCGATCGCAATGATCGCAAGGATCGCCAGGTTTATGGTTTCCATATGATCGCAATGATCGCAGAACTCTTTATTTCTGCGATCGTTGAGATCGTTGCGATCATTGCGATCATTGCGATCATATGGAAACCGGGCTTAAGTACTCCCAGAACAAATTTATGATAGATGGATCGTTCGATCGCGATCTTTTGTCTTCTTCAAGATATCGGCAACAATGGCGCGCGGAATAATATCACAAACGTCAACACACGATTCTGCAAATGATCGAGTATGGTTAAAGACATATTCGTTTATTCGTAGAATTATCTGTAAAAGTTTCTTCATCATCATTCCTCTTCCTCAACGAAAAATAAATTTCTCGTCGTCGCCGGCGTAGTAGAATGTGTTAAATAAAATAAAATATATTACGATCCATTTCTTTGAAATAGATATAAAAGTTTTTAATTCACAAGAAATGTTCGGCGTATACTCTTAAGCCTCCTTACTCCACTTAGCCCTCCTTACAGTAGGCATACTTAGCACTCCTTAGCCCTCCTTAGCCCTCCTTAGCCCTCCCTAGCCATAAGGAGGGCTAAGGAGGGCTAAGGATGGCTGAGGAGGGCTAAGGATGGCTAAGTATGCCTAAGGAGGGCTAAGTATGCCTAAGGAGGCCTAAGGAGGGCTAAGAAGGGCTAAGTATACCTAACTAAGTATGCCTAAGGAGGGCTAAGGAGGGCTAAGGATGCCTAAGGAGGGCTAAGGAGGCCTAATGAGGGCTAAGGAGGCCTAAGGAGCTGGGCTAAGAAGGGCTAAGAATGGCTAAGGAAGGCTAAGTAGAGTAAGGAGGCTTAAGAGTATACATGGTTACATTTGTCATTATATGATACACTATAATGGGGGTCAGATAAAGTACCTACCCCAAAAAGCACATCCGCTGGTCAATGTAGTCTTTGGCTTGAGCCGCTTAAAACATACTATTAAATCGCAAATGTTATTTAGTAAATCGCAAGTGTTAGTTACTAAATCGCAATGTTATTTATTAAATTTCAAGTGTTATTTATTAAATTTCAAGTGTGATTTAGTAAATCGCAAGTCATGCAATTTAGTAAATTGCAATGTTATTTATTAAATCCCAATTGCGATTTAGTAAATCGCAATTGCGATTTATTAAATCGCAAATGTTATTTAGTAAATCGCAAGTGTTATTTAGTAAATCGCAAATGTTATTTAGTAAATCGCAAGTGTTATTTAATAAAAACAAATGTTTTTTATAAATAACAAACCATGAGGAGCTAAATAACATCAAAATATACAAAATAAACGCTAAATAATTTTTTTACAAACGGCGCCCCGATAGACCACGAGTGTATGCTAACATGTCAATCAACATGTCTAATGTGTGTATGCAGCTGGCTTTGCTTTAATGCTTTAATGAAATACTCCTAAATCAGTATTACACTATACTATAGGAGACTTATAGATATATACAGTATAACTAAATATATATATACCTATGGATATATAATTATATATTAACATGGAAAGCAGTTACATGATATATTTTACACGAGGAAAAGAAGAATGAAAGATGGAAAACGCCCTGCAAAAAAAACAACAACAAAAAACAACAAAAAAAAAAAACCCAACAAAAAACAAACAAAAAATTTGATGACTGAGTGACTTAATTTGAAGGACGACTAAGTGACTTAATTGCAGGAATAGAAAATGTTTTGAAACTTGGAATGCTAGGTACAATGGAGAGATTGTTGAATGGAATGTGATACTATGACGAAATAATCGCCTGTCCTACTGCCGGTCATTACTGATATGATTAATTTATCATTGAGGTCTGGCCACTTTACTGATGTTGGTGTTGCCATCTCTTAAAAAATCTGGTCTTGATACTACATTCAAAGAACTTCCGCCCAGTCAGTAACTGTGGTAACTTACCATACATATCTAAATTGTCTGAGAGGGCTGGGGCGGACCATTTGACGGAGCATAATATTCAATCTTTCAGTTAAAGGATTGGCGTTATACAGAATTTTCTTGTACTACTCGAGGTTTTCATTTATATTTGGTCGACCAACAATGCAGAATCGTTTATTGGCGAAATTAAATGTTAATTTAAAAAAATGGGTTTTTTTGTAAAATAATATATAATAAATGTATTTTTTGTGATCGTCACTATGTCGTGAAATGTGTGCATTATGAGTTCTGATGTGGAAGACAAAATTTTATATCCGAGTATCTATACCATATCAGCATGATTTTTTCTCAAAGTTAGTGCATGAGATTCACAATTTATTTTTTTGAAATGGCTGTTTGTGGATTGCCAGCCCTGTATTGGTTTAGTTTAGTTTAGTTTAGTTTATTAGATTTATCACTCTTTTAGGTGAACGGAATACCCCAACAGGCTAGAAGAATATCATTATTTTGAGATTTATTTAAAAGATTAAAATGAAGAAACCGAGTTGATAAAAAAACATGTCACGGAATTTTATAGAATTTTGATGGATGACTTTCATGAGATGATGCTATTATGATAAAATGGTTGGAAAACATGTAGTTTTTGCCAATAGAGTTTTGGTGGATCCCAAGATGATTTGTACAGAACAATTTGATAATGCAATATTTTATCATAGTATACTGCTAAAGATTCAAGATTTAGAGTGGTGAATTTTGAATTACGCGAATCTGAGGTTGATGGGCCCCAAGGTCATTTAGTTATTTTAAAAGATGAAAATGATTCGTCAATAATTTGAATGTGAAGTTCGTTTTCCACTTCGCCATTTCGCTCGCCGCTAGAGAAACATTTCGCCGATGACATAATTTTCTCTCGTTTTCATTGGTCGACATCTGAAAAAATGATGTCATTGTGGAAATATTTCACTAGCGGCGAACGAAATGGTGAAGTGGAAAACGGGCTTTACGGTAGTTCGATAAATAATTTTATTGCAGTTTTAGTTAACGAAGATCCTTCTGTATTTGTGCAATATAGAGTAATAATTGTAGTTGTAAATAATATTTATGTAAATATTAAATTTATGTAAATATTAAATTTATGTAAATATTAAATTTAAGAATTTATGTAAATATTTCAGAAGTGTAAAATTTTTTATTCAGTTTTTTTGTACACTTTTTTGGATTGTCTTTTTTATTTTTACGCAGCATCTTCAATTCATTTGTTTTTTTCTATAAAGAAAAACATGGCAAGTGACAAGACATGTTTATTTTTTAATGCTACTACAGTATAAGTGCATTTGTGATAAAATAAATCTTCTATTATGGATACTGATATTATTGTGGATCCATTAAGTGAATATGTTATGATTAAAAAAACAGCTCATCATAATGGAAATGAGCTTGAATGGCTTTTGAAAATGCGTCTGGTGAAATGTAAAGTTCGATTTTACATGTCTGCAGTTTTTTTTAATTAACTTGTACATAGACCTGAATAATAGTCTGTTGTGGGGACAGAATGTTTCAATGGTGATGGTCGATGACGTTAGATAATTATTGGGAAAAGACGTTTGTTTTAACTCTGAAACAAAAAATTAGGTTAAGTGAATATAATAGTTAAAAATAAAGATCAGATTTGTTTTTACTTTCTTCTAACTGTTTGAGATGGCACAAGCTCTTTCTCCTAAAGATGTTGCTTTTGATTTTGCAAAATCTGAAATAATAGAAAAATATTCTCAATTATTATTGTTGTGTTTATTACTTTATTAATTGGTTATGCTCAGTCTCAGTATATTAACTATCAGGTCTATTTGTAATCTCTAGAGACTCCTCTATCTTGTGTCAGTCACACGGCTCACTCACGTGACCGTCAAGGTTGACAGATCACAGGTCTTATAGGTTAGGTAAGGTTTAGACTAAAAAGCTATGCTAACTTATTTGATGGTTATGTTGAAAAACAGATCTTTGAACAATACACGGGTCCCTTGCCTGATTTCTTCGGCAGATTTATCGATGACTGTTTAGGAACAGCGTCATGCTCACGTGTCCTTTTAGAGCAGTTCATCAACTTTGTTCGGATGATTTTCATCCCTTTTTCTCAATTCTTGCGTCTTCTCCGCTTATGTAGCGACGACCAATATTTTCAAGCCAAAGCAATGGAAATGAGATCTTTTTTTGTTCAACGGGTTATCATAGCCTGCCCTACCAACCTTATAGACCTCGCCGTTCAGAAAGCTTTTCTCGTCCCACGTTTAGATGCCCTTGAACCACCTTTGGAACAAGTTTCAAACAACAAAATCCTTTAGTTCTAACATTTCATCCTTTCAATTTTAAAGTTAAAAATATTATTAATCGGAATTTTCACATTTTACAAAATGATCCTGAGACGTCAGCCATTTTCACCGATAACCCTTTGGTATCTGTTCGCCGTAATAAAAACATTCGTGACTCCTTAGTACATAGTGCCCTTAAACAAAATACCTCGGCACCAGCGGGAACATTTTCTTGCGGCCGTTCCCGCTGCGATACATGCCCTTTTCTCAATCCCACTACAGTTATTACTGCCCCCAAATTCAACCACACAATCCGTCATAATTTTTCATGCACGTCCACCAACATCATTTATTGTATTTCTTGCGATAAATGCCCTAAAATCTACATCGGTGAAATCAGACAGGTTTGCTGAACATCTTCGTTCCGTGAGGAACAATGATGTTGACAAACCTGTAGCCCGCCATTTAAACAGCTCTAACCATTTGGTTTCAGACATGAAAGTCTGTGCCATCCTTCCCATCTCAGGTGGTAACGATAACCGCAAACGGCAAGAGAAGCGTCTCATTTTTAAACTTGGCACCACACATCCTCTTCATGGTCTTAACGAATATTTTTCTTTTATTTAATTTCCTACAAGTTTTTCGTTATTTTAGTTTGCTTGGAACTTTTTTATTATTAGCTTATGCACTTTCATTCCTGTTCAAGTTTTTGTTTCTTACTGCTTTACTATCGCCTAATCCCCTTAATATTGGACCTGTCATTTCTCCCTCTGATCGACTTTAAAAATAGCAAATGATTTAACTTTTCGTATCTCATTAATTATTAGCTTGTTTATCTCCCGACCCTTTTGGCATAAATATAAGCCCTATTTATTTTATTTCATCTCGTCTTACTCTGATGAAGGGCTTCGCTCGAAACGTCAGTATTAAGTCACTAAATTCTTGGCAGTTTACCACCTTTTCACTTATACATAAACATCACAATTAATCTTAAAGATGGGATGTGGGATATACCACACTGCTCTAAAACACATATCATCAAGAACTCTTACGTCACAATCCACCGCAAATCACCACAATCCACTGCAAAAAACAGTTTTAACTTGGACTGACAACTAGATGAGCAGTGCCTAGATCAATCAGCAATCGCGGACAGTTGTTTCGCCCTATTTGGGGCTCATCAGCGCGATATACCTATTTGGATGTGCTAGGTCATCAGCTTCATCGTGCTGACGAGCCCCAAATAGGGCGAAACAGCTGTCCGCGATTACTGATTGACCCAGGCACTGCTCATGATCTAGTTGTCAGTCCACTCAGTTAAAACTGTTTTTTGCAGTACTGAGTGGATTATGACGTAAAACTTCTTGATGATATATATATATATATTAATATTACCTATAATATACCCAGAATATTACCTATAATATTACCTATATATTACCTATAATATACCCCAAATATTACCTATAATATACCCAGAATCTTATCCCGGCATTACCACCATATATACAGAACTCGTGACTAGGCTCTCGGCAACGGCTTCCGTAGCTCAGTGGTCAGAGCACTGCACTAGCAATCGCAGAGTCGCGGGTTCAATTCCTACCGGAAGGCCGCTAAGTTGCATTTTTCGCAACTGGTCCCGGTTTGGTCTTAAAATGTATGTATTCCAACACTCGAAATTTTCCTTCACCATAAATCCTTTCAACATGTAGTTTGATCGAGTGAAATGCCAAATATTACCTATAATATATATATATATATATATATAATATATATATATATATATATATATATATATATATATATATATATATATATATATATATATAGGTAATATTTGGCATTTCACTCGATCAAACTACATGTTGAAAGGATTTATGGTGAAGGAAAATTTCGAGTGTTGGAATACATACATTTTAAGACCAAACCGGGACCAGTTGCGAAAAATGCAACTTAGCGGCCTTCCGGTAGGAATTGAATCCGCGACCCTGCGATTGCTAGTGCAGTGCTCTGACCACTGAGCTACGGAAGCCGTTGCCGAGAGCCTAGTCACGAGTTCTGTATATATGGTGGTAATGCCGGGATTTGATTCTGGGTATATTATAGGTAATATTTGGCATTTCACTCGATCAAACTACATGTTGAAAGGATTTATGGTGAAGGAAAATTTCGAGTGTTGGAATACATACATTTTAAGACCAAACCGGGACCAGTTGCGAAAAATGCAACTTAGCGGCCTTCCGGTAGGAATTGAAACCGCGACCCTGCGATTGCTAGTGCAGTGCTCTGACCACTGAGCTACGGAAGCAGTTGCATTTTTCGCAACTGGTCCCGGTTTGGTCTTAAAATGTATGTATTCCAACACTCGAAATTTTCCTTCACCATAAATCCTTTCAATATATATATATATATATATATATTTATATATATATATATATATAATATATATTTATATTTCAAACTATCTAAATTTACACAACTGCCGTTACACGGTGTTTCATGCTTTCGCAATCTTCTTCAAGCTTTTGTGAGAAATGGGTCCACGAAACAATATTGAATGCTGTCTTGAAACGTCTAGAAACGTTGTTCCTCCATATTAGTATTCGTGATCAGTGGGTGTATTCGTAATCAGCGGGTGATCCGAGGTCAAATATCATGCCCCGGAGAAAATACCCCAGGTACGAGTTGGCCTTGGAATGATACCATGGGCACGTGGTACAAACAAGTTAACTGAGGTATAATATTTTCAGTAATACCATGATGACCTCGGGTTCTTTTGTTCTCGCCGGGTGGTTTAATCACGATATTCCCGGCTTTAGCGGGGAGATCTCTAAATCTCCCGGCAAAGCCGGGCAGATTTCTAATTTCTCCCTGATTAAAATTCATGAGCCAAAATTCAAAGACACGACAAAGAGTTTTGTTAATACGTTTTACACAACAAACAAAATAATTACACTACAATGTTAATGACAGTAAGATAAAGTGTTAATTAGTCGACTTATTAATATTCACTTTTCACTAAACATTTCACACAATTATATTAATTTCCTACAATGGAAAATTGTTGAATACATCACTGATCATGTATTGTATTACACAATACTCCTACTATCAATTAGTTTTGTACAATGAAAACACTAGTTTCACCTCGGTCATCATGGTATTACAAACTAATACAATGGTTTTTAAGAATATAGTGATCAAATCTCCCGCAAACCGCGGAATGTTTGTGAAAGTCCCTCGGGACGCCTTCGGGCTTCGCCCTCATGCTTTCCCTCGGGACTTTCACAAACATTCCTCGGTTTGCGGGAGATTTAATCACTATATTCTTAAAAACCATTGTATTACTTATAATAATTAAAACATATAGTGCTGAAGCGATGGTTCCGATATAGAATACATGTAAATCGTACCAACAGAAATATTTAAACATATTTTGATGTAGACGACTAGACATATCTCAACATATCTTTTGCATTATTCGGTGCGTATTGCTTGCGTTTTGTACTACAAAATTTGTAGTTGTTGAAGCAAGCCGTAGCCTGCGTGCAGTCTCTACATTGGAAACGGAAATAGCAGGCTAAGCAAGCCGTTACTTAGGTCTACCGCGATCGGCGTGTGCGATTCAAGAATCGATACTTCCCAGCCACATAACTGACTTCGAACACTTCAAGCAATCACTGGCAAAAACACTTCACTTCGATTCGAACCACGAAAAGAAAGAATACACATGCACTGGTCACTATGCATAGATCAGTGTCGCACTTTCGCAAAGCCTGTTAGGGCCATATCTCGACCCCCCAAAAAATCACAAAAACATTAAACACCGATTTTGGCTGGCGCAGGCCAAAAGGAACGCAGGCTCTGGGTACGAGTTGAGAAAAATGGAGTTCGAAACCTATTAAAAATGCAGAATTTATAGTCGAATGAAACTATGGTGCTTACTAGGACTATCAGTTTTCCATCTCATTTTAAGAGTGTTGTTACCCGCTGTCGACGTGGCCATTCAGAGCCTTCAAGACTTCGTCTGAAAAGGCAACACAGAAGAAAGGAGGAGACTCAATTACTCAATACCAACGAGCCATACATATTTCACCCACTTGTGCGAACAATCGAGCCAGTTAGCCAGGCTCTACGTCTCACCAAAACCATCATTAAGGATGGCTTGCCACCTGCTGTTGCTTCTGCTACGAATGATTTACCTTTTGAGGACATTTTGTTTCAGATTAAGCAAAGTGTGCTGCCTGGTGAACATTTTGATTGTGTAGATCAATCTAACTATGGTCAATATAGTAAAGGACTAATGTCAAACGTTATTAAAGCAGTCTGGTCGACTGCTGCAAGGTACTGTATGGAAATTATTTTTTAATGCCCTTCTCACATGGTATAAATTGCTGAATGGTATACAGTACATTGATAGTTAATGAGGGTGAAAGTGAAACTTAGATTCATTTAATCCTTCAAATTTATTTTGAAAAATGAGACATGAGCATTTAGCAAAGAACTTGCATCACTGCCGCTACTTTATATCTATCGACAATTAGTATCAACCAGTCTAGTGGTCTATTACAAATTAAGCATTCTGATTGGCTGAGCTACTCACTGTCTATTGGACAAACCTTCTTGGACTGGAATATTCCTATTCTGACCAATCAGAAGCCACAACATATTTAAGCTGCAAGCAAAAACCTGGAATCTAGTCCAAACATGGCATCTGCTAAAATTTATTTCTGAGTGATGAAATCATAAAAACATTGGCCCGAAAGTAATGGAAAATTGTTCAGTTTGACATTTTCGAATAAGAAAATGAATTCGCTTATGCCTATGGAGTGAGTGTATCTACACCAAATTTGAAGCAAAGTAATTACAATCTCGTTTTTTGTGAGCGATTGTTTATCATGTGTCATCGAGCAACTCTACATTTTGAATGGGGAGACTTCTACAAACAAAAAGGTAAAACTATCTGAAAATTTGGAACAATGTTTGATAAAACTTTTTTACGTTAAAGAAAAGTTGTTTATGGTTGATACTAAAACAATTAGACAACTCGCCTTCGTTGTCTATGAGCAGATAGTCAACTCGGGCTTTGCCTCATTGACTATCTGCTCATAGACAACTCGGGCTTGTTGTCTACTTGTTAATTAGATAGTAGCATAGCCAATCAGATTACAGCATTGGAATTAGACTGCTTGTAAGTTTTACGAATTAACAAATATAGATTATGATTGAACTCAAAATTTCGATGAGGTTCGCCCTCATTAACTATCGCCTCAGAAATTGAGAGCAAATAATTGTTTTAGTAGAATCTAACTTAAATGCTTGTTATTTCTTCAAAATTATTTTGAAAAATGAGACATATATGGTAATTAGCATTGTTTTTTTGTAAAAAACTTGGCTTTATCGCACACTTGCTACAACTCAATATCTATATATCAATAATTAAATAGCAAGTAGCATAGCCAGTCAGATTGTAAATTCAAAATTTTGTGTTTCCAAAATTGATGACACAATCGACGCTCTGCTCTTGTCTTTTGACAGTGGTTTCATCTCAGATGAGGAGTTCTTACATTTACATGATAATTTATTAAAGTGGTGTTCAACACAAACAATCAAATTTTCCATATAAGTTGTCGACAATCGTTTGCCGTACGATTCCAATTGCTTATTGCACGCAAGCTTTTTACATGCTCGAATGGTCTCTCGGCTAGCATTTCTTTTGCTAATTCCAAGTCATGCTTGTGTGTCCATTTCATATCTTTACTTTAGCAAGAAATAAAAATAAAAAAACATAGGCTTAAAGTAATATACAGTCACCATTCCACCATGCTTAACAATCAAAATATTACAAAATATGCACACTATACAAACCATGAGAAAAGCAGTTGATGAAAAACAGTAAGTGAATCGTTATTAAATAAATTGCGTGTTTAATAATCATTAAACTTACGTTTGTTGCCTGGATGCAGCCATAATATTCAATCAGCTTCGTAAAAAACAAGCTTGAAATTGGCATTGTCAGACAACGTCAACCAAGGCAATATGGCGTTGTCTACAGGACACCAACGAGTTTGACAACGTCAACAAAGGTGATAATTATGTTAGTACCAGTCTCTACCTCGGTCGTATATGTCGCCGTTGTCTTTGACGTCGCATTTGTCAAATTCACTAATGTTAGTTAAGGACTGGAAAGCTAACAAATAACCCTAATGGCCAAATCCTTATACCTATACTATTAACCCTTTACTAACCCTACTACAGGTATAGTGTATAACTTAATAATATATTGAGCACTTGGTGTAATCTACTATAAAATGTAATGTGCGATTCCTGTATTTAGGGTATCAGGGTTAGGATTAGGTGTTAAGGTTGGGCTGTCATTATTTACATGCATTCTCAAATATCTGTTTTCATTTGTTGCTTGCATTATGAAACCTCCCTCTCATGTAGAACTTCTAGAATAAACTCCGGCTACAATAAACTAGTTCCAGAATAAACTCCAGTTTTGCTTCTTTAAAGGTGTTCAGACATATTCCGTTGCTAGACAACCGGTTGCTAAGCACAGGTCATTTAGCACCGAATATATAAATTATATAAATTATAAATTCAATAAAAATGAAGTTATCAATATTTTATCATGTTTATTCAACATACTTTTTGAAGATAACAGTCCAGATTCTAATCATGTGAAAAATTAATTTTCGAAGGTTATAGAAATTTTCATTTTTTGTTGATGTCATGACGTCAATATATGACATTACCACAGACTGTCTTGATCGATTCTAAATTCCGTATTGTACACTTATATACTAGTTTAACCGCTTTAGAAGAGGTAAAATTTGCCTTGTATGGAAAATCCAAAGTAAAATGTTGGATGCGAACTGTCTATTTCATTTGAACAGTCATGTAATACATGATCACATTGAATGGTTTTACCGATAACACGGTCGGGCATCTTACTCGTTTCTCGCATTTTTCCGCGCTCTTTCAGGGCTCGGTACATCCGAAACTCGTAAAATATCCGACCGTATTATTGGTAAAACCATTCAACAAGGCGTTAATGTACAGGTATTTGTATTGAAAGTTTGTAGTACTATTTCTTACTATGAAGAATATATTCTGTATTAATTTATGAACTTTCACGAAAGTATTTGCCTGAGATTTTCGTAAAGACCGAGCGACAACGTATCTGTAGGAGGTCTTAGACTTTCTAAAAGTCCTTTTTTTACTGGAGGGACTGAGAACTTTTCATCTCTGCTTCGTGCCAAATTTACCGACGGGTTTTTCAGTCGGTGAATAAATTCTATCGAACAGCCAATGAGAATGCCTGGTTAGAACAGAATGAAATCAAAATGGCGTCGGATAAAGCAATTCAGTATGGAATGGATATCTTAGGATATAATAGTATTAGAAAACACCAGAAAAGTGCAGTAGAGTCCCCCCCCCGCCAAGTGATTACGTCAAATTGGCGACATTTTTGGCGCAAAACGGAAATCGAATCCCTGCAAGAGAAACAAGTCGCCCACTCGCGACTCCGCCGCTCGTAATGTGCTCACGCTTTGCGGCAGGAAAAGAGAGTGGACGACTTGAAGCATGTCTAAGGAGGTCTGTGCGAAAAGGTCAATATTTTTCCGTAGTCAGACCGAGCAAACAAGGTTAATAAGGAATTTATTGGTTTTTTTCTCATTGTTTTTAACAATGTTTTGTTTTGCGAGGATAGACGACGCCAAAATAGTTTTTAATAACAATCCGGTGTGAATGTACCGTACGCCTCTTCACGAGCCGGCAAAGCACACTACAAATTTGGAGGGTCGCAGTCCCAGGGAATCTCTTGAGCCGTGCATGCCTTACACCACCCCTCTAATGAGCCGCCACGAGCCTGGTAGTCCTGCGAGATGCCAAGGCCTGGCCCTCCTGTAATTCGCCAAGGCCTTGCCTTTCCATGTGGCCGAGGCCTTTCCATGTGGCCGAGGCCAATAAACACACTACCGAAGCAGTGGAGGAATTTCTAACGAGACCGGAATAAGGATTCACTTACCAGGTCTAGTCTCCCAGACAAGCCTGAAAACCGCGACCAAAAGCCGATGTCAGGGAAAAGCTTAATAAAGACACGAAAATTAAGTTTGCCTTATTTGAAAGAATATTTCAAATGACAGAGGGACATCTTTTGGGTTTTTGAGGCCAAAATTGAACTAACTAAGAGAGACTGAGCCAAAACCCTCGAGGTTAGCTAGTTAGGAGCCGCACCCTATTGCGTCATACAGGTAAGCTGGCTAATGATTGGCTGTTGGGAAACCAACCCCTGAGGCCCAGACCCCAAACGCGCTACACCGTCTGTTTTAATATTATTTATTTCATAAATCCAAATAAGTTCGTTTATAGTTTTTAATCTGCCCATTAACAATTCGTATTTTGAATTATCTGTGCGAAATTTTCGCGTATGGCAAATGGTCCGACATTCTGAATAATATGCTGATAAATTTTAAATATTACTGATAAATATTTTGTTAACATGTTCTCTAAAAAAGCAACTTGTCGGCTTTCCATGGCTTCACAGATAGTAAGGAAAAATGTGTTTTTAGTTAGATTTTTCTTTATTTACCTGAATACTGAGAGGCATGCAATTTTTTGTGAAGAAATGAGGGGCGATGAAAATGTTTTTAATGTAAATATCTTCCGCCCCACTACCCGGCACTAATAATGAACTGGTCCATAACAAATCGCATGATCTGTTACTTGATTGTCTCTATCTCCCTCATAGTCGTAATGTTCCGTCAACTTTTGCATACTGGTGATAAAATTGTTAATAGTTTCGCCAACGATTGGCTTCCCTGCAGTAAACGTCTGTTCCGCCATCGGGACATTCTTTCTGATTTTGAAATGGTATTGAAAAATGGTATTTAGGCAATCCATGCATGGCTTTCTTGTAATCCTTCGCATCGCCTGGAGCGGTTTCAGGAGTCGAATTGTTGATGATATCTCTCTCAGTTTAGCACCAGCGAGATGAAGGAAAAGAGCTATAAAAGAGCATAACATATATGATATATAGTTCAAATTCTTCTTTCCACGTTGACCATCTTTGGGCCAGTGTTACTGGTTCGCACACAGCGTCAAATACTGGCAATCGAGCAGACCACTTGATGAAACCTTTGAACTCGAACCTGCTTACTTTAAATTGTGCTAAATCAAAGCTTCTCCTATTTAGAAGTAGACAGCGTCTTAAGTCGTTAAATACCATCTCCATTCAGATTAACGATCAACCTCTTGAACGTGAAAACTCACTGAAGTATTTAGGAGTAACACTTAATGAAGATTTGTCCTGGAATGACCATATTGAAAATCTTATCTTAAAGTCAAACCAGCGCTTGGGACTCCTAAAGAGAATCAAGCATCTTCTACCTATTCATGCTAGACACACACTTTTCAATTCACTTATATTATTATTGATTTTGGTGACATTGTATGGGGAGACAAGAACAATGTTTCCCTGATGAAGGCTTTACAAGTACAGCAAAATAAAGCAGCCAAAATTATTTTAAATAAGCCTATCTTCTCATCGTCCTCAGAGGCTTTGGAGTCCTTACAGTGGAAGAGTTTAAGCCAAAGAAGACATGCACATCGATGTATTTTTATCTTTAAATGTGTAAATAATCTCATTAATTTCAATTTTAACCTGGTACTTAACAACAAGATTCATAGCCATAACACCCGACAGAGCAGTCTTCTTCATCTACCAAAGGCAAGAACAAATTGGAGGAAGCATAAAGTTACTTACCATGCTGTAACCGATTTTAATAATTTGGAACCTGACTGTTTTAACTCAAAGTCTTACTCTTTTTAAAAAGAAAATTTTTAACTTGTGAATTAGTTTTTATATTATTCTTGTTTTTATAAATTTGTATTTTGTATTTACTTATGCTATAATATATTAGTTTATAAATTGTATTCATTCTTCTGCAGGGCCATTCTGAAAACCACTATTGTGATGAATGCACCCTGAATAAAGATTGTTATTATTATTATTATCTCTTTTCTTCCTCGTCGCCAAATGTTATATCGTCGTCTTTTAATAAAGCTCTTCGCTATAGCTCTCTTCCCTATAGCTTTCTTCCCTATAGCTCTTGCCTATAACTATTCCTATAACTCTTCCCTATAGATTGGACAAGGCTAAAAGCGGGCGACGAATCCTAATCCCATGAACTCTAGCACTAACCGTAAACCTAAGTTACCATATATCTTCCGGTTCCGGTGTAATACACCATACTGATTTAACGAGCTTTTCTTCCAACATTATTAATGATAGATTTTTGTAAATATTCTACATTACAGCTATCCTGGTTTGCTCCAACAGGCAATATCATATCGCCCTAATCTAAAAGTTCATTGGAAAAGATTCGGATATGACCTTCAAATTTCAGGAAGGACTGGAGTTTTGTTCTCATCTTCACATCCTCTGCCCAATTTCTCGTCAGCTGGGGAAGTCAACAAGACTGAAGAAATTTCTGTGCATAACGAGGAAGAGGTAATATCACCAGTCTTTGAGCTTTCTCAAAACTCCTCAACGCCAGTGTTCGAGAGTGGATTTTTTGGTGACGCCGTGTTTCCATTTCCAAGGACCCTTGTTATCACAGAAAACAACTGGAAATTGTCCCATCTGGCAGCACAAGGTAATACGCTCATTAACGTACTGCCAGTAATATCTAGGAATGTTTCTCTAGTCATGAATGATATATGGATGTCCTGAGCTACAAAAATGTCTAGAAACAGGTAACAAATTCAAAAATAAATTTCGGTTGCTTTGGAGAGAAGTCGGATTTTTTATATATTTTTATTTTTATGAGCTTCGCCACATCTAGACTAGAGAACAAATATTTACCCAATAAGATATACAAGACGATGGCAACCAAACAGTTTTACTGTTTTAGCCAGTTATTGCGGTCGCTATAAATACCACACGTGCATTAAACTAAACAATACACACCTTATACATAGTTACAAATAATTACAGTATACAAATACAGATACAAACTAGAAGCAACATGAAAGCGGTTTTGTTAAGTCCGCGTGCCTGGTTACATTTAAGGCCAATTATTTTCCAGGAGCGAGGGTCATCTACATTGTAATTGTTTTATAGCAGAATGATAGTAATTGAGTAATGAATTTTTAAAAGTTGTTAGGGTGATATATTTACTGACAATGGGTTTTGGTACTAGAAATACGTTCCGCAATAACCCCTCGCCCACATTTTCTACCCGCCCCCCACTAGAGTTTATTTTCCCCATCTATGATCCCAGGCTCCGCGCACGCCGGGGGTGAATTGTGCGTTTTGTGATACAAGCATGAAACTTGGCAAGTAGATAGAGTTGGCAAGAAACTTGGCAAGTAGATACCTATTAAAATAGGTAAATTGGAAGAAATACTCGATTTTGTGGCAACCTGCAGGAAGAAATCTGCGTTGCCTCTATATCAGAATATCATCAGCACTAGTAACTCTATTTATTTGCCAAATTTCATGCTTGTATCACAAAACGCAAAATTTCGGCAAAATTTGGCTAATTCTAAATCCTAACCCTACCAAACCGTTAAAAATCAAGAAAAAAAATGAAAGAAAAAAAATTAAAAGAAAACTCACAAAAAGGATGCCCGTTGTGGGAATTGAACTCGCCAGATTCGAAATCGCAACCCTGGAAACTAACCACTACACTAGGACAGCAGGCTCGACAGAAAGAAAAATAAAAATTTATTTAAAGTCGTTCGCTGATTAAATAACCACGTAGGTTTTGAACGTTATCTCCGACAATATTTACTTGATTTCAATCCTGAAATCAGATTTGGAATTAGCGAGTGTAAATACATAACATATACGTGCCTATTATATTACTCAAACGTGCATACCCTTCGTAAAAACCTGTTTATGTAGTTGTGTGGAATATAATTACGTTTCTCTGTGACACTGAATAGTCTCTTTACAAGATCACAACTGTATCTATTCACATCTCACTTCACCGCATAAATACATTACACGACAGTAGTTCGTCAGATTACAAATCGCCAATGGCTGCTCAAATATTGTCCGATTCAAACGGATCACCCAAAACGATTTGGTCCTACCATGTACGGCTTATATATACAAACTATTCGTGAGAAATGGATCCCTTAATTTGGAATTGAAGGCAGTTTGGATCCACAATTTGCTTTAAAAAAGAACAGCATGTCGAGTTTAATTTCAGTTAATTGGAAAATAAATTTTTTAAACTTTACTTGTTGTTTCTTATTTTCAGGCATCATGTTTTCATTTGGAAGACTAGTTGAGCGTGCTATCAGTTGGAACAAAGCAAGTCTCGGAGAAACCTTGGAAAATCCGTTATCGATGCGATCCGTGGTGTACAATGATAGCAAAATGGCACTGTTGTGTTATCAGCTGAACACATTAGATTTTGAAAACGATGAGGGGATAAAAAATCAACTGTGGTTCACGCCAGAGATCCCCATCCCCTCGGAACGTTTTCGCGATGCGAAGGAATTGCGCGTACATGTATCCAAGTTTCCCGAGGAGCAGTTCAAGGCGTTGATTGCAATGTTTTTATATGGTGAAAATGACGAACGTATCTCAAAAATAGTTTTTGACGTTTGAATGTTTTATTAAATGTAAAGAAACATTGGTCGAATGCTACAGATTTTGTGGCTTATTTATGTTTGTCTTGTGTTACGTGGTGTCACCGGCAATCAGAAGGTTACGGGTTCGATCCCTACTCTGGAACTCAGAAACATTTTCTGAGAACTCATTACCAATTTCACAATAGAAATGTCGGTTCACGCGAACAAATTCCATACACAATATCATATAGGAAGAACATGTGAAGAACAAATACATTGCCCTGACGAGCAAATACATATAAGTTTGGACAACTACGTTGGCAAGTATACGCGCAAGTACATATAAGTTTGGGTTTGAGGGTTAGGATTAGGGTTGTTTGGTGTTTAGGGTTAGTACTTCAATCTCGTCCCTTGGTAACTAGGGCAATGCATTTGCTGTTTCTTATGTGGAATTAGTCTATAGTGGAAAACCGCCTTCAGATCGGTGTGGTGGTCTGAGATTGTCCTGGACTGGACACGCGCACTGACCGTTTGGGTCTGCAATAAATATTTACCGTGCTAAGTTGCTCATTTCTATATATCGTGTTTTTGAAGAAGATATAGACCTTTCATAATCGGCCAATTTAAATATTCCTTTATGTACATATTAATACTAATAATAACTTTATTTAAAACTGTAAGACCCTTTCATCTGTAAAAAGCTGGTATAAACAATTATCTTTTAGGGCCTCCTTTCTGTATCAGCAATTCAAAAGAATCTTTGTTTCCTAACGAGGTTATAAAGACTAATTATGCTCTTTCATAATGTCGCCATTGTCGATAGAATTATTGAGGAAAGTTTTCCCAAATAATCTTGTTCATCATTTATTAAGTCTACAAGTTCCTATACCTTCCATGTTCACAATTTTCTACAACCAATTTTACATTTGTGGTGCTCGTAAAAATAACTTTGTTATACGAATGCGATAATGTCATATTGTTCCGTTTGGGAGCACGTCACGTAATGATAATGATGAGGTATCTGCTATTTTTATTTCTCAGTGATTTTGTAGTTGATCGTAAGGTACGGGGCCGGTTCTCATGCAGCCCAATAATATTCGGGCAATAATGGCCTTGTCATTCGGGCAAAAAGGTCTTGTCATATGCATGGGCCAAGACAGGTTTGGAAACGACATGAGTCGTAATTGGTATTTCCTTTTACAAGCATTTGATTCCCGAATCAAATTTATGAACACTAATTCGACGCAGACATTCCAACCCACCCGATTATTCCGGGAGTCTCCCGAAAATTCATGCAATCTCCCGATCTAATTTTTTTTAATCAAATTCTTCCGATTTTTCCAAACTTTCTAGAAACGGGTAACAATTAAATTCACAAACCTACAGTTTTTAGCGACATTTGGGATGATAAATGGGTCAACATAAGCTCATCTTAGCTACTGTATCTTTAGAAACATAAATTTTCAGGCTCCGTAAACTGCCGCATCTGGGAGCCTTTTGAACTCTAGGTCGGAGAAACAACACGTGCCACTGCCAGTGAAAACATGTGATATACCGGTAATATAGATAGTGATCGAGATATAGACGGCCGGCCAGCTCGAGCTAAAACGCTCCAAAAAACCTTTGATGGCATTTTTTGTTACAGGCAGGTAACCATGCCAGATCGTTTCTAATAACCTTTGTGTTGAAGGTGAGGGGCGTACAACAACGAAAACTTACTGTCTTCAAGAAGACAGGCATTTGGGACTGCTGCAGGTTAGCGTAAAACTACTCTAGGATATATATGCACTATAAATAGGGCATATTCTTATTCAAATAGTGTATACGGTATTCATATCTAATTCACATTCAGTTCAAAACTTCAAATATATATGGCGTGTAGCACTTTAATATTTTTGTTCTCGACATACGAAATCGGACTTACTTGTTTACATGGAAATCGGTCGGTCTGGCAACCGACCCGATTGTAGGCTGGCGTGCTGCGGACCCTGTAAACATTCGGGGTCCTACAGGAAAAGGTATTTGTCAGTACGTATTTGATATAAGGAACAGCAAATATTATACATTGCCTTGGCGAGCAAACACAGTACCAATGGCAATTGGCCATAATCCTAACCGTAAACTCTAAACTTAAACCCCAGAGAGGCCGCTTACAGCTCTAGCAGGCTAATTAAAACGCGCGTAAAAGAAAACATACACGCAATTTGTGCGAAGGCGAATAATCGAATTAGAATGTGACGACATGTTCCTCCCTATCACGAAAGGTGTAAATGATGTAGTTCCTTTTATGGGCGAGGTTCTGATGACTGTTAAATTGTACTCCATTCCGTTCTCCTTTCTGACCATATTCGTGTACGTTGTTCTCTCTGTTCGCGCCTTTGTAATGTGTGCTGTACCTCGGCACGTTACAAATTATTCCCAGGCTAATTTTATAAACAAAATAATTTCAACTTATTATTGGGTGATTGGGTCTACTAAATCGTAGGAACGAAGTTGCAACACAACATGGAGACTTTGACATCATTTGCAAGAGCTCAATTGGGTTACACCTCTCGGCTCCCTGTGGCTGTGGTACGAATTAAGTGGTAAGAATTACGTGGTAAGAAAATTTAAAAAGTCATAAAATCGTGCACCATGGAGAAATAGAATGAAGAATTCTCGAGATCGTTCTGACGCTCTGGAATTCACAAAATTAACATTTGCATGGAATTCGTTGGATCTTTCTGGATCGACAATTTACGTCAAAAACGTGGCAGAGGTCTGGGGCGGACTGTTGACGTTGCGATGAACATGGCAGAAAATGAGTTGTCTGGAGATATAGATATGTCAAGTTCTGTGGTATCTTTCTCTTATTATGGGAAATTAAAAACATGGTTGGGAGAGAAACGTTCCAATATAAGGCCATGGTCAGAATTTTTAGACACAAAGAGATTTTCAAAGCCTAAGACGACCTCTGAAGTGACCGCAAGATTGACAAAGAACGTCGAGAAATACCAAGCAAATTACGTTTTTATATTCCTTGGTTTGGCTGCTTATTGCGTGTAAGTTCAACTAAATATGTTGTGTCACATCTTCTAGTGTTGGTGATATCTCTCGAGTGAGAGATATTATCAAGACGAGACGACAATTCGACTCTCCATTAAAGTGACCATGTACTAAATGTTCTGTTTTAATATTTATATATTGAAATCGATGAAAATATATATTTATAGTATATAGCCATGGTCATATTTTCACAGTGAAGATAAAAATGATATATTCACTGCTCACAGTGATGTCTAATAAATGATATCTTCATATATATATATAACTTTTTCTGAATCTAGGAGAAAACCTGGTATTTCATCTATACACATCAAAATCATAAATATTTTTATTAATTGTGAGCTGCAGAATTCTAGGGATTACTGCAATTTGATTGGCTGCCTGGTCGGTTTGTATAGTTTTATAGAAAAATATTTTCCCTCAATCTCACAAACGATCCTCGGCCTACGCCGTCGGCAGGCCTCATTAATATATTTTTGTGCCTGCGAGCAGAATTTAGAAGTTGGAAATGTGCCTACAAAATATGTGTTCCTAACACAGTTTTAATAATTAGCAAAAAATCAACAAAAAAATTTGTGCCTCCTGCACAAATTGAAAATGTGCCTGCGAGCGGCGCTCGCACGCTCACGCACTTTACTGAAGCCTGGTCGTCGGGCAGTTTCTGAAACCTTCGGCAAATATTTTTCAATACGGACCTCCCATCTGGTATTTATATAGAAACCTTCGGCAAATATTTTTCAATACGGACCTCCCATCTGGTATTTATATATATATATATATATATATATATATATATATATTATATATATATATATATATATATATATATATAGGCAAGTATCTTTCCATTGTATACAGTAAATTGCACTGACAGTAAATCCCATGTGGAAGGTGTGTGAAAGTGAGGATGATGGTGGGGATTTGGCAATATTTGGCAATTTATTCCAAATAAAAAATATCAACATGGGCTGTGAAATAATATATTCATTAAAACAGTTGAAACAACTGTCTTTCCATAAACATAAACCTTTTGACCAGATGCAACTGATTTGTGAACTATAATACAAACAAAGCAATGGAGGATTGCAAAAAGCAAAACTATGATCCAGGTCTTTCACTGTCAAAGTCAATCGATAGTCATAACGTGTAGTTAATGTTGAATGTCTTGACCCTGATCCACAATTTATGGTCAAACACCAATTAACACGACGATAGCTTTCACCGACAAATTTCTACCCCTTGTTTGCACCTTCCCCTTTGGGATTTACATTGATAGACCTGTGCATTAGCTAGTTTATTAGGGGTGTTACTGTACAGTAAATACTGTAGCTTTTTACTATTTCATTTTAGTTGTCACATTATGTCTATGTTATTGTTTAGCATCCATAGTATATGTTCTTTGAAGATGATGGAGTGGCCTAACTATTACCCTAGCTAACACTGCCATTAATCCTTCTCCATAAAGATCATTGCCAATCCTAAATACCCTTGGTTTGAAGCTTAACTTATCCAATACTGTCACTGTTCTGTTTGGTTAAGCTTGTATATATTGTCAAACGTGACTAACACCCTCAGGGGCGTATGCAAGGGGGGTCGAAGGGTGCGATCGCACCCCCCTTTTGGATCCAATGAGGACAACAGGGCTTGAAATTTGCAGTATCCCGATATCCACAGGATACTAGATTTTTGTTTTGGATACTAGAAGTCTTAACTTCAGTATCCCAACAGGATACAATAAAAATTTAGATAGCGCACAGCCACAGAATTTGAAGTAACGTCTTACAATGTAACATAACATCTTATAATGTATCGTATCGTCTTATAATGTATTGTAGCATGATGACTTAGAATGTAGCGTAACATCTTGCAATGTAGCGTAACATCTAACAAGTAACGTAACATCCTATAATGTAGTATTCAAAAGTGGGATACTAGATTTCAAGGAGGGATACCCTCATCCTGGTATCCCAACTTGGATACTGCCAAAAATTTTAAATTTCAAGCCCTGGGACAAAATTATGCAAACACATTTACATTCTTGTAAAAACCTTGAGTTTTTGTAAAACAAACAATTCAAATTAAACGCGTAATCTAACATGACTCTGACAAATACTGCTTTGGAGGCTGAGGCTTTGGAGAAATCTGAATGCTCAGTTAGAGATCCTTATGACATATCCATGTGTAAAACTATACAAACCAACATGAATAACTATATGAATAACAACTATTTTGTAATGTTAAAATCTTTGACAATATACCAATATATACCACATGTATTTTATTTTTTGAAAATATTTGTTTAGATGATGAACTTTGATTTTATTCAAAAATATGAGATAGGCGTTTTTCACTTCATAGACACTTGAAGCCAAAATCTACATGTTCACTGATCACTAGCTTGGTAAGCCAAGCTTGATAAGTTGGATAATTTCTGGCTCACATTTATGAGTGAGTTTCATTGCAAAAGTCTACCGAGATGAATTGACAAAATAATCAAAACAACACATAACATTGGCGCTCTTTTGTTAAAGTCATTCATTGCCTAATTTCATATTGCGCAGGAGACTGGCACTAGTGGATTTGTGCTGAATGTGACGTCACAGGTACTACATGCTAGATATAATTTGTGAGTTTCAATATGGCGAGCAATATAGAAGCATCTTTTCATAGTGGAAACATTGTGTTGGGACCAAACATTGTGAGCTGTGAAAATGGACCAATGCTGTAACGTTGCAAGTACCTAACTCGAATAATGGTAGAGAAATTCACATCTACCTTTCAACTTTCAGGTGTATTTACAAACCATTTCAAATCCTAACATTAGATCAATTTTATATCAAATTACTCAGCTATGACTGAAAAATCCAATGAAGCCAAGAAGAAAGTCGAAAATGTTGTTGCATAAACACTTTGAACGCTTCTATAAGTACAGCAGTTTTAATATATGGTAAAAATGTATGTTCAACGTTAGTAGTTGATAAATCAATTGTAACTGACTTTGTTTTCTTCGCTTTGGAACCCAAAGTGTCTGGTCAACCATAGTTTTTATCTTGCGGTTAGATGTGTCGACCGCAACCTCACCGCAAATACAACGCAACCTGACTGCTAATCCACCGCAACCCACTCTCCTCCGCAGAGGCTTCTTACGTTTTTTTTATAGAGTTCGGGCAGCACTGGCTGGCGGGCTGGGAGGGCGCACCCTGTGAGCTTAATACAAGCGAATAGCCCACCTATAGTATATTACATTATTACTACAAATAAAAGCGCATGAAGCCTCTGCGGAGGAGAGTGACCGCAACCTCAGTGCTATGAAAATCATTCTTGGATGACTGAGGTTTCCTCTTTACATAACTGTTTCATTCCACCACAACCTAACCGCTAATTCACCGCAACCTCGCCAATTCACTACAACCTCACTGTTAATCCACTGCAACCTCAGCAATCCACCTCAACCTCACTGCTAATCCAGCGCAACCTCGCTGCTATCCAGCGCAACCTCACTGCTAAATTTATGAAGAATAAATTATAAATGTTAAATAAACATTTACAAATTACTACAATAAGTACTTCAAACTTTGCTTAACTGATGACTATAGATATCAGACATGATATTTTAATTTTTACTATATTTAATTATTCATAGGTTTATGATATTTACATAGAATAAATAGTGTCATCAATTAGTTTGTAAAATACTAAAAAGCTAAATAACCTGGGCACTTCAATAAAGTTATTATTATTATTATTATTATTGCCTGATGGAACGTCACGTCAGTAGTCTTAATCAAATAGGTATTCCCGCTTGCCAGCTCATATGGGTAAGCAATGGCAAATAAGCCACAGTCAACGGATCCTTTCTGTATCTCTGCTGGGGACGTCTCGATATGAAGCTGGCCTGCAGCGTCGATAAAGCTACGATAACACTGCCAGCTGTTTCTCGGTTGATTCCGTCAAATCATCAAACAAACTATCGTAGACAGTTACTGGCCTGCCCCTAATCGAAGAAGAAGTTATCCAGTGTGTTTCTCCAGTGTGATGTATTTCGATACCTTCGCTTCAACAGCACTCGAAGTCTCAAACGATGACTGTGAAAGCACAGCGATAAACAATGAAAGGGCGATGTATAAAATTGACTGTTCTGACCGTGTCTCAATAGCTCAGTGGTTAGAGCGCCGATGCGTTGATTCGGAGACCTCGGGTTCGATTCCCGGTTGGGGCAGTCAAATTTTCATATACATATATTTGAACATTTATATATATATAGTACTGAATGCATTTAACAAAGCAAAATGACCATCCATTCAATTTCAAGTTCTAAATACCCTCAGCCAGCTTCAGAAGCTTGACTTCAGCAATGGCTTCTCGCTCTCTGGACGTACCGGTACTGCGTACGTAGGAGCGGGGCAAATTTCCGAAGAATGCCCTAAGGGGACTTATTAGCCGACAAAGTCGGTTTTCTTTGATCTACCGCAGGATATATATCACGAATATCCCGAAAATCGGTGCTATAACCTATATACAGCACTCTTGCCAATTACTTACCTCAAATTAATATCCCAAGAGAAAACCTCCTTTGTTAATAAACAACTAAATGACCTCGGTCGGTTCAATAACCTATACATATTTCCTGCCTATTTCCTAGGCAGGAAATATGAGGGGACATATTTCCTAAGCAATATGTCCCGGGGGACATATGTTTACTTGGAAACATTTTTCCTAAGTTAATTTCTCAAAGAAAATTTGTTTCTAATTTTTAGTTTGACATCACCACTTCTGCTAATTGCATTGTCAATTTCTGGTGGAGCGAGTTGGTACATAAATTACCAAAGCAAATCCCGGCCATTAACAGTATTTGGTTTGTAGTTTTTGTTATAATTAACGAGTTTGTCTAACATGTGAGTTGTGAGTCTACGAGTTGCGAGTGGCAAAGAGATCATAAATAAGACCATACTCTACTTGTATTTTGAATGGAGTACCCTTTTAATGGCATCGCCAAATTGACTCCCTAACTTTGCCAACTATGCCCCCTCTGTTTATGATCTCTTTGGAATTGACAGCACTGACGGAACCTGATTTGTTTGTCTTGGCCTTCCACGTTTCGCCCCAGTCGAGGCTGATATAATTCGCAACGAAAATCAACAAAACGTTGATTTTTGTAAAAAAAGGAGAAATAATTACTTTCTAAGGTATGTCTTAGGCTTTTAGCGGCTGTGACGTCAAAAGCAGTCTCGACTCATTTCCTAAAATGCAAACTTGCACATAAGATACAACCATTATTTCAACGAATTACGAAATTAAACTTTGCACGATTACTTAATGGAAAGTGAGCGAAAACATGTATTCGACCCTTCAAAAGCGAATAACTATCCTAATGATTTTCTAAAAAAAAAACTGTTTGAAACCTGCTGTTACACCACCACGTACAAACTGCGAGAACGAAAGTTCGGTGATGGGTTTTGCGGTTGTTCCGTATACTCAAGGTATTACGGCACCAATTAAAAGAATCTTAGGTAGTTTCAACGTAAAAGTTACTCAAAAACCTTTCTTGACGTTGGGTCATATTTTTGCAAAATCTAAGGATCGTAGTGTGAAGGAACAGAGGAAAGACGCTATTTATTCCATTCCGTGCAATGAATGTGATCAGGAGTACATCGGTCAGACTAAACGTCAGTTTCGTACGCGTTTGAAAGAACACCAAAAGGCTGTTTTCTTTTAAAAAAGGAAAATTCTGCTTTGTCGGAGCACGCGTGTGTTACCAACCACGAGATTGTGTGGGAAAATTCCAAAATTGCTACCACTAATCCGCGGTACCGTCAGAGACGTTGTCTGGAGGCTTGGCATATCAATAGCGCCCACGCCCCATTGAATCGCGATGAAGGTAGTCTATTACCAGAAGCTTATTTGCATCTTGCTAATAGATAACGTCATCATCGGTTCTATGAGGGTATAAATAGGGATCCTAACCTTACAACGATCTAAAAGTCACTGGATTGGAGTGTCGAGACGTTGGGTCATGGGCAGTAATTTTTAAAGTTACGTTCAAAAAACGTCTTAAGCAAGAGTAGCGTCAAACTATGTCTAATTTTAAAATGGACACAAAGAACATTTGGAGTGAAACTTTTCCATTGTTCCAAACGGGAAAAGACGTTATTAACGGCGTGAATTACTAATCTAGTGAAGTACCAGCTGTTGTGGTCTAGTGGTTACCACACATGTCTATGAGCTGGGAGACACAGGTTCAAATCCTGGGTCGGACCTCCACTCAAGGTCTTAAAAATAATTGAGGAGAAAGTGCTGCCTTTGCAATAATATCAGCAAATGGTAAGACTTTCAGGTCTTCTCGGATAACGACCTAAAATCGTAGGCCCTCGGAACCCCTATAATTGGGCTTTTAGCCTGTTGGGTTATTCCGTTCACCTGAGAGTGATAAATCTAATAAACTAAAAACTAAACTATCTACATTGAAATCTATTGTTTAGTATAATTTTAAATATCCTCTCGTTGTATATAGGACGACAATTTAGTCTTGCTGAACAATATGTCCTCATAGCTTTGATATGTTTACCTTTGTTTTTCCTCGCTTCTGCTGGATCAACAGTCTTTTGGATATTAGGTAAGAAGACATTTACCATACTACACATTGTTTCGATGTACATCAACATTCAGAATAATACATGAAAGTTTATCTGACTGCTACAACCAGGCTTATAGTCAGGATTTGGAAAGAGGGCGTCCTGCAATAAGCCAGTTCGTAATGTCGACTGCGCATCAAAATGACGCGTTCTGTGTCGGGATAAAACTTATTTCAATTCATAACATCATGCTGGGGAATTCGATATTACGAATTTGCAAGTGTAAATAGAAATGCAAGTGACTATTGTGGTTTTAACTGAAGTAAGTTTTATCTCAACGCAGAACACGTCATTTTGATGCGCAGTTGACATTACGAACTGGCTTATTTCAGTGGTAGCTTTAACATGTAGAGAATTGAACAAGTGGTTTTCACACAACTCCGGCAAGTTTAGGTAAACTGTCAAATGCTATTTCTTTTCAGACATATTTAGATTTTTAGGCATATTATTGAGAAAAATTTCCTTTTTCCTCAAAACGTTGGGTGTCCATTGGCGTCCACTTTTTCATTGTAGGGCGTCTTACGACGCCCGGACGCCCTTCTGGCTATAAGCCTGGCCAGGAATCGAACTCAGGGCTCTGGTTGAACGTACACGGTCAGGACAGTCAGAAATTTTCAACGTCGTTCTTTCTCTCAATCTCTACGGGGAGACATCGCGTCATCACTTCGCGTTAAACATCGACATTCGTCAGAAAGAAATCCTATTTTAATCCTAATTCGTAAAAACTTACTAGTAGATTAATGACAATGCTGTAATCTGATTGGCTACGCTACTTGCTATCTAATTAACAATTCAACAACGAGCCCAAGTTGTCTATGAGCAGATAGTCAATGAGGGCGAAGCCCGAGTTGACTATTTGCTCACAGACAACGAGGGCGAGTTGTTTTTACTTTGCTTCAAATTTGGTGTAGATATACTCCATAGGCATAAGCGAATTCATTTTCTTATTCAAAAATATCAAACTGAGCAATTTTCCATTACTTTCGTGCCAATGTTTTCATGATTTTATCACTCGTATATAAATTTTAGCGGGCGCCAATGTTTGGATTAGATTTCAGGTCTTGCTTGCAGCGTGAATATGTCGTGCTTCTGATTGGTCAGGATAGGAATATTCCAGCATAAGAAGGTCTGTGATTGGATAACGCTACTAGTGGTCTATCGCCAATAGACAGTGAGTAGCTCAGCCAATCAGAATGCCGAATTTGTAATAGACCACTAGTTGGTTGATACTAACAGCTAATAGAAAACTCCCGCTGTTGTCTTCGGGCCCGCTGCAATTGGTTATGCTGTTGCGGATACCCTGCCTGTTAGGTCTTGATTGTTTGCGTAATGCATTGTTGTTAAAGTGTAATATTTGGGTCTTCCTGAGCAAAATCATAATAAATTATACATAATATATCTTGTCCGCCGAAAATTTCATCTTCATGGACTTTTTTGCTGTTAAAGTTATTGGATGTGATGTCACAAGAGGCATTTTTGTGGCAAGTAACAAAAGAAAACTGGTTTGGAATGCCTCTTGTGACATCACATCCGGTAACTTTGACAGCAAAAAAGTCCATGAAGATGAAATTTTCGGCGGACAAGATATATTATGTATATTATGATTTTGCTCAGGAAGACACAAATAATACGGATATATGCATGTCAAATAGGCACTTTAAGTATTATGTATTATTATGAGACGAAGCTTTTAAATTAAGTTGAATAGAAATTTCGAGCTCATAATCTAATTGTTAATTATGTATCTATTCTAACGCTAAACCTATAACCGGCCATAACTTTGTAACGCTAACCTGAATTATATAGAGCTACTGTAGTCGAGGTTACAATGAGATTGTAATTCATTATACACTTGTTGACTGGCGCCGAGGGAAACATCGAGTTTTACGGACGTCACCCGAGGGCTTTAGCCCGAGGGGTAAATAACCCCGCCAGTGATCCATGTCTCGTGACATTGAAACCTGAGGGACCGTAAAACTCGATGTTTCTCGGGAATTTCGTTTTTTTTCAACAAAATGCATAAACGATTACTTACAGGCTCCATTACGATTTCATCTTGGTTTAGCTTTAATACGTTTGAAGCGGGAAGCTCGAAATCTTTCGCAATACTCGAAGAGTCCAAAGTTCTTGATCTGATGCAATAATAATTGTGTATTCACGTGAACAACGCATGATTAAAGCTGACATCAGAGGGAAACAGTGCAATGTTTCCCTCGGCAGAAAGAAACACAGAGTTTGTTGAACAACACGTGACCATGATTTGACCAATAAGATTTCCTCTTTGGCAAAGGAAAGTCTTTGGTATATAACAGTTACTATTATCTTTCATATCCAACCTCGATTTCACATTGCTCATGACCATGAAGCAAATTCTGGAAGTCTCTATTCCTCCTCTTTGTTCGACTTTCATATTTTTCCTTCGATGTGCGCGCGCCATTTCAAGAGCCCTCGTGAGGGATACACGTTTGATACCACTGTTTTAGTTTCTCACTGCATGATATCACTATTTTTTCTTTCATTTTCTAGGAGCATCTTTCTTTATCATTGCCGTTCACGCTTCCCTAATTGCCGTGTCCACTTCACCAGAGATGTTGGAGGGCGTGTGATTCGAGTAAAGTTGGATCAACCATTATACTCATGGCTGATATAGCTGAATTGTATTTATCTTTAATAGGACCTCATATACTACAGATTCACAAACATTCAATTGAAATATACTTAAGAAATAGAAAACATTTTCCGTGTTTACATACAGTTATATAAACACGAATGGAAGTTTGGGAGAACGAGAAATCATAGTGGGAACACGAGCCCGTAGGGCGAGTGTTTCCACGCGATTTCGAGTTCTCCCAAACTTCCACGAGTGTTTATATAACGTATGGGAACACGGATAAAAATGTTTTCTATTTCTTTTATAAAATAACCCGTAGAAAGCAAATAAAATGTACAAATATCTTTTTTATCAACAAGTAAATTCTCCTTACTGCGTATGATGGCGCCGTGATGTCTAATTGATGGCGTATGATGGCTAATTGATGGCGTATAATAATAATAATAATAATAATAATAATAAGGTAGGTTGGAAAACCCGGAATCCGGAATGGAATCCGGAATCTGTAGGAATCGTCATAATTAACATAAAAACGGTTTTCATAAAATTAGTAATATAATAATCAACTATTAATTATTAACTATTAAAATAATAATAACTAACCAATATGTCAACATAAATTGTATAACATCTTTAATATTTTGGCTTGCAAGGAATTTTTTTATTATAATTATTTTTTAATTTTGGCATTGACTATCACACATTAGTATAATTTCTGAGCTTAAACGAGTTCTGATTGGCTGACTGACCAGTAAATCTGAGACGATAGTCACCGCGTAGCGCGGTGACTATCACTTCACTAGAAATCATACTTGAAAAGTGTTTTTTTGTGGCCAGACTATATTTATTCGTTCCAGTCCCTCTCGGAATCAGCATTTTGATGTATGGTTTCTAAAACATGACGAATTTTTTTTCAAAATGGCGACCTTTATTATAATTAAAAAATCGTCGAAAAGGCTTAAAAACTTAGCATAAAGACATTGTATATATCAGATTTCTCTCAAGATAGAACTGTCTAAGGGTAAGGAAGTTGTCCATCGTATTTTTTTTGTATTTTTACGTCCGTTTTGATCGTTAGTGTGTTTTTGAAAGCTGTCAAGCGTGAAGAAAACATCGAGCATAACACAGTTCAAACTGTCTGTTTAAAACTTCTCAATTGAATATTCAGTTCAAGCTTGAAATTATACTAAAACAATTAGTCACCTCAGTCTCGGTGATTATCGTTATATTTACCTCGCCGCTTCGCGGCTCGGTAAATATTCAACGATAGTCACCTCGACTTCGGTGACTAATTGTTAAATAATCAAAGCGTATTTTCAATAAAGATCCTTGTCTCTTTGCTACAAGAAATTATAATTCTATCAAAATCACTGAATGAGTCAACGCGTCATTGTAAATCTCACTATGCATGTTTTGCAAACCGCAGAAAATGATAAAAGGGCGTTGTATTTGTCTATAGAGGCAAGCCGCGCGAGCTATTTCGCTATAGGCAGTATCTTGCGTGCGTTTAATATATGAGTGAATTTCGTCATGCCTAATTACCGCTATGAAAATATCGAAACAATGCAATGCATTACTTCCCCAATAGTCGATATAGTATAATACGTGAGGCGCTTTTGAATAATTAAGTCTTGAAAAGTCAACCCGACAACTTGTCTGAATCGATATATGGTGTTTACGCCTAAAATTGCCTGCATGAGACGCCACGACCAAAAGTTAAAGGTCAGCCTTATAGACGGGGAAAGAAACATTGCCTAGCTTAATACGAACTCTGAGTATGCTCTGAATGACAAACCGCACCCGCTACTTGACCGCTCCATATTTTATCTATCCGATAACAAATCGGATGGCAAGGCATTTTAATGGCAAATATTTTGAATTTAGTCCACGGGTATAATAGATTTGGTAATATGATATATAAATTAAACACGATGAGGATATTATAAAGAACGAGCGAGCCGAAATATGAAGATGTATTACAATATCATGTTAAAACAAAGAAATACAAATAACGATATTCGGGAAAGTTTTCAAAGCATATAATTCAGAGGTCTTGGCTAAAAGCTTTCACTGTAGTTTCAGCCTTACACTCGCAGTCTCCACAGGTCATAAGCAAACGAGACTAGCGGGGCCACTTTTTGTGTAGTTGTTTATAGCATAGTGAGTGTACTCACAATCAACACAGTTGTCAGCCACATTTGGCATATTGCAGAGTCAGAGAACAACTCGACCAAACACAAAGCTGTCGAAAAGAAGCGCTATTGACTCGCAACATGCCGCACGGTTCGCAAAAGCCAGACGAGAAATATTATTGCGCAATTTTGCGGAACCCCAAAAATAATAATACTAATAATGAAGCCGAAATCTAGTTATCATAAAAAAATTCGTACAAAACAAACTTCTTGCAAGCCAAAATATTAAAGATGTTATACTATTTATGTTGACATATTGGTTGGTTAGTTATTATTATTTTAATAGTTAATAATTAATAGTTGATTATTATATTACTAATTTTATGAAAACCGTTTTTATGTTAATTATGACGATTCCTACAGATTCCGGATTCCATTCCGGATTCCGGGTTTTCCAACCTACCTAATAATAAAGACGTATTAGGAGCATTACACAATAGTCTCAATGCTCTTACAACAATATATTGTTAATTTTACTTATAAAACTAATCACAGTTTCATTATAAGATAAAGCCTACTACATATATTACCACTATGAACAAAAAACTATTAATTTAAAAAAAGGAAAAGATCCGTTGCAATACGTAACAAGGCCACCAGGTTCTCCTCAGTATGACGAACCCCGCGAAGAACCAAACAAACAAAAAGGATAACGTGGACTGTTCAGAGCAAAACCACGGCGCGTGTTTGACAATGAGCTTGCTTGACAATCATCCATGTACTGTATTGTCTGTTTCCCCCCCGAGCTCTCCCTTATTCACTACAGCAGTGTATATATTAAGTATTAACACTGACAAGTATACATAGTAATGCTTGTTTATTGCTACAAAATTGTAGGCCAGGCCCAGGTCATATAAACACAGCAATAGTATGCATGTTTTTTCACCCTAAACTACTGTATATATAGGCTAATTATCAAGCATATAGCATTTATAATTTTAATCAAATAATAAACATACTGTACATGCAATTCCAAAATTTGTACTACCACTTACTATTCTGCAGTATTATAAAGAAGAAATGGTATATATTTTAAACAGGCTAGGACTGGCCATTGTGCCATCTTGTGCTGCCACAAAGTGCCATTGTTCTGGCACGTTGTTCAGCATGGATTTAATTCCAACTGTCAAAATATTATACACATATGTTTTGAAAATTCAAAACATTACACACCTTTCAATTTTCCCAAATCTCTCTGTTAAGTATTTCAAAATGTGTCTATTAGATTTCGGAGCTTGGAGCAAATACACAATACAGTGTACAATTATTTAAATTATATTAAAATTAGCGAGTCAAGTCAAAAAGTTAAATGATAAAGTGAAGCACTGAACTGAAGGTAATGGCTATTCGTACGGTAGCCGTACGACGCTATAGTGATAGTCTCGAAATGCGGGTAAATATCACCAAAATCCTAAACCTAACCCTAATCCTAACCAAATTGCTAACCCTAACCAAAAAAAACTATGCAGAAAAGGCAAATTAATTGCTCAACACAGACCGGTGAGTCGGTGACAATCACAATGTACATAATATGATGGCTAATTGATGGCGTATCACGATGGTGTAATCCATCCATGTTATATTTAACAATTAGACAACGAGCCCGCGTTTTCTATGAGCAGATAGTCAACGAGGCGGAGCCGAGTTGACTATCGCTCATAGAAAACAAGGGCGAGTTGTCTAATTGTTTTAGTATAAATTTACAACTTTCTAACCCAAGAAATAACTTTTATTTCGCATTTTTCATGGAAAAAAAGTAAATATTCTTTCGAAATCAGGTGACTTTTCCCCCAGAGGTTTATATCAGCGGATAGTAACTCCTGCGATAGCCAATCAAAATTGAGGATTTGTGATATAAACTTGTCAATTTATACTAAAGCCTGATATAAACACGGTAACTGACCAATCACAGCGTACGTAAGACACGACTTATTTTATAATTAACTATAGTTCTGTACTATAGTTAACTAGTTTGGGATTCTGTTTACACAAAGAAACACCCAAATAACACAAATGAAATATCCTAAACGTAGGGCCTGTTTATAAAGCGCTAGGGTTACCCTAGGAATAGGGTTACCCTAGAAATAGGGTTACCCTAGGAATAGGGTTACCCTAGCGCCCGGGTGACCCTAGTGTAGTTATTTTTCTATACGTTGCATTTATAAGCAAACTATATAGGGTTACCCTACTAGTATGGTCACCCTATCACTTAGCTAGGGAAACCCTAGCATGACTAGGGATAAGTTTTTGCCTTATGAAGACAATCAATAGGGACAACTCGGACACTTGGATCAAATTTCTAGGTATCAACTTGCAAGCCTCGCATATGCCAATGTCTGTCAAAAATCACGACCTACGTATCATGTATCGATCTGAGCCTTGACACGAAATTTCTTCGACGAAGTAGTCGGGATAGGGCTGAGTTGGAATGTAGAGCTGCGTGAAGGAGTGTTAGTTGTTTAACAGTTATAGACATGATTGAATAACAAAGAAGAATACCATCTAACTGAAGAGAAGTAAGCACAGGTAGTATAGAGAGATTAAAATCGATAGTACAGCAAGAATTTTCTTTCTTTCCGCCATGTTTACACTCGAATTTCCCGCGTACACGCTCGACGGCACGAGTATACTTCACCCTATAGTCCTAGGGTTACCCTAGTCCGATAATTTCCTTATAAACGCAAGCTATCTTTTCACCCTGGTGCTAGGGTAACCAGGAGTAGGGTTACCCTAGCGCTTATAAACAGGGCCTTATAGTAATGTGGTGAACGACGAAATAGAGTTCTTTTCACACTCTCGCAATTTTGTTTACCCAACGAGATATCCAAATAACTATAAAGTAATGTTTTTATATATATATATATATATATATATATATATAGCAAAGTGAAAAGGTGGTAAACTGCCAAGAATTTAGTGACGAGATACTGACGTTTCGAGCGGAGCCCTTCATCAGAGTAAGACCATATATATATATATATATAGACGGTACCGTTTCGGCCTTTTGGGCCTCATCAGTGTACTGCTGATGAGCAGGATGAAGATGACTGCTATTTACAGTCACCCTTGATGCACACAAAATGTGGGACATCAAAAACCATGCCAGAGCGCTCAAACTGCAAGCAGTGAGCGTGCGCACAATGCGTAAGCGACATGGTTCATCCTGCAGAGCGCTCAATATGACCTAAAGGTCATAGAGCGTATCTAACTACAGACGGTACCGTTTCGGCCTTTTGGGCCTCATCAGTGTACTGCTGATGAGCAGGATGAAGATGACTGCTATTTACAGTCACCCTTGATGCACACAAAATGTGGGACATCAATATATATATAGTTCAATCTGCAGACACGTGTTTCGCTGTACCACAGCTCATCAGTGTAGCTTGGAACAATCTGGATGAGTCTGGCTGGACTATTATACACTTACGATCGTCATTGACAACCGCTTGTGGGACAGCACCGGCGATCAGAACATCCAGATAGCGTGAAGTGCGCATGGGGCCAGAGCGCTCAAACTGCCACAATGGCAGCGAGCGTTACATATATATATATATATATATATATATATATATATATACATATACATATATATATATATATTATACATATATACATATATACATATATACATATATATATATATATATATATATATATATACATATGTATATATGTATATGTATATATATGATGTATATATATATATATGTATATGTATATATGTATATATGTATATATGTATATTGTATATATGCATATATACATATATGTATATATATGTATAATGTATAGGTATATGTATAGATAGGTGTATAGGGGTATAGGTATAGGTAATATTTGGCATTTCACTCGATCAAACTACATATTGAAAGGATTTATGGTGAAGGAAAATTTCGAGTGTTGGAATACATACATTTTAAGACCAAACCGGGACCAGTTGCGAAAAATGCAACTTGAAGGCCTTCCGGCTGGAATTGAACCCGCGACCCTGCGATGCTAGTGCAGTGCTCTGACCACTGAGCTACGGAAGCCGTTGCCGAGAGCCTAGTCACGAGTTCTGTATATATGGTGGTGGTAATGCCGGGATAATTTCTGGGTATATTATAGGTAATATTTGGCATTTCACTCGATCAAACTACATGTTGAAAGGATTTATGGTGAAGGAAAATTTCGAGTGTTGGAATACATACGTTTTAAGACCAAACCGGGACCAGTTGCGAAAAATGCAACTTCAAGGCCTTCCGGCTGGGATCGAGTCGCGGGAGCCTGGGATAGGTCCACATCGATAGGGCGTGTGTTATCTGTCATGAAGTGGATCTTGTAATCGGCTGTACGGCATCCATCTTTCTTGCTTCCAATCTCCTGCACTTTCTTCTTAATGCATACGCGTGACAATGCGTCGGCAACTGGTATTGTCTCTCCTCGCCTGTATTTGACTTCAATGTCAAACTTCAGGCATCTAAGCAGTAGCCTCTGTAGCCTTGTCGGTGCTTTGGCGATGTTCTTCTTAAAGATTTGCTCGAGTGGCGAGTGGTCAGTTTCAACCAGGGTATGTCTTCCAAGTAGGTACTAGGTAGTATACTCAAACTTCTCTAGGCCGAACATTACTGCCAGACGCTCTCTCTCGATGTTAGAGAACCTTGACTCGGCTTCGCTAAGTGATCTTGAAGCCATGTCAACAACCTTATTACCACTAGGGTCGACTTGTCTTATCCAGGCTCCTAATCCTCACTGACTGGCATCACATTGAAGAATCGTAGTTGTTGCTGGGTTGGGGTCATAATAAAATATGACTTGTGCTGAGCAAAGTTCTGCTTTTATCTTATCCAGTGCCACTTGATGGTGTTGCTCCCACTTGAAATGGACATTCTTCTTCACCAACTCACGAAGTGGTGCCGTGAGTTCTGCAAGCTTGACAGAGAAACAGTTGAGATAAGTGATCAATCCGAGTATAGAGAGCAGTTCTTTGGCATTGGACGGTGCAGAAATGTTCTTAATGGCTTCTAGCTTATCGGCTGCTGGTACGACACCTTCTTTTGTTAGGGTGTAGCCATAGACGTTGACACTCTGTTGCTTGAATTGTAGTTTCTCGGAGTCAAGACTAACATTTGCTCGACTGGCTTCAAGCATTTTGACAAATGCCTGGCCATGCTCTTCCTGCGCGTGGAACCAGAAATTATGTCCTCAGCTATACCATTAACATTACGGATGTTTCTTTAGATGTCGTCTAGCTTTCGCTGGAAGATATCCTGAGAAACAACTATACCAAACGGTAAACGCTTAAATCTATATCGACCGAAAGGTGTATTGAAGGTGCACAGCATGCTGGATTCATGGTCCAATTCGATATGCCAGTACCCTTTCTTTGTATCCACCACTGAGAAGTATTTGTTGTTGTGAAGCAATGGAAGCATTTCGTCGATTGTTCTGCTGTAGTAATGTTCGCGGTGAATGTTCTTGTTAAGATTCTTTGGGTCCAGACAAAGTCTAACTTTCTTCTTTCCATCAGGTGTTTCTTTGACATTGTAGACAATCGAGTTTACCCAGTCTGTAGGCCCTGTTACCTCGGCAATGATGTCGTCTGCGATCATTGTTTCCAGCTCTTTCTTGTACAGTGGTAGGATGTGGACCGGCACTGTGCGTGGGGCATGGATGACAGGAGTAGCATTGTCATTGAGCTAGATGTTGGTATTTGTCTCCTGCATGGGAACCGACCGATCTTGTCAAAACAATTTTGATATTCATTCAATACAGCCAATTTCGACAGCTTTCCAAGTTCCTGAATGTTGACAGTTATGATCCCCAATTCTTGAGCTTGTTGGCAACCAACCATGGATGGATGTCCTGGAGCCTTGACTATGTTGAATTTTGTGGAGGTTGACTTGTTCTTGAATGATACTTGAAGGTTTGTGGATCCTAAGTTTTCAATAGGATTTCCACCATAGCCTTTCAGTATAGTGTCGCAAGCTTTTATGTCGATGGGAAATTCCAATTCTTGTAAGTCATCTGTGGTTAGAACACAAGTGTCCGCTCCTGTGTCTACCTTCATTCTAAGATTTTGCTTGCCGTTGATCTTTATTGTAGTGTAGATCTTGTTGGGGTAACTGCTCATACTATAAACTGAATTTTCAGATGTAATCGAACCCAAAACCACTGTAATTGGTTCTGAATCACTGGAGTTGTCTTCATCTTGACTGTAGGCGCGCTTGACATTTCACTGGTTTCATCCTCGCCGTCTTCCAAGTGAATGTCCTGTCCATGATAGTTTGGGTTCTGTACAATTTCGTTCACCTGCTTGAGTCGTTTCTTCATGCATACTTTCTGAAAATGACCTATCTTACCACAGTAGTTACATCTGGCTTGCATAGCTGGGCATCTGGCATCTTCCACATTTGAAACAACCATTGCTTTTGAATTTGAACTTTGGTTTGGTCACAAATGACCCTCGAGGTTTGACATCATTGCTTGATCTGTTTTTCCTTAAACTGTATGATGGTTTTGGGTCTTGAGGCACAGCTGGTCTTCTTTTACTTTGTAGGGAATGTAAAATTGCTGTGCTCGCCCTGAGTAATCACTTGCATTTGAGCCCTGGTACTTTCTTCGGTATTGGCTAATTCGTAAACTTGTTGAAAAGTGAGGGAATTTCCTCTAGCAATGGCATCTTTCTTAACCTTGTCTGATTTTACTCGGAAAACCAATGTATCTCGGAGGGTTTCCTCTTTAAAGGAAGCATTATATCCACTGTTATCGACAAGTGTACGTGCTTTGATTAGAAATTCTTCTAAGGGCATATCCCCTTGCTTGAGACATCTCAGTTGGTACAGTATCTGGATAATATGTGGTTACTCTGTGGCTTTGTATATGCTTCAAATTTCTCAAATATTGGTATACAAGTTTGAGCTGATCGTCTTCATGTGCCCATGTTGCTGTATTATAAATTTCTAGCCCTTTGTCACCAACCCACAGTTGCCTCTTTGGCCTCTGAGTCGTCTTCCAGAGGTCCATCGAATATGAGATTACATTTTTGCTGAAACACCTTAAATCTCTTGTGTAGATCTCCCGGATTCATCCAATCCATCGAAGGGGCTTTAAATCTATTCATGTTTGATGTCTAAAAGTTATTGCTTGAGTGTCTTGACTAGTGAGACTCGAATACTGTAAAGTTGAATTTGAAATACTGAGAACTCTTGCCTGACTTCCGTCGTTTCAAACGTGGTACACGTCTTGTTTTAGTTAGAACTATCGTCATGGATCCTGTACTTGCTGGGTTGTTTTTTAAAGTTTTATTCTTAGCGACCACACACTTGACACCATGAAATAGATGAGTTTAATATCGTTTCTCTATCTACTCTTACATCTGGCCTCCATCTTGTGACCGCATGACCTGACTCGATCCCAGGCTCCCGCGGTATAAGACAGACTATGAGAGTATGAGAGGTTAAAATAAAGTAGTTAATGGCTAGTTTTGATGCTGAATGGACAGAGCTTGAGCCAGTGGTTGGTAGAAAATTGACAGCAAAGGAAATTAAAGTGTTAAATGACGTGTTTGAAGCAAAAATAGATAAAAATTGCGGTCTACATGAATTTATGGTTTATGTGATCGGAGCAATGGCAGGCAAAATTTGGGGGAAACACTCAGAGAGATAACCACCCCAGTAAGAATAGGAAAAGTCATAAACAAGTGAAATGGGAAAAGAAGATTAGAGATCTCAAAGCGATAATTATAACATCTCAGATAATGAATGAAATATTTAGAAGGAAAACTAAAAGGCCAATGTCACTTAAGGAGAAGCGGATTATGGGAAACATCAAAAGCAAAAACCAGCTAAAAGGAACACGAAGCAACGACTGTCTTATATCGTTGAAATCAAGGTATTTAGACCTTATAAAAGTGGAGAAGATAAGAATGGAGAGTTGGATAAGGAAATCTAAAAGAATAAAGAGCAACAGAACATTTCAAGAAAATGAAGGAAACTACAGAAGGTTGGAGGGAGACCAGGAAAAGAAAGGGCAGATACCAACCATCGAAAAGTTCACAAGGTTCTGGGCTGGAATGTGGGAAGGTAATAAAGGAGTTCGTGAGCAACCGTGGATGGGCCATGTGAAAGAAGTTTTGAAAGGTAAAATGAAGAGCCATAAGGAATGGGCGGTAACCAGTCAGGTCATTGGGAGGCAGCTCAATAAGAAGAATTGGAGTAGCCCAGGCGTTGACGGTATACAGAACTTTTGGTGGAAGAAACTGGAAGGGTCATGGGGCCATCTTCAAAGGGTATTGTGGGAGCTAGTGCAAGATTCTGAGGAAATCCCAGATTGGATCGGTTTAGGCAGAACACCTTTAATACCTAAAGAAGTAGTGAAGCTGAATTAGTAATGTAGCTGAATACCGGCCTATCACTTGTCTAACGACTGTGTACAAACTGATGACATCGGTGCTGGGTCAGCATATGCTCGAACATACCAGAGAGAATGGTTTTAAACGCCAGATGGGAGTCGTAGGTGGAGTTTTGGGAACAATAGATCACCTCTTGGTGGATGAATGTGTATTGGAGGAAGTGAAGGAACACAAGAGGAACCTTGTGGTGGTTTATTACGATTACAAGAAGGCTTTGGTCTTTGATTGGCTAGGTTTTGAGTCCAAGGTGTTAAATTTCATCAGACGACTCCGAGCCACATGGAGAATAAATTGGAAGTTAGAGCAGGAAACAACATCATACAAAGTTGGTAGATTTCTTTCAAGACGCATGGTCCCCGATAGGTTTTTGCCTGAGCGAAATATCGATGGGTATTTTATTGGAAGAGTCAAAAGGATATATGATGGGGCATCCTGGAGTTAGAGAGACCAAGTTGACACATAATTTGTTTATAGACGATTTGAAGACATACCAACCAGATCATATGACCCAAGAAATTGTAAATGAAACGTTGGTGCGAGTTAATGCAGATATCGGAGCAAGATATGGAGCGAAGAAATGTGCAGAAGGACAGTACAAAAGAGGAAAGCTAATTGAAGCTGGATCTCGGTGATGAAAGGATCAAGGGGATGAGGCCAGAAGATGCGTATAAATTCTTGGGTTTCGAGCAAGGAGAAGGGGTATTGGAAGCAAAGGTGAAGGCAAGACTATGTGAAGAAATGATCCAAAGAGTCAAAGTCTTAACATCACAAGTTAAGTTAAACGACAAGAATATGACGAAAGCCATTAACATTATTACCACTTACCTGTAGTAAGTTATAGCATGAACATCTGCCATTATTCACAGGAGGAATTGGTGGGGCTAGATATGAAAGTCAAACGAATTTTGAGAGAAGAAAATGCACGGAAGCCAGGCCTCAGATGAAAGGTTGTACCTGTCAAGAAGCAGTGGTGGGCGTAGTTTAAGGAGCTTTAGAGACATATATGTGCAGACGAAAGTTCGAGTTGCCATATGTCCATAGATCTAGAAGTTTGTCAAAGAAAGAGAATTGAATAAAGAAAACTCATCACTGTTTAAAGAAGCACAGAAGGGAATGTATAATCTCGGATTAAGGATAAACTTTGATGAAAATACGATCTCATTAGAAGATTCAATATTAGAAGGAAGCTGGAAAAGTGTTTGGAGGTCAGTGAAATCCAGATATAAAGATGCGAAAGAGAAGAAGTGGATGGAGGAATATAGATCTAAGGGATTTCAAAGTATGGTGTGGTGGAACCAGGATGAGCAGGCATACCATTGGTTGAAGAGAAATAACATGCCAACCAAAGTAGCAAGCATCATATCGATGTGTGATCAGATGGTGGAAACCAGGATGAGGATTCAGATGACTGGAAGAATGGTGGAGACCACATTATGTAGATTGTGTAACCAGTTCGAAGAATCCTTACAGCACTGGTTATCTGGATGCCCCAAAATAGTTGCAACAGAGACGACAACTGGGCATGACCGAGCACTACAGGTAGCAACATTCGAATGGCTGAAGCAAGAAAGGGTGCGCCAATCCAACGACCTGTGGTTGAGTCAGAAACGAGACGATTAAGATGGGATTATGAATTTGCCATCTTTTTTGAAATCGATTTGTGAAATCGACTCATCATCGTCGGCCTGACGTGGTCTTACGAGTACTTGGATGAAAAAAAATGGTAGTTTGTGACATGGCAAGCTCTCAAGAGCAGAATGTGGAATTAAAAGAAGAGGAAAAATAAATAACTGCAGAACCATTATGTATGAGTTGCGGATTCAAAACGTAGGATGGCACATTGAGTTTGTTCCATTAGTCATTGGATGTTTTGGGAAGGAGCACAACCTAAAGGGTTCATTGTCCAAATTCATAATCAAAGAAAGACTAGAGTGGACGATGGCAGAGATGCAACGTGTGATACTGTTTGAAGGAGAATCAACAGTGCGAAAAATAATGAGTGGACTATTGTCGTGAACTTTTGTATATATCAGTAAATTACAGTGAACACATGGTGATTAACTGTAGTAAGTTGAAATAATAATAATAATAATAATAACAATAATAATAATAATAATAATAATAATAATAATAATAACAATAATAATAATAATAATAATAATAAAGGAATTATTATATAGGATAAGCACCTCAGTTATAAACTAGCTGTTATTAATAGCACTTTGTCGAGATGACGCCAGTACCCATGTTTGTCCGCATTTACCAATAATTATTGCGGCCATAACAAAAGAAAATAGCTCATTTGCAATCATTTGTGAGTCAAATTTTTGTTTGTCCGCATTTTGAGCTATTAATAGCAACCGCTTAAAGGGCTATTGATTTCAGGTACCGACGGGGTCATGTCAGCGAGATTACGAGCCGGAAAATCGTAAATGAAACGACCACACCTGTATCCTTTGGAACTAACATGTAACAGGACAGTTGTAGCTCCTCCAACATCGTTAAATGCTGACGTCCCTGAATTGAGACCGAGAAGAGCCACATCCCAAGTTGCAAGAGAATGACTCTGAAAAATCATAAACCTGATGAGAACAGTGAACCATGAGAATAGTGAACCATGAGAATAGTGAACCATGAGAATAGTGAACCATGAGAATAGTGAACCATGAGAACAGTGAACCATGAGAATAGTGAAACATGAGAACAGTGAACCATGAGAACAGTGAAACAAGAGAACAGTCAACCATGAGAACAGTGAACCATAAGAACAGTGAACTATGAGAATAGTGAACTATGAGAATAGTGCAGTCAACCATGAGAACAGTGAACCATGAGAACAGTGAACCATGAGAACAGTGAACCATGAGAACAGTGAACTAGAGAATAGTGAACCATGAGAATAGTGAACCATGAGAATAGTGAACTATGAGAATAGTGAACTATGAGAATAGTGAACCATGAGAATAGTGAACCATGAGAATAGTGAACCATGAGAATAGTGAACTATGAGAATAGTGAACTATGAGAATAGTGAACCATGAGAATAGTGAAACATGAGAACAGTGAACTATGAGAATAGTGAACCATGAGAATAGTGAACCATGAGAATAGTGAACCATGAGAATAGTGAACTATGAGACTAGTGAACCATGAGAATAGTGAACTATGAGAATAGTGAACCATGAGAACAGTGAACTATGAGAATAGTGAACCATGAGAATAGTGAACCATGAGAATAGTGAACTATGAGAATAGTGAACCATGAGAACAGTGAACCATGAGAATAGTGAACCATGAGAATAGTGAACCATGAGAACAGTGAACCATGAGAATAGTGAACCATGAGAATAGCGAACCATGAGAATAGTGAAGTATAAGAATAGTGAAGCATGAGAATAGTGAACCATGAGAATAGTGAACCATGAGAATAGTGAACCATGAGAATAGTGAACTATGAGATTAGTGAACAACGAGAACGAGAACAGTGAACCATGAGAATAGTGAACCATGAGAATAGTGAACCATGAGAATAGTAAACTATGATACTAGTGAACTATGAGAATAGTGAACTATGAGAATAGTGAACTATGAGAATAGTGAACTATGAGAATAGTGAACCATGAGAATAGTGAACCATGAGAATAGTGAACAACGAGAACGAGAACAGTGAACCATGAGAATATTGAACCATGAGAATAGTGAACCATGAGAATAGTGAACCATGAGAACAGTGAACCATGAGAACAGTGAACCATGAGAATAGTGAACCATAAGAACAGTGAACCATGAGAATAGTGAACCATGAGAATAGTGAACAACGAGAACGAGAACAGTGAACCATGAGAATAGTGAACCATGAGAATAGTGAACCATGTGAAAATTCCAGAGAGATATATGAGAGAGTATTTTTTGGAATGTGATGGTGAGTGATTACAAACGAACGGAACGTGATTAAATAATTTCTAAATGCTGAATCAATTGTGGTCTAGTGGTTACCACATATGTCTATAAGCTGGGAGACACAGGTTCATATCCTGGGTCGGACCTCCACTCTGGTTCTTAAAAATAATCGAGGAGAAAGTGCTGCCTTTGCAATAATATCAGCAAATGGTAAGACTTTCGGGTCTTCTCGGATAACGACCTTAAATCATAGGCCCTCGGAAGTGAACCCCTATCAATTGGGCTTCTAGCCTGTTGGGGGTATTCCGTTCACCAAAGAGTGAGAAATCTAATGAAACTAAAACAAGCTTCTCAGTCTTAAAAACATCTAATTTTACCGCAATTTGTATATAGTAAATGATAATGGACATATCTATCATGTATATTAAAGTCGATATGAAGATCCCGTTTTAATTAAACCAACGAAAATAATCTGGATACTGTCAAACTTCTAATTATTTTAATGTATTTTATGAAAATGCGAAAATCAGATTACCGTTTAAGCCCATCCTTAGCGACGGGGATATTGACGAGAAGAATTTCTTCAAATGCTTTTGAGGTGCATACATGTAAGTCATATATAAAAGATTATACTGGCGAGGAAAAACAGATTTAACATAAAGGTTAGTTAAAATCGTAGAATAAAATATTTCTGTTGATCCGAAATAGTGAATAGGAGGTCTAATGTTTCATGCTGGTAAGGTCTTCTTCAGAAAGTGAAATGTAAAATAATTCGTTTTACATATTTCACTGTCGAAGGAAGGGCTAGCTCCTGATCAGCCGAATGAATGAACTTTATTTGAATACGGAATCTCTTCATTATACAGAATCATGCTCTTCCAGAGAGCCTTATATTTACAAAATAAATATATAAATTTATAAAAAGTATTATAATTCTGTAGCCCCATAGTAAACAAACATCTTCCACGTAAAGCTCTTCCATCCTATTGAAATTAGAACGTAATGCTTCGTCACCACAGGTTGAGGGTCAGCTTCTCAACGTATTCTCGAGGACTTCGGAAAGAATGGAGTCTTCTCTTGTTCATTCTTTAATTTGTCTTGACTGTAATGGGAGTAGCGACTTAACCCATCATGCATGAGCATTACTGCATGTTGGACCTGCCTGTTTTGTATTCGATCTTGTATATAATAATATCAATGAGTCAGCCTATAGAATGGCTTTTCCGTGCGCAACCGCGTTGGCTTTGCGTGGTGCTATGGGGTTTGATACAAATCCGTAATATAGAAATAGAAGTGTCTAGGCTGCCAATGAGTATTGTCATTATAAAATACAAATTACTAAGAAGTTAGTTTAGTTTTAAAAGTTCTAATGTTCACCGACATTCTAGTGTCAAATGGTATCAAACTTCTCCACCGTAGGCGAGGCTATACATTTAAGAAAATGTGTATTTGGTTTTGGAATATATAAATTTACATGGCACGCTCTATAGTATGGTAAACATATTCAGATTCTCTTTTGACAAATTTGATCAGATATGGGTAGGGAGGTACCAAATCATTTGTTATTTTAAACATTATAGCTACCTTGTTTATTTTCATAGCCAAAGCGCATATAATTATATTCTAGCAGCCCAGTTTTGCAGACCGATTTTGCGAAATTAAATTAAGTACATTAATGTCAGCCTCTCTAGCCAAATATTGCTGATAATAGACTAAATTTGATTAAAAGTTTACAATTTTTGTATATATGTTAATATATACAAAGCGCTGTAGTGAATATCATGGGAGAGTTTGGAGTAGATAAACGATACATGGACGATCGTCAAGCTCATATCCTCAGAAAAATGACTCTGTAACCTTCTGAGAATAAACATGAGTTTCTTACAGAGACGATCAAATACATCTTGTTGTTCAAAAGTCCTAATTTCATGTCAAAGTGACTCAAGGTCTGTTCACACGATCCCAATGAACGGATCTGAAAATCAATCGGATGAAAATCAACATTCTCTTTTTTCCACTTGCTTTTTCACCGACTATCGCTATAGCTCACTCTACACACGGTCCGATTTCCGAAATGGACAAATATTGGCCATGGGCTACTACTATATGTGTTGTATATACTGTGATATGCATATATTATACTTATTTTAAAGAAACAAACTGCACTGCAAGCGTTTGTTTGAATCCAGGATCTCCAATCTAGGTACGTTGCGGTATGCGGTCAGAGAAGGGCAAGAATATCCAAAATTGGACTAAGGTCGTGAAGTGTAAGCTAGTGCCTTCATTGTGATTATTTTAGGGGAGATTATGACGATTTTTAGCATTTTAGCGATTAAATTACACTGTGCTAGGACAGTAGTACGAAAACCCTAAGGGTACCAAAACCCAGAGGTAGGAAAATTCCAAGGAAAGATAAAAATGCACTATTTGAATAGCTAAAGATAACTTGGCAAGCGTAGGCTATACGTTTCCAAGGTAAAATGTGAAAAACATTTGTATCGAGACAGCAATTGTTTGGCCTTGGTTTTGTAGTAAATGAACTCTAAATTATTTTGGAATGGAAAAAGCAACTTTGTCCCTTGTAGGGACGTTTGCGGTTTGTCGATGGTGGGCAAAACTCAAACATCAAACTGAAAAATAACGATTAACCGATTGTTATATTAAATTGGAAAACATTCATTGTATATACATTGATATTTTCTCGTATTAAATGTCTCTATGGCATCCACCTGCTCCTTTTTGTTCCCCCCTGCAGTTTGTTTGACATGAGAAGTTTTAATTATTTTCATAAAAATTGAAAGGTTAATTAAATTGTCATATGTTATTTAATTTAAAAACTCAATAGATAAAATAAACTCCCTTCGTATACATAAATCTTATATTGAATGGTTTTACCGATAATATACGGTCGGGAATTTTTTTAAATATTTGAAAATGCCCGACCGTATTATCGGTATGAAACCATTCAATGGGATACTGTTCAAATGAAATAGACAGTTTGCATCCGACATTTTACTTTGGACATTTTACCTCTTCTAGATCGGTTAAATTGGTATATGTGTGCAATACGGAATTTAGTGCATATTCCGCTCCTTAATTCGACCAGTTCTCTTAGTCTTATTAGATATAATAGTACAAGAAAAGACCAGATCTCTAGTGATGTTTACCATGTTAGCCAGCTGTTGTACTTGTAGTCATTTTTATGAGCTAGGAAATGTGGGTTCAAAAGAAGATTTTGCCTTTTGAACCGACAAGTAAATGGTAAGACGTTTCGGGTCTTCTCGGAAAAACTACCTTAAAACGTAGACCATCGGAATTCCTATCAGTTGGATTTTTAAAGTGATGAACTGAATAGTCGAGCGCTTAAAATATAAGCCTCTGTCTCGCATAAGTGAGAAAGAGATATAGGGCTGAGCAGTAGAGATAGGGGTGAGAGGAAGAGATAGGGGTTCACAGGAAGATATACTAGGGGCTGAGAGGAAGAGTTAGGTATGATAAGAAAATATATAGGGATGAGAGGAAGAGATAGGGGTTGACAGGAAGATATACTAGGGGCTGAGAGGAAGAGATAGGTATGATAAGAAAATATAGGGGTGAGAGGAAGAGATAGGGGTTGATAGGAAGATATACTAGGGGCTGAGAGGAAGAGTTAGGTATGATAAGAAAATATAGGGGTGAGAGGAAGAGATAGGGGTTGACAGGAAGATATACTAGGGGCTGAGAGGAAGAGATAGGTATGATAAGAAAATATAGGGGTGAGAGGAAGAGATAGGGGTTGACAGGAAGATATACTAGGGGCTGAGAGGAAGAGTTAGGTATGATAAGAAAATATAGGGGTGAGAGGAAGAGATAGGGATTGACAGGAAGATATACTAGGGGCTGAGAGGAAGAGATAGATATGATAAGAAAATATAGGGGCGAGAGGAAGAGATAGGGGTTGACAGGAAGATATACTAGGGGCTGGAGAGGAAGAGATAGGTATGATAAGAAAATATAGGGGTGAGAGGAAGAGATAGGGGTTGACAGGAAGATATACTAGGGGCTGAGAGGAAGAGATAGGTATGATAAGAAAATATAGGGGTGAGAGGAAGAGATAGGGGTTGACAGGAAGATATACTATAGGGGCTGAGAGGAAGAGATAGGTATGATAAGAAAATATAGGGGTGAGAGGAAGAGATAGGGGTTGACAGGAAGATATACTAGGGGCTGAGAGGAAGAGTTAGGTATGATAAGAAAATATAGGGGTGAGAGGAAGAGATGGGGGTTGACAGGAAGATATACTAGGGGCTGAGAGGAAGAGATAGATATGATAAGAAAATATAGGGGCGAGAGGAAGAGATAGGGGTTGACAGGAAGATATACTAGGGGCTGGAGAGGAAGAGATAGGTATGATAAGAAAATATAGGGGTGAGAGGAAGAGATAGGGGTTGACAGGAAGATATACTAGGGGCTGAGAGGAAGAGATAGGTATGATAAGAAAATATAGAGGTGAGAGGAAGAGATGGGGGTTGACAGGAAGATATACTATAGGGGCTGAGAGGAAGAGATAGGTATGATAAGAAAATATAGGGGTGAGAGGAAGATATAGGGGTTGACAGGAAGATATACTAGGGGCTGAGAGGAAGAGATAGATATGATAAGAAAATATAGGGGTGAGAGGAAGAGATAGGGATTGACAGGAAGATATACTAGGGGCTGAGAGGAAGAGATAGGTATGATAAGAAAATATAGGGGTGAGAGGAAGATATAGAGGTTGACAGGAAGATATAATAGGGGCTGAGAGGAAGAGATAGGTATGATAAGAAAATATAGGGGTGAGAGGAAGAGATAGGTATGATAAGAAAATATAGGGGTGAGAGGAAGAGATAGGGATTGACAGGAAGATATACTAGGGGCTGAGAGGAAGAGATAGGTATGATAAGAAAATATAGGGGTGAGAGGAAGAGATAGGGGTTGACAGGAAGATATACTAGGGGCTGAGAGGAAGAGATAGGTATGATAAGAAAATATAGGGGTGAGAGGAAGAGATAGGGGTTGACAGGAAGATATACTAGGGGCTGAGAGGAAGAGATAGATATGATAAGAAAATATAGGGATGAGAGGAAGAGATAGGGGTTGACAGGAAGATATACTAGGGGCTGAGAGGAAGAGATAGGTATGATAAGAAAATATAGGGTGAGAGGAAGAGATAGGGGTTGACAGGAAGATATACTAGGGGCTGAGAGGAAGAGATAGATATGATAAGAAAATATAGGGATGAGAGGAAGAGATAGGGGTTGACAGGAAGATATACTAGGGGCTGAGAGGAAGAGATAGATATGATAAGAAAATATAGGGATGAGAGGAAGAGATAGGGGCTGACAGGAAGATATACTAGGGGCTGAGAGGAAGAGATAGGTATGATAAGAAAATATAGGGTGAGAGGAAGAGATAGGGGTTGACAGGAAGATATACTAGGGGCTGAGAGGAAGAGATAGATATGATAAGAAAATATAGGGATGAGAGGAAGAGATAGGGGTTGACAGGAAGATATACTATAGGGGCTGAGAGGAAGAGATAGGTATGATAAGAAAATATAGGGTGAGAGGAAGAGATAGGGGTTGACAGGAAGATATACTAGGGCTGAGAGGAAGAGATAGATATGATAAGAAAATATAGGGATGAGAGGAAGAGATAGGGGTTGACAGGAAGATATACTAGGGGCTGAGACGAAGAGATAGATATGATAAGAAAATATAGGGGTGAGAGGAAGAGATAGGGGTTGACAGGAAGATATACTAGGGGCTGAGAGGAAGAGATAGGGGTTGACAGGAAGATATACTAGGGGCTGAGAGGAAGAGATAGGGGTTGACAGGAAGATATACTAGGGGCTGAGAGGAAGAGATAGGTATGATAAGAAAATATAGGGATGAGAGGAAGAGATAGGGATTGACAGGAAGATATACTATAGGGGCTGAGAGGAAGAGATAGGTATGATAAGAAAATATAGGGGTGAGAGGAAGATATAGGGGTTGACAGGAAGATATACTAGGGGCTGAGAGGAAGAGATAGATATGATAAGAAAATATAGGGGTGAGAGGAAGAGATAGGGATTGACAGGAAGATATACTAGGGGCTGAGAGGAAGAGATAGGTATGATAAGAAAATATAGGGGTGAGAGGAAGATATAGGGGTTGACAGGAAGATATACTAGGGGCTGAGAGGAAGAGATAGGTATGATAAGAAAATATAGGGGTGAGAGGAAGAGATAGGTATGATAAGAAAATATAGGGGTGAGAGGAAGAGATAGGGATTGACAGGAAGATATACTAGGGGCTGAGAGGAAGAGATAGGTATGATAAGAAAATATAGGGGTGAGAGGAAGAGATAGGGATTGACAGGAAGATATACTAGGGGCTGAGAGGAAGAGATAGGTATGATAAGAAAATATAGGGGTGAGAGGAAGAGATAGGGGTTGACAGGAAGATATACTAGGGGCTGAGAGGAAGAGATAGGTATGATAAGAAAATATAGGGGTGAGAGGAAGAGATAGGGGTTGACAGGAAGATATACTAGGGGCTGAGAGGAAGAGATAGATATGATAAGAAAATATAGGGATGAGAGGAAGAGATAGGGGTTGACAGGAAGATATACTAGGGGCTGAGAGGAAGAGATAGGTATGATAAGAAAATATAGGGTGAGAGGAAGAGATAGGGGTTGACAGGAAGATATACTAGGGGCTGAGAGGAAGAGATAGATATGATAAGAAAATATAGGGATGAGAGGAAGAGATAGGGGTTGACAGGAAGATATACTATAGGGGCTGAGAGGAAGAGATAGGTATGATAAGAAAATATAGGGTGAGAGGAAGAGATAGGGATTGACAGGAAGATATACTAGGGGCTGAGAGGAAGAGATAGGTATGATAAGAAAATATAGGGGTGAGAGGAAGAGATAGGGATTGACAGGAAGATATACTAGGGGCTGAGAGGAAGAGATAGGTATGATAAGAAAATATAGGGGTGAGAGGAAGAGATAGGTATGATAAGAAAATATAGGGGTGAGAGGAAGAGATAGGGATTGACAGGAAGATATACTAGGGGCTGAGAGGAAGAGATAGGTATGATAAGAAAATATAGGGGTGAGAGGAAGAGATAGGGGTTGACAGGAAGATATACTAGGGGCTGAGAGGAAGAGATAGGTATGATAAGAAAATATAGGGGTGAGAGGAAGAGATAGGGGTTGACAGGAAGATATACTAGGGGCTGAGAGGAAGAGATAGATATGATAAGAAAATATAGGGATGAGAGGAAGAGATAGGGGTTGACAGGAAGATATACTAGGGGCTGAGAGGAAGAGATAGGTATGATAAGAAAATATAGGGTGAGAGGAAGAGATAGGGGTTGACAGGAAGATATACTAGGGGCTGAGAGGAAGAGATAGATATGATAAGAAAATATAGGGATGAGAGGAAGAGATAGGGGTTGACAGGAAGATATACTAGGGGCTGAGAGGAAGAGATAGGTATGATAAGAAAATATAGGGGTGAGAGGAAGAGATAGGGATTGACAGGAAGATATACTAGGGGCTGAGAGGAAGAGATAGGTATGATAAGAAAATATAGGGGTGAGAGGAAGAGATAGGTATGATAAGAAAATATAGGGGTGAGAGGAAGAGATAGGGATTGACAGGAAGATATACTAGGGGCTGAGAGGAAGAGATAGGTATGATAAGAAAATATAGGGGTGAGAGGAAGAGATAGGGGTTGACAGGAAGATATACTAGGGGCTGAGAGGAAGAGATAGGTATGATAAGAAAATATAGGGGTGAGAGGAAGAGATAGGGGTTGACAGGAAGATATACTAGGGGCTGAGAGGAAGAGATAGATATGATAAGAAAATATAGGGATGAGAGGAAGAGATAGGGGTTGACAGGAAGATATACTAGGGGCTGAGAGGAAGAGATAGGTATGATAAGAAAATATAGGGTGAGAGGAAGAGATAGGGGTTGACAGGAAGATATACAAGGGGCTGAGAGGAAGAGATAGGTATGATAAGAAAATATAGGGGTGAGAGGAAGAGATAGGGGTTGACAGGAAGATATACTAGGGGCTGAGAGGAAGAGATAGATATGATAAGAAAATATAGGGATGAGAGGAAGAGATAGGGGTTGACAGGAAGATATACTAGGGGCTGAGAGGAAGAGATAGGTATGATAAGAAAATATAGGGTGAGAGGAAGAGATAGGGGTTGACAGGAAGATATACTATAGGGGCTGAGAGGAAGAGATAGGTATGATAAGAAAATATAGGGTGAGAGGAAGAGATAGGGGTTGACAGGAAGATATACTAGGGGCTGAGAGGAAGAGATAGATATGATAAGAAAATATAGGGATGAGAGGAAGAGATAGGGGTTGACAGGAAGATATACTAGGGGCTGAGACGAAGAGATAGATATGATAAGAAAATATAGGGGTGAGAGGAAGAGATAGGGGTTGACAGGAAGATATACTAGGGGCTGAGAGGAAGAGATAGGGGTTGACAGGAAGATATACTAGGGGCTGAGAGGAAGAGATAGGGGTTGACAGGAAGATATACTAGGGGCTGAGAGGAAGAGATAGGTATGATAAGAAAATATAGGGATGAGAGGAAGAGATAGGGATTGACAGGAAGATATACTAGGGGCTGAGAGGAAGAGATAAGTATGATAAGAAAATATAGGGGTGAGAGGAAGAGATAGGGGTTGACAGGAAGATATACTATAGGGGCTGAGAGGAAGAGATAGGTATGATAAGAAAATATAGGGGTGAGAGGAAGAGATAGGGGTTGACAAGAAGATATACTATAGGGGCTGAGAGGAAGAGATAGGTATGCTAAGAAAATATAGGGGTGAGAGGAAGAGATAGGGGTTGACAGGAAGATATACTAGGGATTAATAGGGATTGAGAAGAAGACATACTAGGTGAGAGGAGCTGAGAGAAAGAGATACAGGCCTGGGAATGCTTGCCATGAAATCGTCAACAAGAAAAACGTAATTAAAAAAATCCATTTTAACAAGATATATTTCGCGTACATGCATCACGTTTACGACACAGAAATCGTATCAAAATGATAATTTCTATCCGTGTACAAGTGTAGAAGTGTACAAGAACCATCTTAAAACTTTTTTATTTACGAAAGCTTTTGGAACGTAATATTTTTAACATTTTCTTACTGCTGTATTTATTTTAAGTTTTCTTCTTAAATTTTAGTTTTTGAGTACTAGTTAGTACTTGTTCAAGCGTTTTAGAATATTTTGTAGTTTTAGCGCTATATAAATTGTACTATTATTATTATTATTATTATTATTATTATTATTATTCAACAAAGATTGAGATACTGCATCCGCAAATCATTAAAGTAGACTGACGTTTCTTGACGTTTCTAAGTTCAATAGTTTAATAAAAACTATGTTTATTGTTTTTAATAAAACTAACTTTCTGACGTAAAGGTCAAGGACATCGCATAATTCAAACTCTTACCCAGGTTCTTGTCTCCGCTCCCCTGCTTAAAACCTCCGAACACACATGTGCATACTTATCGTTTGCGCAACTCAGCTGATCCAGAGACTGCTGTTGTTTAGCGTATAATAAATTTTGTTTTTTCCTTAATATTTTCAAGTGAACGAACACTTTTGAAATGGGGCTTCAATTTATCTTCACATGCTACAGGAACTTCTATTCATAGCCCAGAAAAGCCAGTCACTATTCCGAGGTCTTCACTATATTTATTTTCATCTCTGTTTCATAGGAAACTTAAATGGAATTGTTTGCATTGCTACTGTCGTTACTGCAGCTCGTGCATATTCTTCATTGTGAAACGATGTGCAAATCCAGTTTTTTACGAGTCCTTCCTGGCTACAGACTCAAAGGAACACCAAAAGTAGAGTTGATTGTAGAAAATGCTGTGATATGCGCTATAAGATGTGTCGATGAAGAATATTGTAAATGTTGCAGCATTACTAAACATGGACGTGAACTAAACTGTATGCTCTACGATATCGACTGCAATAATTCTGATAACATTGTCAAAGACAAACGTGGAATAGTTTATGCAGTTATGGACGATAAAGGTAGTGAGAAATATCAAACTAAGTGATTTAGATTATATAAAAATCTTCAAATCCTTCATCCCTTCTTCCCTTCCTCTATAAAACGATAAAGAATGGCTTATTGCAGTTCTTTCATATCTTATCTCGTTCTCGAGTTATTCAAGGTTGTATATTATGACCTATGACCTCACAAGTTAATTATACCAACCATTACGACCAATCTGAAAATGAAGCATATCTTCAAAATTATTAAATAAAATTGCTTAAAACTTTGCACAAGTATACAGTTCACTAAATTGAATATCCCATCTCAACTTTATCGTTGCTATAGCAATATATTAGTTCCCAGGCTCCGTTCATCCTTTAAAAAACTTATTTATTTTCTGCCATTTATAAAACAATTTTTGACTGTGGAGTAGTGAAGTATATTTTCAATAGCATTGCCAAGAAAACAGAGCAACTTCAAATCATAATCTTTTCAGCGCATGGCTTGCTAGAAAATAGAATTTTTTGGTTCAGGAAGTAAGGAATCTTGGAACTAATCTGTCACTTATGGTAACGATTAAGTTAACATGGGATATTCAATTTAGTATACTGTATACTTGTGCAAAGTTTCAAGCAATTTCATTCAATAGTTTGAAGATATGCTTCATTTTCAGATAAGAAATCTTCACCACATGCAGCCATAGTTTTTGTTTTGTTTACAGATGGCGGCAACACAAGTAAAGTTTCGCCGGCAGAGAATGTTGAAACAGTATCACGTAGCGAGACGATGTCATTCCTAGTTCCTGCAAGTCCAACAGCAGTCGGAATGACATCGTCCGCAACATTGACCTCGGATGTATCGGTCATTTCACTTTCACTCCCAGCACTTTCGCTATCCACTACGTCAGTTGCGCAGAATAACCTTCCACATGTTGCTTGCCAAGAAATATTTGAGAAAAACAAGTAAGAAATAACCTGGTCATTAATTTATTGTCTATTTCATTTACGAGAAAGGCGTGTCCCGAGATTAATATGATTTTTGGCAATGTTATGTGGCTTTTCTTTGGTTATTTTGTTGTTGTTTATAGATCTTCTGCAGATGGAGAATACCGTATATTTCGAGGAACGTCGAATGAAGAAGACGTATTCTGTGACATGACTGGTGCCCTGACAAATTGCGGGGGTGGAGGATGGACTTTAGTTATGAAAATCAATGGACAAAAGGTGTTTAATTTAGATACAATTTATTTGGTTTTCCTTTTTCGTTGGATTTATATGACGAATATACCTCTTGAAAACAAAGCGGAAAGCTTTCAAAACGTTGGTGGCGGTTCTGAATTGTCTAACAAAACTTCCTCAATTATTAAATAAGTCAGTTGAATATACCTCTATAACGTCTACCTTTTACATCCCTATGGCCAATGTGTTTTAATAATTGCTCCGTTCTCGCTATTTCACTGTTACTATGAAACTTTAAGACCTTGTCACTTTTATAGAAAAGACAAAAGGCACAAACCCAAATAGAAACACAATTACACAAACACAAAACCAGCTAAAATTTATATCTATAATAGAAACACAATAGACCAGCCAAATTAAATATTGTTTTATATTCATTTAAATTAGCCTTTTTGATTTCGTTCGTGTGTGTGTCCTAAGAATCTTTGCTTTGTAACGAGGCCAGAAAGGCTAATTTCCATGAGCATATAAAAAAATATTTAGACTGGCCGCCAGTATTAAAGACGTCTATTACACAAACACAAAGACAGCTAAAAATGTATATCTATAATCTCTAGGATACTTTCAAATATTCGTCATTCCGCTGGAGTGAAAAAAACAAATATTTCCCTTACAATGGCAGAATGTTGTTAAGCAATGAGGAGACGAAGCTCTCGACTTATTGGTCTACCAGATTCACGAAGATTTGTTTGGGTATGTCCTACAACAATAAGTACGGATGGACGATAATTGAGATGACAAGTTCCTCCCTTTTTGACCTCATTGCAAGTGGTGTGCATCACAATACCTCGCTTGCAGTGTCCAACTGGAAAGGTCTTATTGACAGCGACACAAGTCTTCAAGAAAAATGCCATATTCAGGGGATTAATGCTGCGCGTGGGGACACTGGGGCACGTATAGGGATCATCGCGACAAAGACATGCCATGTGGATGGGGATTATAACTCGCGGCTTGGGTTTGGTACAAAGGGGAGCAGCTGTGGACAAGATGGGACAAACAGCTGCGGTAATGATGCAAGGTGTAATGCGAAACCACGAGATTTGAGTGTAAAGACGTTTGGTTATATCTTGGTAAAATAACTATTTGACCATATTGTCCTATATTGTACCATAATATTATACAATATCTCAACACAGTTTGGAGGATTGGTTGATGATCTCTGATACTAGATACGAGTTTCCAAAGATCACAAAATTAACGTTCGTTTATTGCATGTTTCACGAGATATTTATAAAGGTTAGGTAAGAAACAATATAGTAAATATTTAACACGGGCACTGTAATGTTTGTATTCGCTCAACAATGAACATGCACATGACGAATTGTAAAACGTAAAATGAACAACCTTTATTCTTATTCATATAACGTCCTATATACAATGACCGCAAAAATGAAATTCTTGTTTTAAGAAAAAAACAACTTGTTTTAAGAAAATATATCTTAAAATAAGACATATTATCTTATTTATTTATTTTTTAGAATTTCTAATACATATCAATTACAAAGTATTACAACTAAAAATTGAATGTATTAGGGTAAACCAAAATCAGAATTCAAGATTCCCTCAGGATTGGTCACCCTTTACAAATAATATGAAATCAAAGAATAAGACATAACGAAATGATACGAAACATGTAGAAAAACTATGGATTAAAAGCAACAGGAAAAAGTTTGAAATAATGCTGAGAAAGTAGCCTCTTAAAAAACGACAAAGTGTTAATGGCACGTATAGAGTATGGGAGGGAGTTCCAGAGCCTAGTGACACGAACGAAATAAGAATATATATATATATGTATGGCACTAAGTTGTCCCATACATAAGATAATTTTTCTTAATAAGATTTTGCCAATAAGATTATTTTTCTTACAGTAAGAAAAAATTGTGTCAAATAAGAAAAAAATCTTACCAATATTTTTTTACTTTTTGTCCCATACACATTCTTGGGAAAATATTTCTTAAATTAAGTAAAATAATCTTGTCAAATAAAGAAAATCTTACAAGATTTTTTTACTTCACTGATGTCCCATGTGCCCGAAATAGACAAACTCTCGGAACAATTTTCTGGTATAAAATAGAGTATTTAATTGGAGAAAATCCACGATAATTGACGATATTGAAAAAGATGGGGTGGCTAAAAGAGATGACTCAAATCGACCTTTCTGTTTTGTCTGGTCTTTATTTTTTGTTAGGTTTGGGTTAGCTACGGTAATATTAGGGTTAGGATTGAGATTTGTAGTTTTAGAAACACTAAAACTGACCCCGGCTGATTATGCTTATATTGCTATTTACGAGATAAGCTACATTTAAACCAAAAAATGCGATGTATACCGTCGCGAAAGGATAGAGCATCCAAGCTCGATACGCTGTGTAGTTGATTTCACACTCTATTTGACAAAACTGCAAGTTCCGCAACATCTGGCTCGTATTAAACTAGATCCAAAGAGCAACTTATTTGCCAATTGTCACCTAATGGTATATACAAAGCGCCTCTTCATATCTCATGAACGTATATAAGCCTGTGGCATCCCCAAAACGAAGTTGAAGTGATAAACGCAATATTATATGACCGATTATAAGCACAATGTTTTGGTAGCTTATCCAATTTTCATTGCAAAAGCTAGTTTGCATGCACTCATAGATATTTTAACATGGGTTCCAAGATAAGTTTTTTTATAAAACGACGTTTATATTAAAGTGTTTCATAATCTTGATGCCCCTTTGTGATCGTGCATTTTTAGCAACGGCGTGGTGCCCTAATTTCGCAAAAATTATTATCAGAAATCGCCGGAAAAGCACTTCTGGGCTTTGCAAAATTAAAATTTTTCCTGCGGGGGCATGCCCCTAGACCCCCTAGTGAACATACACTACAATGTGCTGATTCTTCATGTGCGCCCCCCCCTTTCGAACAACCCTGGATCCGCCACTGTGAGCTATCTCGCAATATTGGTTTTTGATTGGCTCCTCTACTATTACGTCGTATCCTAGAAGTAGAGAAAAAACAAAATGGCGGCACGTTTGTTTAGGCCGAAATAGCTGAAATTGATGGGGTTTTATAAAGAAACCCCGAACTGACTCAGTGTTTGGCTATATAATCAAACAATTATACTATTCACTGTCGTCGTATATGAACTAATAGCCAATTCGGCACGACTGCACATCAAAATGACGCGTTCTGCGTCGGGGTAAAACTTATAATTCAATTCATAACGTCAGGCTGGGGAATTCAGTATAACGAATTTGCAAGTGTAAATAGAAATTCAAATGTCTATTCAGTGCCGTAGGAACGATTTTTCACCTGGGGGGGGGGGGGGGGGCAAAGTAACTGTGACGACCCGCTTTTAGGGGGGCAGGGGTATTCTCCCCCGGGAAATTTTGCATTTCTGAAATGGCATTTCCTGCATTTTGGAAAGCAGAAGTTAACAACATTTAAAGGCCGAAATAGGGAGTGTTTATTGACATTTCTCTCGAAATTGTGACAAATCTGCAATGGGTTGACCGCAAGCTTGTTGGTAATCGGTGTGATACTCGTTATACCAACAAGCATTTTTGAATTGTTTCAACGATGTCCTACGGTTCTGCACCTATATCAAGTTGAAACAAACTTACTGGCTGCAAGCTTGTTAAACCTTGACAAAATAAACAGTTTACTAGCTACAAACTGTTAGCAGATTTGCTGCATGCAAGCCTGCAGCAAACACATCCTCCAACAAAGCTCGTGTAGCCACTAATAATTATTTGGGCATGGCTGCAAGACTATTTGTTTCTTAAAATTGAAATACACGAACATATAATTACTTTTTCAAAGTATCTTTAAATATTCTAAAATAAAATAAGAATATTTGGAAAAAAGTTGGGGACTCCAGCCCCCCGGCTCCTACGGCCATTCTATTGTTGTTTTAGCCTGATGTTATGAATTGAAATAAGTTTTATCCCGACGCAGAACACGTCATTTTGATGCGCAGTCGACATTACGAACTGGCTTATTGTATCATGTAGCGACGAGAAGGATCAGTTTTCGTCAAAAAAGACAATGCTTATGTCTCGTTATTCGGAATAATTTTAAGAAATAACGGACAGAATTAGTTAGTTTTTACTAAAACAATTAGATTGTGAGCTCGAAATTTTTGAAAATAAGTATTCTGTGATTGGCTAAAAGCAGCGTTTCTATTTAACAATTAGTCACTGAAGTCGAGGTGACTAGCTATCGTTGAATATTTACATATTATAACGATAATCACCGAGACTGAGGTGACTAATTGTTTTAGTATAATTTCAGGCTTAAACTGAATATTCAATAGAGAAGTTTTAAACAGACAGGTTTGAACTGTGTTATGCTCGATGTTTTCTTCACGCTTGACAGCTTTCAAAAACACACTAACGATCAAAACGGACGTAAAAATACAAATAATTATACGATAAACAACTTCCTTACCCTTAGACAGTTCTATCTTGAGAGAAATCCGATATATACAATGTCTTTATGTTAAGTTTTTGAGCCTTTCCGACGATTTTTTAGTTATAACAATATAGTCGCCATTTTGAAAAAAAATTCGTCACGGGGACTGGAACGAATAAATATAGTCTGGTTACAAAAAAACGCTTTTTCAAGTATGATTTCGTGAAGTGATAGTCAGATTTACTATTTACGATTTCTCAGATTTACTGGCCAGTCAGCCAATCAGAACTCGTTTAAGCTCAGAAATTATACTAATTAACAATTAGTCACGGAAGTCGAGGTGATTACCGGTAAATATAACGATAATCACCTAGACTGAGGTGACTAATTGTTTTAGTAGAAATTCACAGGTGACTATCAGAGAGAAACAACTGAAAGAAAGTAAGGGGAAATGTTTTAATTATTTTATTTGTTATTTCCGGAAGTTGCGCACGTGAGATCACATGATTTTACGTAATCAACATTCAATTCAACAGAATATTAAAACGAACAACATATACGAACATGCTCTTGCAAGTGGAGGCCAAAATGTGCTTAACAAAAAGCGATTTTGCTGTCAGATCAAGCAGAACTATAGAGTGGAAGACTGAGTTAAAGACTGGGTTAACATAAAGAGCAATTGTTGAAAGATCCAGACAAAACTGTTTTTTGCTTGTTAATGTTTTAATAGTACAATGTGTCCAGCTCAAAGTACCATTGTCAATCTGCAGTTTTTACCAGGTGAAGCAATGACTTCTTCAGCAGACTTTAGTTGAATTCTCTTCCCCGATTTCCAAAGTAAATATAGATGGAGATACAGAACCATGCTGTTTCGAGTAAAACTTGGGGATAATTCTGTGTATATCAGCATTCTGTGAATAAGTAATACTGTCACAGATTGACATTTGTTTGTTGTACGGAGCCGAGGATGACGGTCAAGACTGCAGCTCGGATTGACAACAAACTTGTTTTTTGTAAAAACTGCCGTCTTTTTTCGGGCAGAGTCGTAAAAATATCGAAAAGCATTTGTTCATCTCTTCAACAATCATGCTAATAAGCTTTCAAATGTTGTCTGAAATGTTTGTTGTTCAAACTATTCTGTTAAATACAGATTTTTTTACAAAATTTCTTGTTGTTTTTATCGTGTCGCCGACTGCCGTAACGTTGACACCACCACCAAGAGTTTAGCTATGAAATTTGGGAAATTCTTATATCTTACCTCGAAATCGTTTAACTCTATATTTGGTTGCTTCTTTAGTTTGTTTTTGAATAGCATTTTCTTTAATTGTATTCACTTTTTCGTACGTAATATCGATAAATCGAGAAGCCGCCATTTTTAAATCGCTGAAAATGTTATAGTCACCTCGCGCGAGGTGACTATCACAAAATAGGCCGTTTTCTCGACCAATCACGGCACGAGAAACTCTATAGTCACCTGTCAATTTCTACTAAAACTGTATAGAAACACGAACATTTTCGCGCCATTTTTGAATTCAAACGAGAGGTTGCTAAAACGTAAACGTTTTAAAACAGTTTAAAAATAAAAATATATATTTTAAGACAACATGCATGTATTTCTTGTCGCCGAAATCGCAGTGGAAACACTCGTCCTTCGCGCTCGTTCTCCTAAACTTCCACTCGTTTTTCATTCCAATTTCCACATACGCCTTGTTCCAGGGATACCACTACAGCTTACGCCAATTACTGTGGCCCCGTGTAAAATTCGAGGCGACGTGCCATTTTAGGAAAATGGATTTCCACGTATACGTGGGTCGTCCTGGTTATAGATAGAGTAAGCGCGTCATATACTAGTATTCAAGTAGGGTTTTCTTAAATGAACTAAATTTGAGTGTTTTGAATCTTAAAAAGTACGGTAATGCGTTCCAAGTTCTAGTTACTCTGAGAATGAAGGATCGTTGACTGTTCTACGTTGATGAGGAACAAAACCTTTTACACTTGGGTTGCTGGCTGCTCTAGTTTGCCGTACAGGTAATTTTACTGCTGGTAGCGTTTCTTGTCTACGATAAACAAGACCATTAAAAGCCTTAAGAAATAACAACAGGTCAAGGTATACGTGCCAGTACGATACTGGAAGTAGTCCTGTTAGCTTGAGACTATCTGTGTACGAAGTTTCAGATCTAAAGGGTACTAGGTGGAGAATGACTTTAGATGCGCGCCTCTGGACTCTATCTACACGTTTTAACAACTCTATTCATGCGACATAGATAAATATTAGTGACTTGCAACTTGGTTATTTCAATTTAGTGAATTGTTTCCTACTCAAGCTTAAATGCAAATTCAGAAAAATGTTTCTTATCCGCAGACGGGTATCGAACCCGCAACCTTCTGATCTCTAGTTTTACGCTCCATACCAGGACTCAGGTGGCAGAGTGAAGGCTACGTTATGTACAAGTTCGTACGAGCGACATACGTACTGCTACATCAGCAATCTTGATATGTCTGTATATCTTTTATCAAATATATATATTATGTTTCATAAGAGTGTGAACCATGAGAGTGGGAAATATAAAATAGAACATAAGAATGGGAAATAAGAGTTAAAAACATAAAAGTTCAAAACCTAAGTGGAACATAATAGAACATAAGAGTTTTCATAAGAGTGGGAAATATAAAATAGAACCAAGGGAATGAATCTTACACTCATATCACTTCCGCTCTTAAACTTACTTCCGGATGTAACTTGACCTACATGTATATCAGTTGACAGTATTTGTGAAGATATTTACATTTTTGTTAAGTCGCTACTACATTATAAATACCACTTTTATGATGAACACCATACCATATATAACAGATATACTGTCTGTGATTTGCAAAGCTTGATACTTCTATTAAAAAACAAAAATAATAAAAAGAGCACGCCTTTCTTTAATACTCTCCTCTTTAAGAAGTAATCTATTATACAAAACCAAATTCCAAGCATACATACTCAACTTCGGTCTTGTAGCTATACAGTTGCAGTATCTTACACTTATACACTTCCTTGAATCGTGGTTACAGCTAGCAGTAGCACAATTATAATATTTCGCCGTCAACATGCCTTTCTTTTATTGTATAATGGCTGTGTGGTTTGTGACTATTTTGAAATAGAACTTTGCTAGAACGAAGCTAAATCAATATAATGGCGGGAGGTTCATGTATTGTGATAAGAAAAAATGTCATTTTTTGTAAAAAAGATACAATAACAAAGTTTTGACTTTTGAACAGATTTTACTCAAGATTATGCCAGCACATTTGAGTTTTAAAATTTTCAAAATTCTCAGTTTAAAATGAATTCTTAAATATACGATTACCACGCAAAGAGGTCGGTTGCTACCCGCTTAAACCAGTGCAATCCGGCAGTTCTTTTAATTTGCATTAGCGATACTATAAGGAATTCCCGTCTGACCGATACGTACGTCTAACGTCACCATGACATCATATAATATCAAAGTGTTATGCTTCATTTGCCGTGTGAAGAAAATCGATAACTCTAGAAGGTTGGTATACTGCAGAAATAATATATAATCGTTAATACCGAATTTTAGATGTGAAATGTCGTTTCCGGTGTTGCGGAATAGTTAATACAACTACTCTCCTAATTATTTGAAATTTATATACGGAGGATATATGGACGATCATCAAGCTCAAATCCTATATTTGTCTTACCGAGAGTAAACTTGACAGCTAGGTATTACATTGCTCTTTTCTAGATCGTCAATTGGAGGATAAACGCGTACAATCAACATTCAATACCTTTTTAATACTTTTTTTAAAAAAAATTAAATATGACAAATTTTTGGTTAATGTTATAAAACATTAAATTGACAAAACCATCTGAACAACCTACATTTATTTTTAACCGAAATGTTTGTCGATGCAATTTCCACACGACTGTGAAATTTGAAGATGATCTAAACCTAATACAAATGAGCTTGAACAATGGACTTTGCCAATTTAAATTAGGTTCGGTTCATAAAAAGCTCGGCGTCCGAAACTGTTCCTCAGTGAAAGTTTTCCGGTTTATACTACGTGCTTTATAGTGAATGAACTAATCCAAACTAAAATAATCCGGAAGTATTAAATGCAAATTAGGAACTAAAGGGCTTAAAAGTTCCACTATAATTTGATAGAAGTCACTTGACCTCGACTAAGAAGTAACTCATCATGTATTCAAGACATGGTTTATGTGGATGTCATTTAATGTTAAAGGTACGAGTTGCGATCCAACATACAAAGATATTATATAAGTGATAAGCAGTGATTCATGCAGATATACCGAAGAAACAATTTGTTGATATATATATATATATATATATATATATATATATATATATATATATATATATATATATATATATATATATATATATATATATATATATATCTTTGTGATTATTCCTCGAACTAGATATTGAATTTATAAGTATAATTAACGTATATTACAAACTGTTTATATCAATAGTACTATAATGCATATTGTCATAATCATTGATCATTTTTAGATTTTTGAGCTTCAATCATTTAAAACTCGTAATTTTGCAGGTTTCATTAGCTTTGCTTCTGATAGCATCAGGAATTATTAGCTCGACTCAAGCACTTCCTGGTCCTTATAAAAAAATCAGTCCCGGTTTAAACATTTTGGGTGAAACAACGGTAGCCGTACATCAAAGGAAATTGATAGCGAAAATCATGTCTAGTAAATCGTATAAAGTGGCACAAAAATCCGATAAACTCTGCCCGTTTACCTGGAAAGTGACTGGACCCGTATACAACCGTTTCCCACGACGGATAATTGAAGCTGAGTGCAAGGACAAAGAAAAATGCAAATTCTGCGCACCGCTCTATTACCATTTGTTAGTGAGAATCGGAGACAACGGTAAAAATTATTTCCAGGCACATCGCATAGCTGTGGCATTTATCCGAAATCTTTAATATGGCCTTGGATGAAGATATTCACGACTGACGTTTATTTAGAATGGTATATAGTTCAACTAATTAGAAATATTATAGAATTATTCATATAGACTACTTTATTACTTCACTGTATTAGCTGACAAGAAGTTTCATTTTTAATGTAACGTCATCACAGATTATTAATACAATCAGATAATTTTATATATAACAAATCAGACGTTATTTATTATTAAATATATTTTATTATTTAAAAGAATACTTAAATTAGTTTAAAGAGTGGGCCGTTATATAATATATTCGCCAACCACTGCGTATATTCGGAATAGATGAATAAGGTACAATATATTAGATAAATATTTTTATTCCCATAGCTTTTAAAAATACTTCTATAGATTACAATGTGTTCATATGATTATTATTGGAAATAAATATTATATATTCTTACAACGTAGTCAGTCTTCTTGCCGCGTTAATAACTTATTAAATGTTTTGTGCTCTCGAGACGAGGGTCCAGAGCACAAAACATCTCAAGATGATGGTAATTTTATATTTGTATCAGGCCGTTATATAGTATTAGCGTTGTTTTCAGGAACAATATTTCATTTGTATATATGGCGCATGCATCTAATAATAGGTAGTCTTATTTACTTCGTAGACGTAAACAATGAATGAATGTTTTGAATACTATTAGACTTTCTGATCTAAGGGGCTGTTTATATATGAGCCAGCCCGCTTAGCCGGGATAATTAGCTTAACAAATTAAAGTTCTTATCACAGCTATACATGGTTAATAAATCGTTTTCAGTCACGTGATATTGTTGTACCTAATGACATCAAATAAAAACGCGCTATAAATAGTTCAGCATGAAGTATTAGCCAGTTATAGTTAGTTATCCCCTCGCAAGCGAGCGAAGGGAGGATTATAATCTCGCCGAAGCAGGGACCCATTTCTCAATAAAGGACCCATTTCTCACTATATATATATATATATATATATATATATATATATATATATATAAAAGTACAGTGCTGCGCAGACAGTGTTTTGAATATATAGCAAAGTGAAAAGGTGGTAAACTGCCAAGAATTTAGTGACGAAATACTGACGTTTCGCGCGGAGCCCTTCATCAGAACGTCAGTAATTCGTCACTAAATTCTTGGCAGTTTACCACCTTTTCACTTTGATATATATATATATATATATATATATATATATATATATATAATATATATATATATATATATATATATATATATATATATATATATATATATATAAGCCGCACATGGTAGGACAAACTCCTTATTAGGAAGTAAACAGTCGTTTTGGGTGATCCGTTTGAGTCGGGACCATATTTGAGCCGCCATATTTGAGCAGAAATGCTGCGGCGATTATCGATTTGTAGATCTGACGAACTACATAAAGAGGTTTTTACGAAGGGTATACAAGTTTGCGTAATATAATAAGTACGTGTGTTATGTATTTGGACCCGTTAATTCCAAATCTGTTTTCAGAATTGAAAACGGTTACGGTTTGATTACGCAGCATTGCAGCTGTGGCGAAGGTTAGTTAATGGTCAATTTGAACCCTGAAGATGACATTGTAGTCTAAAATTACGTTTGGTAGTTTTTAAACTTTTTAACTTTTAACCTGTGTGTAAGACATATTATGAAGCGAACATTATGATGTATGTATTATATGTATGCATGTCTCATCTATTTTAAGCCACACCACACCGGATGTGTGGTTTGAAAAATATGATTCATATATTCCACTTGTAACGTATTTGTCTGGAATATTGGTGTACAGATGAACCAGAAGTGGTCCATAATCGGTTGAAGCTAGAAGCTAGATGCAACTTTTGCTGATATGAGGGACCAAATTTTTAAGTACTGCTGTTTCTGACCTTCGTCTGATAGCCAGTTAATGTTGAAATCACCACATATTATGCAATACTCTTGGGTAAATTTAGCTAATAATGTCGACTACGCATCAAAATGACGTGTTCTGCGTCGGGATAAAACTTATTTCAATTCATAACATCAGTCTAAAACCACAATAGACATATGCATTTCTATTTACACTTGCAAATTCCCCAGTCTGATATTATGAATTGAAATAAGTTTTATCCCGACGCAAACAGGCTTATTGTCTTAGAATAGTCAAATGAACACCAAAGCTCCTTATCGACTAACTCCTTGTACCAACTACGTATAGGTCAGACAATGGTCACGAGTCACTCTATGGGATATTTACTTAAGGGACTTCTGATTACAAGCATGTAGAAGCGCTTACAAGTGTTAGTTAAGTGCATCTATTAATTATGTGGATCAATCCAAGTGGATCAGATTACCATAATGGTATCCAGGAAGTTATATATTTCCTATATTTATAAGCGGTTTAAGCAATGGTGTTAGCAAAGATGTAGGATAGCTAGCTCCCAGCACCCAAAAGAGACAGCGGGCTAGGAATTTGTAGAGAACAAATTATTTACTAAGTCATTGAAATAAAAAAGCTTTTATTTTATAGATGAAATACTAGCTTTTCATCTATTCAGTCAAAACGATATCTTCACACGTAAACATGCAAATGAGATTTAGCGTGTCTTTATTAATTTGTTCTTTGTTTACTTTGTTCACTTGAATAATAAATTAGTAATATTCACGCTCTGAAGACTTGCTACCATATAATTCATCATACATCCATTTTCATCTCGTATAAATATCATGAATATCACTGAATGATTTCTTGACAATCAACCAAAGGCAAAGCCGTTATTTCTCAAATTCGCAGTAACATTTAAAGGCGAGGCAATTAATAAATTATAATCTAGCTGAATGAATTTAGCTTAAATCGGACCAATAATAAACAATTGACCGCCGATCTAAGGAAATGTACATGCTTATATAGCACGTATTCTTTATAATACGAACTAAACAGTATCCCACGTAAATCAACAGTGAAAAATTGATTGTAGCGCTGTATGAGCGGGTTATCACCGATAAATTAACTCTTAAAAGGCGAAGGTCTCCTTGAGACGAAGCTGTGACTTTATGTTAATGACGAGTTCTCATAACGTTTCCAATATGCAAAGTCCCGGTTTTAACTTTCGCTTACAGTAGTTTAGGATAATTTTACTTCCCAACTGAACCGATGTATTTTACATTCTTGTGCGTAGTAGATACGGTAGATGCGTTATTTATTTGTTTATTATTACTCATACAATAGTTCACACAGCATTTTAAGGCATGCTCTGATGCACAATACACAAATACAGAGAAATACGTTGAAAGCATTGTTTCATGGGAGTCGAAATCGTAACTTTCTGAGATGGTTGTCCAATACTGTCGCACGTATACGAGTCGTTAGATTTGTAAAATGTTGTTACGAGCCGTACGAGTTGTAAAAGTCGTTAACGATTCGTGAAAAGGAGTGTACGAGTCGTGAATGTTAAAAAACATTCGGCCCACATGCAATGATTAACGAATCGTACGAGTGGTCAGCTTGTTTAACGAGTCGTAAAATGAGCATGACGACTCGTATAAGATGTGTTACCGTGGCTAAGCCTAAGGTAGGCCCTAAAAAAGTTGTCGATTCGTACGACTCGTGAGGTTGTTCAACGAGTCGTAAAATGGCCATGACGACTCGTAAGATGTGTTATATACCGTGCCTAAGCCTAAGGTAGGCCCTAAAAAGTTGTCGATTCGTACGACTCGTGAGGTTGTTTAACGAGTCGTAAAATGGCCATGACGACTCGTAAGATGTGTTATATACCGTGCCCAAGGTAGGCCCTAAAAAGTTGTCGATTCGTACGACTCGTGAGGTTGTTCAACGAGTCGTAAAATGGCCATGACGACTCGTAAGATGTGTTATATACCGTGCCTAAGCCTAAGGTAGGCCCTAAAAAGTTGTCGATTCGTACGACTCGTGAGGTTGTTTAACGAGTCGTAAAATGGCCATGACGACTCGCAAGATGTGTTATATACCGTGCCCAAGATAGGCCCTAAAAAGTTGTCGATTCGTACGACTCGTACGACTCGTGAGGTTGTTCAACGAGTCATAAAATGGCCATGGCGACTCGTAAGATGTGTTATATACCGTAGGCCCTAAAAAGTTGTCGATTCGTACGACTCGTGAGGTTGTTTAACGAGTCGTAAAATGGCCATGACGACTCGTAAGATGTGTTATATACCGTGCCTAAGGTAGGCCCTAAAAAAGTTGTCGATTCGTACGACTCGTGAGGTTGTTCAACGAGTCGTAAAATGGCCATGACGACTCGTAAGATGTGTTATGATATACCGTGCCTAAGCCTAAGGTAGGCCATAAAAAGTTGTAACAACACCGGTAGTTGTGTGGGCTATTGACCTGGGCTGCACGCATTGCTTTCAATAATGATCTATTCTGACGCTCAACTTCGCCATTTGCCCGGGGCCAGAGAGGAATTGTTTTCCGGTGTTTGATCCCCCGCTCTTCTAAGAAATCGTACATTTCTTTGCTTACTAAGTTTGACCCGTTGTCTGTCCGTAACGTTTCTGGGATTCTATGTCTTGCAAAATGCTTCTCAAGGCGATCCATTATGACTCTGCTTGTGGTGGTCTTTATAATGTCTACCTCTATCCACCGGCTAATTATAGTATAATCCACCAGGACCAATAAACTTTCTCCCGTTGGAAGTCATGGTCCCATAAGATCAAGTACTAGATCTCTCCAGGGCTTTGTAGGCATTGTGGTCTTGACAAGAGGAACACTGTTTGCTGGGGTCACTGCCTGACAACCAATACAACTTCTGTAATGTCTTTCGACCATGCTACTCATTCCAGGCCACCATACTTTGCTTCTCAGTCTCTCTTTGGTTTTCACTACCCCCTGATGGCCCTCGTACGCTAGGTGCAAGACTCTCTCGCGTAGACTCTTTGGTATGACGATGCGGGTGTCTCGTAACACCAGTCTTCGTATCACCGTTATTTCATTTCGAAGAAGTTTGAAGGAGTTTGGGGCTGCATGATGTCCAGTTCCCTGTTTTTCAGCACTTTCTCACTTCGGTCAATTCTTCGTCTTCTCCAGACACCATTTCAATTTCTTTCGTTGTCAACTTAGCGCGGTATGGCGTTGTATGCGACCATTCTTACATAGCTATCTGTTGCCAGGCCATATTCTTCTGATGCTTTCTTGTTGGTGAGTCGACTGAGGCAATCGGCGATATTCTTGCCAATTGTGTATTTTAATGGCATCAAACGCAGGACCCATCTCTCTACTCTTGCTGATGGTCTTGATCGTGGACCGTAGATTGTCTCTAGTGCCTTGCAATCTGTCACAAGTTCAAATGAAGGCAGTTCAAGCAGATACAGGTGGAATCTTTCGCATACCCAAACTACGGCCAAAGTTTCTTTTTCTGCTTGACTATATATCTCCGTTCAACCTCGCTGAGGCTACGACTTGCGAAACACACTGCTCTGTTGACTCCATCTTTCTCTTGAACAAGACCTACGGGACTGGCGTCATGAGTGACAACTTCTGTTGGTGCTTCTCTGTCGAAATAGGCCATCATCGATGCTTCTGATAACCGCTGTTTTAGCTCCACGAAGGCTTCTTCTTTTCTCCATTGCCACTTTACCTTTGACGTGTTAAACTTCTCAAGGGCTCTGCGATTGTGGCAAAGTCTGGTATGATTGTCGAGCTGAATCCAATGAGGCCAAGAAAACTTCGCAGTTCTGCTACATGACCAGGAGCTTTCGCATCTTGAACTGCTCTCACCTTCTCTTCAATTGGCCCGACACCATATTTGCTAAGCAGGAGTGCCGTGAAGACAATTCTGTCCATACCAAACAGACACTTCTTGTTGTTGAGTGTTAGGTTTCTTTCTTCCAATCGTTGCAACAGCTTACGGATATTTTGGTCATGCTCCTGTTTGGTGTTTCCATGAAGCACAAGATCATTGGTGACGCCCGGACAACCCGAAATTGTTTGTGTTATGATGTGTTGGTATTTTTCTGGTTCGCTGTTGATTCCAAAATGGAGTCGTTTGTAGCGATAGAGTGAATCACCCACGGCAAATGTGGTGATTGGTCTTGACACTTCATCTAACTCGATTTGATGGAACCCATATTCATATCCAGCTTCGAAAAGACTGCGCTTCCATATATTCAAATGCAAGTGAAAAGCAGCCAAGATAGAATTCCTGACAATGACGTACGAGGTGGTACTGAAGAGTGGAAAGATAATGAATATTTCTCAGCTACATGCTGCATATGAGAATATTTCCCAGAAAAATAATGTATGAGGGAAGGTGTGCAGCCGGAAGGCCATAAAGAACTTATCCAGAAGATATTGGAATTATCCAGACGATATGGAACATATTGGAAGATGTGTAGTTCCACAAGCCAAAATGATTGGACGAGTTCGAATGGGTAAGCGTCAAAGAATCAAAAGACACTGCCATTCAGGTATCTGAAACTGTCAATGAAAACTGTGCAAGTAACATGAAGACCTTGTATGATGCTGCTTTAATGGTGCTGATGTTGCTTTAAAGTAGATTTGCACTAGCTGGGTCGCTAAACATATGGGTTATCCATGCAACAAGTTTACAATTTCCTTGCTTCTCATTGCTTGATGAATGGCCAAGGTGCACTGCTAGCTGCTGTGGTATCTCATGGGTAGAGTTTATCATGTCATGTGAGACTTGTTTTTGACTTGACGTTCATGCAGATAAACACATTGATACTGTACTCTGAGCTAGATGCTCACCCGTTTATGTACCAGTTTTGGTGCAATTTTCTTAAAAAGAGAGGGTGGAATTAGGACCTTGGGTTTGTGGTGTCTGTTGAGTATAATCGTCTTCTAAGAGTAGAATCGCTAGTGGAAGCACATGTTCTTCAATGCATGGAAAAAGACGGAGGATTGTACCTCCCATAGATATTGTGAAAGACAAACACCTTTTCTTCACTATCGATAATTTGACTTCGCTGAAGATACTCACGACATGAAGCCCACTCTACCTGTAGTACTTCTGATCCAGATGACGTAGAGCCAGACTTAAAGTAAGTAGTATTGTATATTTATCCGTCCAACGGTTTAGCGTTCAGTTGTCCTGTAAATTAATTATTTATATACTTTTCTATATCCTATAAGAATCTACGGAGCTGAGTCGTTAGGTATAGCAGCCTCCAGTGTCTCTTACAGGCTCGCAGGCAATGAAAAGTTCGTCTGTCAGCTCTATTTGCCTAAAACAAGCATCACAACCGTTAAGGAGCTGAGGTGGTTCCTCTTCAGAAAGAAACAAGCCCGATCAGACAGGCTACCACCAACACAGGCTGCATTGCGTCAGGCTATCCTACGAGCGCATTATCAAATGATGGTGTGGAATAACGACGCGATACCGAATCCAGAGCTGTTCTCACCACAGAATTATGGATAGCAGAGGGATAAATATGAATGGATGCCTGTTATGACATCACGTAACACCTGAAGTTTACACAACTTGTAAAATGCGGATGATCAAAGGAACGATGTTCTTCTACTAACTGTTGCTAGTGCCGCAAAGCTGCACTTCGCCGCACAGACCTCTGCAGCTGCTCCAACACTGGAGAGTGCGAAAATGTGCACAAGGATGAAAATGTACTGGCAGATGAGGGAGTGAGACAGTATAATCGAGTGCAAATATGTGAAGTCACACTGAAGATAAAGCGCAATGTAGGGCATTTTGTTTATAGTTTTAGGGAGATGATGTTAGTTTCCATGCTGTTAGATGATGTTAGTCTCCAGGATTACTTTTAAGTCCTGATTAATTAATCATGATTACAAGTCCTGCAAGGCTAGGCCCTAGATATTTTTACGTTACATTTCTTCACTGAACGAAGACGTGAGACAGAGCTGTACTGGTTGTTCAAATAAACATATGACTATTTATAGCTTGCACACTTTTTTATATATCTAAACGCATTCATCACTCAATCTTTTGCTCAATCTTTTTAACATTTTTGTGGATCTTGTTCCGCGTTACGTTACTGCACTCTTATTGCCTCAGCCTCGTGTTCATACTACTGTAGCTTATTCACATGACATTGCATACGGCCTGCAACAATGACATTTTTTGGGCTGTTCTAAACACGTTAATAGGCTCTGTTTCCCATTTTATGAACAAAATTCGTTTTCATGCTAACCTGGTCACGTGACCACGCTCATCCCTAAAACACTATACATTAGTATTTGAGGTATTGAGGAGTAGTTTTTGAGTGATTATAGTGAGTTTTGGTCCACGTTTGGATGAGTTATAGACGATTTAAACCAAAACTTTTTACGTTCTTTAGGGTCACCTTAACACATCTAGACCAGTGGCGTGCTTTCAACACAAAATTCCAACGGGAGTACACGTACTCCCTGACTAACTCAATAGTGCTTTCGACAAATTAAATTCAAAATCAGCATCTTCTGGGATATGTGGAATTCCCAGCCCTTCATTGCGTGTGGGAAGAGCATATATTTCCCTGTCAAGTTGGGAAATTTCCTGGCCAAATATGCCATCCGGTGTGATCTTGATGTCGTGACTTTTGAATAACTCAGTGGCTCTCTGTAAATCGCATGAATTTTTAGTTATTAGCCAAGATTTCCCAGTGTTGACGTGGTATCCATATTTTATGCCTTCCTTTATTACTGTGTTAAAAACGCCAAAAAAAGAGCATAGATTACCGGCTGCAGTCGAATCATCGGCTAACCATACCTGTATCACCTATGAATTAAAAGCATTGCTAGCATCAATCAGTAAAATCCCTTCTGTGTTTTATTCTTCCCATATTTGTTGCACAGCATGGATAGCTGCTTCTGCTCGTGCTTTGTGGCCAGCACAGACCTGACCAGCCACTTCTTTAAAATCTTGCTCGAAATCCTTCGTCTACGCTCTTCCGACCAAGCGCCTTAAAATCTCACCAATTCCGATCGGTTGCACACCAGGGGATTTGTCAAGCGGGATAAGTCTATTGGCGACATAAGCATCCAAGTAAAAGGGGTCCAAAATTTCTGTAGCTAGACTTTTCCCTAGCGGTGAAATTGCTTTGAACAAAGCATATACGAATGTATTGATTAGCATCGAGATCAGAGGGACCAGCAGCTCCCTTTAGTGATTAGCTAACGGCTAGAATAATTTGCTCATCAACTGCTACCGATATATTGCGAAGGTCCGTAATGGGACCATAGAGTAGACTATTATACAATTGTTGAATGAGCATGATATCAAGAATTATCCAGACCGAGGCCATTTTTTATTTTGTAATTTTCGCGCGCTTTTCCTAGTGACGTCATCAGCGTCCAATAATTTTTTTTGGACACCTCCGTCCAATAATTCACAGTATTCGATGGAAATGACGTTGCGCCTGCCGGACATTGAGAATTCACTGGAGTATATTCAGGGGCGGATTAAGGACCCCTGGGGCCCTGGGGCAAATTTAGATTGTGGGGCCCCAAACATCTGAAAGTTAGCACCCCGGTCTCTGGGGCTGCAGTGCATGGGAGCAGTTATCGCTTATCAGTTACTAATATAAATATTGACTGCTGCTCTGTGGTTTATTTTGTGAAGTATTATTTTTTAATTTTGTGAATAGACAATAGGCATGTGTTACTCTTAGTGTTAGGGTTTGAATCGTCTATATCGGATAAAAAGATGAGGTAGTTACCATACTCAGGCAACTCGGTAGGTACTTTATGTAGCCTTTCACGGATATTTAGTTTACGACACAGACAACACTGTAAAGGTAAGTGCTAGAGAAAGCTTCAAAGTCGACAGCTTCCTTGTTATCATCGACATACAAATTAACGAGCGCGATGTCCGACCGTATTGGAGCGTACAGTGAGGTCAGGTGTGTCGGTTGTTCGGTTTCCTCGCGATGTTGGAAGATCTCAATGAACAGGAACTCCAACAAGCCGCTGAACAATTGGTTCATACGTACAAGAACGATCTGGAGGAGCTACTTGCTGACGAACTTGTACAATTTGCATCCATGCTGCGAACTCCAGTTGTGAAGCAAACTTGTTATACCGACACAGATGCCAGCAAAGAACTCAACATGTTTCGCCTTCTCGTCAAACAAGGACTCGCACCCACTTTCCCAAATGTTGTGATCACTCTGCGAATTTATTTATGGTTTCTAACTGTAGTGGTGAACGTACGTTTTCAAGCCTTAAGCTTATTAAGAATGAGCTGCGCTCAACAATGGCGCAAAAGAGGATGAGCGTACTTTCCCTAATGTCCATCGAAAGCGACATCCTTCGGAAAATTGACTTTACCTAGGTAGTTGGAGATTTCGCTCTTCAAAAATCCCGCAAAATAAATGTCTGAAAGTTACTTTGTGTCTCGGCATAACTGTTAGTACTTATTGTTAAATGTTAATGTTATAATGTTAGTTTTTGTAAATAGTAATTATGTAATGATCTATATAATCATTCTGTAAAATATTTCAAGATTTTTAATTTTTTAAATAATTTTTTGCTTTTGTGGTCTGTTTTTCCCCTGCGTTTCAAATTTGAGCGTGGCCCTCAGGAGCTCGGGGCCCTGGGGTGCCCCAGTTACCCCTTGGTTAATCCGCCCCTGTGTTTGTTGACCAATAAGAAACGAGAATGAAGTTTGAATGTATAATAAAGGCTTTATCTCTGCATTGGATGGGTGCTTCTCTCGTAGATTTCGAAGGACTTCTTCAGATAACGGAAAAACCCCACCGTCAGAGTCTTCGCTAAGAAGACGGAGAGCAGCATTAACTCGAGAGCAGGCGGTGCAATTCACCTTCTTTCAGTCATTCTATTCTGAGACGAAGCTGAGGGCTTTTGCAGAGGAATCATTGGACAGTGCACAGTGAACAGTGAACCATGAGAACAGTGAACCATGAGAACAGTGAACCATGAGAACAGTGAACCATGAGAACAGTGAACCACGAGAAAAGTGGACCATGAGAACAGTGGACCATGAGAACAGTGAACCATGAGAAGAGTGAACCATGAGAAGAGTGAACCATGAGAACAGTGAACCATGAGAACAGTGAACCATGAGAACAGTGAACCATGAGAACAGTGAACCATGAGAACAGTGAACCATGAGAACAGTGAACCATGAGAACAGTGAACCATGAGAACAGTGAACCATGAGAACAGTGAACCATGAGAACAGTGAACCACGAGAACAGTGGATCATGAGAACAGTGGACCATGAGAACAGTGAACCATGAGAACTGTGAACCATGAGAACAGTGAACCACGAGAACAGTGGACCATGAGAACAGTGAACCATGAGAATAGTGGACCATGAGAACAGTGAACCATGAGAACAATGAACCATGAGAACAGTGAACCATGAGAACAGTGAACCATGAGAACACTAGTGAACCATGAGAACAGTGAACCATGAGAACAATGAACCATGAGAACAGTGAACCATGAGAACAGTGAACCATGAGAACAGTGAACCATGAGAACACTAGTGAACCATGAGAACAGTGAACCATGAGAACAGTGAACCATGAGAACAGTGAACCATGAGAACAGTGAACCATGAGAACACTAGTGAACCATGAGAACAGTGAACCATGAGAACAGTGAACCATGTGAACAGTGAACCATGAGAATAGTGGACCATGAGAACAGTGAACCATGAGAACAGTGAACCATGAGAACATGAGAACACCAGTGAACCATGAGAACAGTGAACCATGAGAACAGTGAACCGTGAGAACAGTGAACCATGAGAACAGTGAACCATGAGAACAGTGAATCATGAGAACAGTGAACCATGAGAACAGTGAACCATGAGAACAGTGAACCATGAGAACAGTGAACCACGAGAACACTAGTGAACCATGAGAACAGTGAACCATGAGAACAGTGAACCATGTGAACAGTGAACCATGAGAATAGTGGACCACGAGAACAGTGAACCATGAGAACAGTGAACCATGAGAACATGAGAACACCAGTGAACCATGAGAACAGTGAACCATGAGAACAGTGAACCGTGAGAACAGTGAACCATGAGAACAGTGAACCATGAGAACAGTGAACCATGAGAACAGTGAACCATGAGAACAGTGAACCATGAGAACAGTGAACCATGAGAACAGTGAACCACGAGAACACTAGTGAACCATGAGAACAGTGAACCATGAGAACAGTGGACCATGAGAACAGTAGACCATGAGAATAGTGAACCATAAGAACAGTGAACCATAAGAACAGTGAATCATGAGAATAGTGAACCATGAGAACATTGAAGCATGAGAACAGTGAATCATGAGAACAGTGAACCATGAGAACAGTGAACCATGAGAACAGTGAACCATGAGAACAGTGAACCATGAGAACAGTGAACCATGAGAACAGTGAACCACTGAACCATGAGAACAGTGAACCATGAGAACAGTGAACCACGAGAACAGTGAACCACGAGAACAGTGAACCACGAGAATAGTGAACCACGAGAACAGTGAACGAGAATGGTTCACGAGAACACTAGTGAACCATGAGAACAGTGAACCATGAGAACAGTAAACCATGAGAACAGTGAACCATGAGAACATTGAACCACGAGAACAGTGAACCATGAGAACAGTGAACCATGAGAACAGTGAACCATGAGAACAGTGAACCATGAGAACAGTGAACCATGAGAACAGTGAACCATGAGAACACTGGTCTAGTGTAGTGAACCATGAGAACACTAGTGAACCATGAGAACAGTGAACCATGAGAACAGTGAACCATCAGAACAGTGAACCATGAGAACAGTAAACCATGAGAACAGTGGACCATGAGAATAGTGAACCATGAGAACAGTGAACCATGAGAACAGTGAACCATGAGAACAGTGAACCATGAGAACAGTGAACCATGAGAACAGTGAACCATGAGAACAGTGAACCATGAGAACACTGGTCTAGTGTAGTGAACCATGAGAACACTAGTGAACCATGAGAACAGTGAACCATGAGAACAGTGAATAATGAGAATAGTGAACCATGAGAACATTGAAGCATGAGCACAGTGAATCATGAGAACAGTGAACCATGTGAACATGAGAACAGTGATCCATGAGAACAGTGAACCATGAGAACAGTGAACCATGAGAACAGTGAACCATTAGAATAGTGAACCATGAGAATGGTGAACTATGAAAAAATTCCAGAGATATATATGACAAAGTATTTTTTTGGATTGTAATGGTGAGTGTGTGAACATCTGAGTGATTCTAAAAAGTGTTGCATCAATTACAGGCTCCTCAGTCTTAAAAACATCTAATTTTGCCGCAATTTGTATAGGTAAATGATAATGGACATATCATCTACATTAAAGTCGATATGAAGATCCCTTTTTAATTAAATCAAGCAAAATAATGTGGATATTGTCAAATTTCTAATTATTTTAATGTTTTTTTGTAAATGCGGAAATCAGATTACCGTAGCCCAGCCTTAGCGACGGGGATATTGACGAGATGAATTTCTTAAAATCCTTTTGAGGTGCATAAGTCATCTATAAAAGATTATACTGGCGAGGAGAAAACAGATTTAACATAAAGGTTAGTTAAAATCGTAGAATAAAATTTTTCTGTTGATCCCAAATAGTGAATAGGAGGTCTAAGGTTTCATGCTGGGAAGGTCTTCTTCAGAAAGTGAAATGTAAATTCGTTTTACATATTTCACTGTCGAAGGAAGGGCTAGCTCCTGATCAGCCGAATGAATGAACTTTATTTGAATAGGGAATCTCTTCATTATACAGAATGCTCTTCCAGAGAGCCTTATATTTACAAAATAAATATATAAATTTATAAAAAGTATTATAATTCTGGAGCCCCATAGCAAACAGCCATCTTCCACGCTAAGCTCTCCAACGTAATGCTTCGTCACCACAGGTTGAGGGCCAGCTTCTCAGCGTATTCTGGAGGACTTCGGAAAGAATGGAGTCTCGTCTTGTTCATTCTTTAATTTGTCTTTACTGTAATGGAGTAGCGACTTAATCATACATGAGCATTGTTGTTGGACCTGCCTGTTTTGTACTCGATCTTGTATATAATAATATCAATGAGTATTGTCGTTATAAATTACAAATTACTATAAGAACTTATAGTTTACTTTTAAAAGTTCTAATGTTCACCGACATTCTATAGTGTCAACTGGTATCAAACTGCCCCACTCTAGGCAAGGCTACATTTAAGAAAATGTGTATTTGGTTTTGGAATATATAAATGTACATGGCATCCTCTAGTATTGTAAACGTATTCAGGTTCTCTTTTGACAAATTTTATCAGATATAGGGAGCCAGGTACCAAATGATTTGTTATTTTAAACATTAAAACTACCTTGTTTATTTTCCACCTATATACTCTACTGTTTATTCGGCAGATCTAGTTTCATAGCCAAAGGGCATAATTATATTCTAGCACTTTGATACGCATATAATTATTATACTGCTTTTAAAGAAACAAACTGCACTGCAAGCGTTTGTTTGAATCCAGGATCTCCACTGATCTAGGAACGTTGCGGCAGCTCTTTGATCGGAGTGGTATACGGTCAGAGAAGGGCCAAATATATCCAAAATTGGGCTAAGGTCGTGAAGTGGAAGCTTGCGCTTTTTTAGGGGAGATTAGGACGATTTGGAGCATTTTCGCGATTAAATTACACTGTGCTAGGACAGTGGTCGCAAACCCCAAGGATACCAAAACCCCAGAGGTAGGAAAATTCCAGGGAAAGATACACTATTTGAATAGCTAAAAATAACGTGGCAAGCGTAGGCTGTATACGTTTCCAAGGTAAAATGTGAAATTTCCAAGGTAAAAGGTGTATCGAGACCGCAACTGTTTGACCTTGGTTTTGTAGTAAATGAACTAAAATATTATTTTGGAATGGAAAAGCAACTTCGTGCCTTGTAGGGACGTTTGTCTATGGTGGGCAAAACATGAACATCAGGGTAAATGGTCCAGCAGAAACGAAAAACTGAAAAATGCATGAATTGAAAATGAAAAATGACGATTAACCGATTGTTATATTATATTAAATTGGAAAACACATTCATTGTATATACATTGATAATATTTTCTCTTATTAAATGTCTCTATGGCATGCACCTGCTCCTTTTTGTTTCCCCCAGTTTGTTTGACATGACAAGTTTTAATTATTTTCATAAAAATTGAAAGGTTAATTAAATTGTCATATTAGGACAAATGACGCTATTGTCATATAATATACAATATAATAGTACCAGAAAAGACAAGATCTCTAGTGATGTTTACCATGTTAGCCAGCTGTTGTAGTCATTTTTATGAGCTAGGAAATGTGGGTTCAAGAGAAGGTTTTGCTTTTTGAACACGACAAGTAAATGGCAAGACGTTTCGGGTCTTCTCGGAAAAACTACCTTAAATCGTAGACCATCGGAATTCCTATCAGTTGGGTTTTTAGAGTGATGAACTGAATAGTCGAGCGCTTAAAATATAAGCCTCTGGCTCGCATAAGTGAGAAAGAGATATAGGGCTGAGCAGTAGAGATAGGGGTGCGAGGAAGAGATAGGGACTGACAGGAAGATATACTAGGGGCTGAGAGGAAGAGTTAGGTATGATAAGAAAATATAAGGGTGAGAGGAAGAGATAGGGGTTGACAGGAAGGTATACTAGGAGCTGAGAGGAAGAGATAGACATGATAAGAAAATATAGGGGTGAGAGGAAGAGATAGGGGTTGACAGGAAGATATACTAGGGGCTGAGAGGAAGAGATAGACATGATAAGAAAATATAGGGTGAGAGGAAGAGATAGGGGTTGACAGGAAGATATACTAGGGGCTGAGAGGAAGAGATAGATATGATAAGAAAATATAGGGATGAGAGGAAGAGATAGGGGTTGACAGGAAGATATACTAGGGGCTGAGAGGAAGAGATAGGTATGATAAGAAAATATATAGGGATGAGAGGAAGAGATAGGGGTTGACAAGAAGATATACTAGGGGCTGGAGAGGAAGATATACTAGGGGCTGAGAGGAAGATATACTAGGGGCTGAGAGGAAGAGTTAGGTATGATAAGAAAATATAGGGGTGAGAGGAAGAGATAGGGGTTGACAAGAAGAGAGAGCTGAGCGATAGAGACAGGGGATGAGAGTTGATAGGGATTGAGAAGAAGAGATACTAGGTGAGAGGAGCTGAGAGAAAGAGATACAGACCTGGGAATGCTTGCTATGAAATCGTCAACAAGAAAAACGTAATTAAAAAAATCCATTTTAACCAGATATATTTCGCGTACATGCATCACAATCGTATCAAAATGATAATTTCTATCCGTCTACAAGTGTACAAGAACCATCTTAAAACTTTTTTTATTTACGAGAGCTTTTGGAACGTAATATTTTTAACATTTTCTTGCTGCTGTATTTATTTTATATTTAAGTTTTCTTCTTATATTTTAGTTTTTGAGTACTAGTTAGTATATAACTGTTTACTTGTTCAAGCGCTTTAGAATATTTTATAGTTTTAGCGCTATATAAATTGTACTATTATTATTATTATTATTATTCAACAAAGGTTGAGATACTGCATCCGCAAATCATTAAAGTAGACTGACGTTTCTTGACGTTTATAAGTTCAATAGTTTAATAAAAACTATGTTTATTGTTTTTAATAAAACTAACTTTCCGACGTAAAGGTCAAGGACATCGCATAATTCAAACTCTTACCCAGGGTCTTGTCTCCGCTCCCCTGCTTAAAACCTCCGAACACACTTGTGCATACTTATCGTTTGCGCAACTCAGCTGATCCAGAGATTGCTGTTGTTTAGCGTATAATAAATTTTGGTTTTTCCTTGATATTTTCAAGTGAACGCACACTTTTGAAATGGGGCTTCAATTTATCTTCACATGCTACAGAAACTTCCATTCATAGCCCAGAAAAGCCAGTCACTATTGCGAGGTCTTCACAATGTTTATTTTCATCTCTATTTTATAGGAAACTTAAATGGAATTGTTTGCATTGCTACTGTCGTTACTGCAGCTCGTGCATATTCTTCATTGTGAAACGATGTGCAAATCCAGTTTTTTACGAGTCCTTCCTGGCTACAGACTCAAAGGAACACCAAAAGTAGAGTTGATTGTAGAAAATGCTGTGATATGCGCTATAAGATGTGTCGATGAAGAATATTGTAAATGTTGCAGCATTACTAAACATGGACGTGAACTAAACTGTATGCTCTACGATGTCGACTGCAATAATTCTGATAACATTGTCAAAGACAAACGTGGAATAGTTTATGCAGTTATGGACGATAAAGGTAGTGAGAAATATAAAACTAAGTGATTTAGAATATATCAAAATCTTCAAATCCTTCATCCATTACGACCAATCTGAAAATGAAGCATATCTTCAAAATTATTAAATAAAATTGCTTAAAACTTTGCACAAAAATTGAATATCCCATCTCAACTTTATGGTTGCTATAGCAATATATTAGTTCCCAGGCTCCGTTCATCCTTTAAAAAACTTCTTTATTTTCTGCCATTTGTAAAACAATTTTTGAATGTGGAGTAGTGAAGTATATTTTTAATAGCATTGCCAAGAAAACAGAGCAACTTCAAATCATAATCTTTTCAGCGCATGGCTTGCTAGAAAATAGAATTAAAATCTGTCACTATGGTAACGATTAAGTTAACGTGGGATATTCAATTTAGTATACTGTATACTTGTGCAAAGTTTCAAGCAATTTCATTCAATAGTTTGAAGATATGCTTCATTTTCAGATAAGAAATCTTCACCACAGCCATAGTTTTTGTTTTGTTTACAGATGGCGGCAACACAAGCAAAGTTTCACCGGCAGAGAATGTTGAAACAGTATCACGTAGCGAGACGATGTCATTCCTAGTTCCTGCAAGTCCAACAGCAGTCGGAATGACATAGTCCGCAACATTGACCTCGGATGTATCGGTCATTTCACCTTCACTCCCAGCACTTTCGCTATCCACTACGTCAGTTGCGCAGAATAACATGTTGCTTGCCAATAAATCTTTGAGAAAAACAAGTAAGAAATCACCTGGTCATTAATTTATTGTCTATTTCATTTACGAGAAAGGCGTGTCCCGAGATTAATATGATTTTTGGCAATGTTGGCATATGTGGCTTTTCTTTGGTTATTTTGTTGTTGTTTATAGATCTTCTGCAGATGGAGAATACCGTATATTTCGAGGAACGTCGAATGAAGAAGACGTATTCTGTGACATGACTGGTGCCCTGACAAATTGCGGGGGTGGAGGATGGACTTTAGTTATGAAAATCAATGGACAAAAGGTGTTTAATTTAGATACAATTTATTTGGTTTTCCTTTTTCGTTGGATTTATATGACGAATATACCTCTTGAAAACAAAGCGGAAAGCTTTCAAAACGTTGGTGGCGGTTCTGAATTGTCTAACAAAACTTCCTCAATTATTAAATAAGTCAGTTGAATATACCTCTATAACGTCTACCTTTTACATCCCTATGGCCAATGTGTTTTAATAATTGCTCCGTTCTCGCTATTTCACTGTTACTATGAAACTTTAAGACCTTGTCACTTTTATAGAAAAGACAAAAGGCACAAATCCAAATAGAAACACAATTACACAAACACAAAACCAGCTAAAATTTATATCTATAATAGAAACACAATAGACCAGCCAAATTAAATATTGTTTTATATTCATTTAAATTAGCCTTTTTGATTTCGTTCGTGTGTGTGTCCTAAGAATCTTTGCTTTGTAACGAGGCCAGAAAGGCTAATTTCCATGAGCATATAAAAAAATATTTAGACTGGCCGCCAGTATTAAAGACGTCTATTACACAAACACAAAGACAGCTAAAAATGTATATCTATAATCTCTAGGAAACTTTCAAATATTCATCATTCCGCTGGAGTGAAAAAACCAAATATTTCCCTTACAATGGTAGAAAATCGTTAAGCAATGAGGAGACGAAGCTCTCGACTTATTGGTCTACCAGATTCACGAAGATTTGTTTGGGTATGTCCTACAACAATAAGAACGGATGGACGATAATTGAGATGACAAGTTCCTCCCTTTTTGACCTCATTGCAAGTGGTGTGCATCACAATACCTCGCTTGCAGTGTCCAAATGGAAAGGTCTTATTGACAGCGACACAAGTCTTCAAGAAAAATGCCATATTCAGGGGATTAATGCTGCACGTGGGGACACTGGGGCACGTATAGGGATCATCGCGACAAAGACATGCTATGTGGATGGGGATTATAACTCGCGGCTTGGGTTTGGTACAAAGGGGAGCAGCTGTGGACAAGATGGGACAAACAGCTGCGGTAATGATGCAAGGTGTAATGCGAAACCACGAGATTTGAGTGTAAAGACTTTTGGTTATATCTTGGTAAAATAACTATTTGACCATATTGTCCTATATATATATTGTACCATAATATTATACAATACTCTCGGTTTTCTGAGTATATGTCACATGCAGAGATTGGTTGATGATCTCTGATACTAGATACGAGTTTCCAAAGATCACAAAATTAACGTTCGTTTATTGCATGTTTCACGAGATATTTATAAAGGTTAGGTAAGATACAATATAGTGTAAATATTTAACATGGGCACTGTAATGTTTGTATTCGCTCAACAATGAACATGCACACGAATTGTAAAACGTAAAATGAACAACCTTTATTCTTAGACCACGTTTACACTAGAGCAAAAGTTTCCGGATTCGTAAATGTTTCCGGATTCATCATAAACCGAGTATTCGGATTGGTAAGCTGTTTACACTCGGGAGTATTCGGATTCACACCGTTTACACACCCGATGAAATCCGGAAACATTTATGCGGGAACGGTTACTACAAAAGATTCCGGATTCATAAGTATCCAGATACAAAATTTCCACTTTAGATTCCGGATTCAAAATCTCCGGAGACGCGACCAAACCGGGACGTTTTATTTCGGATTCATCCTCTTGTGTGTAAACGGCAAAACGAATCCAGTACCAAAACGTTCCGGATTCGTGACGAATCCGGAAACTTTTGCTCTAGTGTAAACGCATAAAAGTGACACACTGCAAAAATGAAACTCTTGTTTTAAGAAAAAAACAACTTGTTTTAAGAAAATATATCTTAAAATAAGACATATTATCTTATTTATTTATTTTTTAGAATTTCTAATACATATCAATTACAAAGTATTACAACTAAAAATTGAATGTATTAGGGTAAATCAAAATCAGAATTCAAGATTCCCTCAGGATTGGTCACCCTTTACAAATACAAATAACATATAACAAAAATATGAAATCAAAGAATAAAACATAACGAAATTATACGAAACATGTAGAAAAACTATGGATTAAAAGCAACAGGAAAAAGTTTGAAATAATGCTGAGAAAGTAGCCTCTTAAAAAACGACAAGGTGTTAATGGCACGTATAGAGTATGGGAGGGAGTTCCAGAGCCTAGTGACACGAACAAAATAAGAATATATATATATATATAGTTGGCTACTACAGCTTTTCTACTGGCTTTATGTATTGGCACTAAGTTGTCCCATACATAAGATAATTTTTCTTAATAAGATTTTGCCAATAAGATTATTTTTCTTACAGTAAGAAAAAAATTGTGTCAAATCTTACAAAAAAAAGCTTACCAAGATTTTTTTACTTTTTGTCCCATACACAGGATATTTTTCTTGGAAAATATTTCTTAAATTAAGTAAAATAATCTTGTCAAATAAAGAAAATCTTACAAGATTTTTTTACTTCACTGATGTCCCATGTGCCCGAAATAGACAAACTCGGAACAATTTTCATGGTATAAAATAGAGTATTTAATAAGAGAAAATCCACGATAATTGACGATATAGAAAAAGATGGGGGTGGCTAAAAGAGATGACTCAAATCGACCTTTCTGTTTTTGTCTGGTCTTTATTTTTTGTTAGGTTTGGGTTAGCTACGGTAATATTAGGGTTAGGATTGAGATTTGTAGTTTTGTAGAAAATGTGAATGTCCTTTTTGAGTCATCCCTTTTAGCCTTTACCGAAAAAAATGGTGTCTATACATTTAACTATAATGTTTTGCGACCTTAAATCAGTTCCTGTAAAAGCTAAATATTGTTCATTGTGCAAACATTGGCAATAGCTTCCTTTCTACAAGCTTAATGTTTTGAATACTGCTTAAAGGGACACTCCGGCCCAAATACAAATGCAGTTCATATGAAAGATCTTACTGACTTTAGTTTATTTCCAAAGTTTCAGCATTCCTATCAATTTAGTTGAGAAGATATTGCTAGTTGAAGTTGAAAATTTGTGGATTTTGACGCCATATTGGTTTTGAAAATATGACGTCATTGAGTGATGCTTTATCGTCAGTGGAGTTGTTTTGATGGCGATCACATAGTGATAGTTATTGTGAATGGTCTTTGGACGAAAATTAGTCGAAATAAACTATTTAGTTCATCATGCAGGAAAGTAGAGGAGCTTCTTAGGCATAATACGAGATCACGTCACTCAGTGACGTCATATTTCAGAAACAAAATGGCGTCGAAATTGGACAAACTCTCCAACTTCAACTAGCCACATCTTCTTAACTAAATTGATAGGAATGCTGAAACTTTGGAAATAATCTAAAGTCAGTAAGATCTTTCATATGAACTACATTTGTATTTGGGCCGGAGTGTCCCTTTAAACAGCAAAATAAAATATTTTCTGCATGCAAAGAATTGTTAAGATCCGCTTATTTGAATATTACGATGTTGCTCTTAATAGTGTCTATAATCAGGATGATCCACGATCGTGGAAAACCATCTGTCTTAAATGCAACACGGCACGTAATCTTAACTGTCTTCCAACTTGTTGTTGCTGATTTTATATTCTATGTAACTTTTATTAGTATTCGGGTGCACAGTAATTGGCGTAAGCTGTTGTGGTCACCCTGCCACCATGTATTTATATGTAATTATTATTACCTAGTCCTTTTGTGTACTGTAATTATTATTTGGCAAAGTTTAATAAAACGTTATTAAACATACAAAACGCCATATCTTTCAAGGTCAATTGAGAACTATATATACAGTAGTTTACACTAAAAATATTAATTGGCCATCCCTAAGCCTTAAAACAGACAAAATCTTGGTAGTTTGGGTGAAACATGTTATCTGCAAAAACAATTGTTTGCAACAAAGACAAGGAGATCAGTCAGTTTGCAGGGTAGTCCAAATCCATTAAATAAAGGGTTCCGAGAAAGGCCGCAACCGATTTCAACATCTATGACCACTAAGTTACATAACTACAAGTGACAACCAGTTTACATAACTGCATGGTAATATGTGCTCCTTCTTTCGAGTTCGAAAACATCTTCCTGTCTCTCCAATGTAGCTCCAATCACATTGTTAAAAAAACTTATATCAGTGAACGCTTGTTTTATATCATTATGTTTAAACCTGATATTGGTTCGTATATTTTTTCTATTAAAAATCATGTTTATATCTTAACTTTTTAAATTTTTAATGAAGCTATAGTATAATTTTAATTAGTTTTAATATCTGTTTTATATATACAGTACTGTGATATATTGAGGGCCACAGATTTGTCAGTGCAAACTGTTATGTGTTACCGCAATGAAAGTTGATACATATACATACATATACATACTAAGGCATCAGGAAATGGTTTTAAATTATCACTTTCTCTGCAGCGTCAAATTGATAATCAACTTGTCTTACAATGAAAGCGTGGATTGGCGCTATCTTAGGGTGAAATCGCGAAACATTGGTACACAATTGCAAAGTACAGTAAACGGCATGACCTCTGCACTAAACACTGTGCTCTACCGGCCGCGAGTAAGGCCAGTTATAGTCAATAATAAAAGTACAGATTATCCAAAAGCTGGTTATCTTTTTTCTCGCTCTTTCCCGACTTTTCCCCCACTTCCACACGACATTGTCTAGGTTAAAGACCTATCTTTTTATTAACTCTTTCCTGTCCGGTCCAGTCAAAATGATTCATAGAAGACCCATGAAAACACGGCACACGGAATCGCAAGATTAAAAATTGAAATTGGACAAGCGCCAGGGACATGGGATCCACTCACACGCCAAGTTTGATTTGATTTCATAAACAACTCTGCGATTGGTGCCATTTTGAATTTTCAAGATGCTACGCGGGCGTGCAAGATGTAATATTTAAAGGCCGAGAAAGAGGACCAGACCGGGTTTTCAAGTACGAGGAACGTAAGTACGAGGAACGTACTATGGTGCGAAAGAATTAACTGAGTGTGCAATGGGTGAAAGCTTTGCGTATCAACCAATAAATATAAGTGGGGCTTGCAATGTAACTATTCATAATTACTATAAAACCTGTAATTCGTAAGGGTTGTGTGTGAACGTATGTAATGATTAATGAATTTAAACAGGCGTGTTAAAATGCATTGAAATTCACTTGTTTTTCATGCTCGATTAGTTCTTGACGTCATATTCGCAGCACCGGACTGGAAATATTATTTCTTGTCCTTGGACTGGAAAAAAATATTTCTAGTCCTCTGCCCAGTACTTTACTGGCATTTCTAGTGTCATCACGTGGTTCAGTTTAGAAGATCTGATTGAATAATTTGCTCATGAATTATTAATGAGTTTGAGAAGTAATAGATCAAACACGAGTTTGAGTGTTTCATCAGGGGTTCCAAACACGAGAAAACAAATGAAAACCGAGGGCGTAGCCCGAGGTTTTTATTGTTTTCGAGTGTTTGGAGTCCCCTGATGAAACACGACAAACGAGTGTTTGATCTAGCTTCTCAAACGAGTATTCCTTTAGCGATTTGCTCCCATAGCGATTTTATTTTAATCTGTAGATTAAGAAATGTGATCCAGTTCACTAGGAAGTTTCCTACAGGTTTTCATTGGGTATCAAAACTCATGCATGTGATGCGGTATACGTTCATGGATTGGCTATGATAATTCATGAATTATTAGTTAAGTTATTAGTTAAGTTTTTCAACCACATTTATGAAAATTATGCAAATTTATATTAACATAATGTGTCTTGTTCGGGAAATTTAAAAGCTCAAGTAAAAGCAGGTTTATTGGGCTTTCAGAAAACGTATAGCTTTCGCAACAGTTATGGCTATTTCCAGAGATATCAATAGAACAAAGAGGTAGTTCAATTTTAGGTGTTTTACAGCCGGACAGGAAAGAGTTAAAGGGTATATTATTTCCTTTCCGGTGATTTTCTTCACAAGTTCTCGAATGTAAATGTCAATATGCATAATTATACAACCGATTCATAATATAAAACGAGGACATTATTGTTCTCAAATGTTTTCTTTCTTTATTGATATCCACCAAACCACCAGTTTGTTGTCGAATTGGGTTCAGATGTGCAGCGGAATTTTTTGTTGATGGTTTCATAGTGACCAAAATTATCTTCACCCCCTGATCCTTCACCCCCTGATCCTTCACCCCCTGATCCTTCACCACCTGATCCTTCACCACCTGATCCTTCACCCCCTGATCCTTCACCCCCTGATCCTTCACCCCCTGATCCTTCACTCCCTGATCCTGCACCCCCTGATCCTTCACCCCCTGATCCTGCACCCCCTGATCCTGCAGTGGCGCCAGAATTTGGATTAAATTGACTGCAGTTGCCAATATAGCTATCAATATGAGGGTGGGATATATTGACCAATTGCCACCACATGGAGGTACAGTTGGCGCAGTAATGGCCACGAATATTTATATATTCAACTTTCTTGCAAACACCTCCTCCCAAGAACGTCATGATGTCAAAATCGGTAAACTTTGCTCTGACGTAATTCATGTAGTCGACACCATGAGTTGGAAAACTGCACGTTGCTCTCCAGTGAGTGGACTGGGACTTAACATGGGTCATCACAAGCAGGGTCATTCGATATTGGTTCCAATTTGCCGAGCTCTCGTTCACTGGGGCATTCGTCTTGAAAGGATGTATTCGGAACTCGGGCATTTGTGCATTCTTGAGTGAAAAGGATTCGACCAAGGTCCACGCTGCTCCTGCTTCAGAATTCATATCACAATAAACTGTCAAAGTACTTCCATGGATATCGTGTAGGTAGATCTCGTAAAAACCGTTGTCCTTGTAACCCTTCTTGAAGTGATCTAAACAACTTTGTGCAGGTCTGCATCGTCTTACCTTTTAATAATAATAATAATAATAATAATAATAATAATAATAATAATAATAATAATAATAATTGTAATTCATTGTTTATTTATATATGGCGCAAATTCGCATGTGAATATGATCAAATGCGCAGCTCATATAACTAAGAATATATTACGAATTAGAGAAAGATTTCAAGTTAATTACGGAGAATATTTTTTCGCGAGCAAATTAATTTTCGACAAGACGGATGCTTTTTTGTCAAGCTGTGTGATATATGAATTTAATGCGAGTGTGGTTCTCGCTATGTAGGTAGAACAACCACTGATCTCGAAAGGACTGGATCGAGCAACTATATTGTTGAAAATGAAGCCGGAAGGGACCAACTGAGGATCCTATGAGGTTTTTTGTTCGATTATGTGCTCTTACCATCGACAAAATAAAATAATTTTACTATAAAGAGGACTAGAAGACATTTTTCAAATTACTGGGTAAAACGATTCATGGCCTACCTACAGATTTACTGCGACTTTGTTATTTTAGTAATGGCCGCCGTTGGCTCTATTTATCCAGTGAGAGAAGCCTAATATGAGACGTCAAATTAGGTTCAGGATTTTATACATTTAATGTTAACAAAGAAACTATATTGGCCAGACACTAAACCTATTTCGCTAGCGTCACAGTTTGATTTGCTTGCAAATTCGGAGCTTAATGATCTTTCGTTAATTTACATTATGCAAATATGCAAGCTTCAAAATCAGCTCATCACATACAATAGAAAGCTCAATCCAGTCCTATTTTTGAGATCAGTGAGAACAACCCAAAGACTGAGTGCTATAGAATCAAGAAACATGTTACCTAGCGTCATTCGCAACTAAATTGTCCCATCTCGTCAACAACCTTGGTAATTAATTGTGACTCATCCATTGCCAGGCACCTATTGTGACACTATTAAACTTTAGAATCCTTCCATATAGTTAATGACAGCGAATCTCGAGTTATAATCTAATTGTTTTAGTAAAAACTAACTTATTTTTATTTGTTATTTCTTCAAAATTTTTTCGAACAATTAGACATAAGTAATGTTTTTTAGAATTAATATTTTTCTTACTAAACGCTAAAAGTTAACCGAAACCTAAATTTAGTTGTCTGGCACTAGGGACAGAGCTTATTTCGAGTCTCGAAATCTGTTAACGCACTATGTATTATGTATATAAAAGTTAGGAATTTTACAAACAAGTATAACCGGATGCAAACTTAGGAATAAAGAATATATACTCACTGCATTGTTATTTTCTGACATCGTTTCGATATAAAACGAGTTTTCTTTGACAATAAACTCTCCAGGAAGAGCATAATATTGGGTTTCGTTATTTATCTCGCAAATATTTGGTCTTCCTTCATTATCAATGTAGTTAAGAGACATACAAATTGAGTGGAGAGTATCACATTTAATTAGGCATTCAAACTGTGTTGAGACAACGAAAGATTCGTAGACATGGCCTTCAAGAAAACCTAACACAATAAGAATATTACTGTCGTTAAAAGATATATTAATGCGGAAATTCGTTGCGCCAAAATTACTTAGAAAAAATTTTCTTTTGCCCTCAGAAAGATCCACATGCACGAATCCAATGATGATTAAATTAGATGTGTGAAGTTGATCGTCCAGGTTGTTGAGTAATGCTATACGAGACGAATTGCACTTCAAGCAGATAGTTTTAAATGATCTAGTTAGAAAGGATTATAATGATAGTTTATGATAGTTATGATAGTTGTTTCTATTTATGATAGTTTTAAAGGATTATAACAGTTATAGGTGTTTGCCAGGGATTTAAAGTAGTATCTGGGCATGTTGATTTGAATAAATTAAGGGTTTTCATACATAGGTTTAGTTCGTCGGCTAAAGTGTTCCATATTCTGGTGGCTCTTATCAAGTACGATCTTTGGTAGGTAGTTGTTTTACATTTGCTTATTATGTACTTTGTAACGGTAGTGTTGCTTGAGGATCTAGTCTTTTTCAAGACTACAACAACCTGGACGATCAACTTCACACATCTAATGATACTCCTACGTTCAAACCATTTACTTTATGTAATTAAATTGCCGCGCATCAAGTACAAATACTCCCCATACATTTTCCAAACCAATTGCAAAAGTTTTGTACTTACGTCCTGGGGCATTATTCAGAAAGTGAGTTCTCCGGATTGATACTGTGACATCACTGCCAACTGGTGCACGAGATAAGAGCAAACCAAGAGCCATAAGCAAGATCTTCGATGATCTCGAGTGGTTCAATGTGTTTCGGAGCAGAAATGTTGAATTGCTCGGTTTAATGACTTGCAGGAACCTAACAGAAAAATGCGAGTTTTTTAGTTGGTACCCTATTCTCCCCGCATATATGCGCCACTAGATAAAGGCGATGCGCTAATATCCGGATAATGGCGCATGCGCCCTTAAACGATCAAAATCTGTGAGTTTAATAGACAGGAACAGAATACCGTACTTTTAATAATTACATGTATACGCGCATACTTCTTACAGTAAAACATCGAACATTGTCTGTTATAAGTTGTAGTGTCACATGTTATACGGTAATAAAATCCAATAGTTAATGCTCTTGGTCTATTCTTCCAAGATATTCTTGCATAAAACACTCCGCTTGAATACGTGTCTATTATATTACGAGAACGTGCACACACTTCGTAAAAACGGTTTATGTACTTTACTTAGAAATTATTCGGCAAATCGGCAATCACGCTGCCGCTTCGTCGTATATTATTTTGAATGTTATCTCGATCAATATTCAACCGTTTTCAATTCTGAAAACAGATTTGGAATGAGCGAGTACCTATTATATTACGTACCTATTATATTACGCAAACGTGTACACCTTCGTAAAAACCTCTTTATTGTAGTTCGTCAGATCACCCCTCGCCAATGCCCGCCCTTCACTTTGATCAAATATTGACCGATTCAAACGGATCACACAAAACGACTTTTTACTTCTAAATTTACTTCGAAAATTATTTCTAGAAGATATAGAAATTTGGCGCTAATTTTAATCTGCTGCTGCTTTTACAGCTACTGCTGCTATACTACTATTGCTGCTATACTACTACTACTATTGCTATACTACTACTACTATTTCTATACTACTACTACTATTTCTATACTATTACTACTATTGCTATACTACATCTACTGTTGCTATACTACATCTACTGCTGTAATGCTACTAATACTGCTTCTATACTGCTACTGCTGCTATACTACTTCTACTACTACTGCTGCTATACTACTACTACTACAGCTGCTATACCACTACTACTACTGCTGCTGCTACACTACTACTACTGCTACTGCTACACTACCACTACTACTACTACTAGTAGTACTACTACTAGTAGTACTACTACTGCTGCTATACTACTACTACTGCTGCTATACTACTACTACTGCTGCTATACTACTACTGCTGCTGCTATACAATAATGCTGCTGCTATACTGCTACTGCTATACTATTACTACTACTGCTGCTATACTACCACTACTACTGCTGCTATACCACTACTACTGCTGCTATACTACCACTACTACTGCTGCTATACTATTACTACTACTGCTGCTATACTGCTACTACTACTGCTGCTATACTACTTCTACTGCTGCTATACTACAACTACTACTGCTGCAATACTACTACTACTGCTGCTGCTGCAATACTACTACTGCTGCTGCTGCTGCAAGACTACTACTGATGCTGCTGCTGCTTTACTACAACTGATGCTGCTGCTATACTACTACTACTACTGTAATAAATTCCAATAGCTAATGCTCTTGGTCTATTCTTCCAAGATATTCTTGTATAAAACACTTCGCTTGAATACGTGTCCATTATATTACGAGAACGTGCACACCCTTCGTAAAAAACGGTTTATGTACTGTACTTGGAAATTAGTCGGGAAATCGGAAATCACGCTGCCGCTTCGTCGTATATTATTTTGAACGTTATCTCGATCAATATTCAACCATATATATATATATATATATATATATATATATATATACACATACATATACACATACACATACATATACATATACATATACATATACATATACATATACATATACATATACATATACATATACATATACATATACATATACATATACATATACATATACATATACATATACATATACATATACATATACATATACATATACATATACATATACATATACATATACATATACATATACATATACATAACATATACATATACATATACATATACATATACATATACATATACATATACATATACATATACATATACATATACATATACATATACATATACATATACATATACATATATATATATATATATATATATAGTACAATATCTACAGACACGTGTTTCGCTGTTCCACAGCTCATCAGTGTAGCTTGGTACAATCTAGATATGGGCATGAGAACTAATTATACACAAACGATTGCCAGTGACAACCGCATGTGGGATAAACAGCGGTCATGCGCACATCCAGAGAGCGTGAAGCGGTATAGGGCCAGAGTGCTCAAACTACCACAAGGGTAGTGGGCGTTGCATTATCGCTAAAGGACACCTACACCAACTTCACAGAGTGCTATATATATATATATTCCTAAACACTAGGAACGAACTTATATCGACATGTAGACATAGAAAAAACACTTGTTATGCAACCAACCGGCCATATTTTAACATATCTAATCAGCTAGTAATTATTCATAACCCTGTAAACCTAAACCACATATTATTGTTATGACGTCACCCGTATAATGGTTCAAACTAAGACCTATACAATTTCAAGTTACGAAGGCATCAACATCAGACGCAATAATCACCTGATGAGTGTGGTAAGTTCCGCTTACCATACGAAACAAATTTGTCGTGATTAAAGTTCAAATGAAGTAACCCAAGTTTATCCTTTTGTCTTAATATTCCGCTCTACCTCGGTATTGAGCACTCTACTCATATGTTTTCGAACTTGCTACTTATCTATCTATCTATCTATCTATCTATCTATCTATCTATCTATATATCTATATATCTATATATCTATATATATATATATTATATATATATATATATATATATATATATATATATATATATATATATATATATATATATATATATATAACTACAGACTGTACCGTTTCGGCCTTTTGGGCCTCATCAGTGTAGCGCTGATGAGCAGGATGAAGATGACTGCTATTTACAGTCACCCTTGATGCACACAAAATGTGGGACATCAAGAACCATGCCAGAGCGCTCAACTGCAAGCAGTGAGCGTGCGCACAATGCGTAAGCGACAATGGTTCATCCTGTAGAGCGCTCAATATGGCCTAAAGGTCATAGAGCGTATCTAACTACATATATATATATATATATACTACATATATCAGACCACCAAGCAATCAACCAGCCAACTAACAACCAGACAACAACCGATCAATCAAATAACCATGCACCAAACAAAGCAGACAGTCCGATAGAAACCCATACAGTAAACGTCCTATAGTTAACCTTCTAGCTTACTAATTCTCTACCAATCCAATCACAAAAGCATGTATACAACATAAACTTACATGTACGAGAGGTTTAGGGTCAGTATTGCAAACAAGATTAACACACAACCAACGTAAAGAATGGTATCGATTGCTAAGTTTTCGTCTTTGTCGACCTGAAAAGGATTTTAAATGAAAAATAGTAATATTTAGTAAAAATGAAATTATAGTAAAGCGAATTAAGGATACATAATAAACTTCCCGAACTAACAAGCTCTAATCACTATGAGGTTACATGCATGTGTACATTATATTGAGTTACATGGACTAAGATATAGTAAAGCTACCAAATGTTACAATGCTCTAGCAATTGAGCTGCACGAACGTATAATGCGAAAGTTGCTGGTTCTATATTTTATCCATTGTTCTTCTACAAAAGTCTAGGTAGCTGATCAACGCATCCCATCCACGATTTATGTGTTGTGGGGTTTAATTCCAATCAAAAACTCGGAAAGTTGTTTTTTAATTTCTGTCCTGTCAAAAGTGTCCTGTCAATCTCAACCTACCCTTTCGATCTGAAACTTCGTACACAGATAGACTCAAGCTAACAGGGCTCGTTCCAGTATCGTACTGGCACGAATACCTTGACCTGTTGTTATTTTTTAAGGCTTTTAATGGTCTTGTTTATCGTAGACAAGAAACGCTACCAGCAGTAAAATTATCTGTACGGCAAACTAGAGCAGCCAGCTACCCAAGTGTAATAAGTTTTGTTCCTCATCAATGTAGAACAGTAACTTATAAACGACCCTTCATTGTCAGAGTAACTAGAACTTGGAACGCATTACCGGACTTTTTAAGATTCAAAACACTCAAATTTAGTTCATTTAAGAAAACCCTACTTGAATACTACTATCACGCTCTTTACTCCATCTATAACCAGGAAATTTTACACAGTGCCACAGTAATTGGCATAAGCTATAGTGGTATCCCTGCCAGAGAGAAAGCTCAATAGAGAGTTTGAATAGAGAGGGGCTCAATAAAGAAGGGATTCAATAGAGATTGAGTTCAAAACAGAGGGGCTAATTCCAAAATCGGAGAACCAGAGTAAAGGCATAGTAGAGAGAAGGGCTTAATCGAGATTTTCTGGTCAGCTATTTTAGAAATTCCAAACTGTAAAGGAAGGTTAACTTTTATCCAAAGATTTAAAAAACCTTATCGTCTTTCCAATTCATTTCGGAATCCTGACAATTTCGTGCAGCTTTTTCTTCTAAACCAAGGTTTCTAAGTGCATTTTATGCCCATTTCCTTTGCTTGCCTTCTTGGGAACACATGACTTGTAGGTATTTTCGGTACCACTTTTTCTAAAAGTTTATAAATATATATTGCGCATAATTTTGTCTTCAAGTAGAGTTGTTATGTGTTTGTGTGAGTGCATATATGGATGTGTGTGTGTGCGTGTATATATAATATATGCTTACTTCTTGGGAAAAATATGCCCAAATCGGATTCTCTTCAAAAAGCCAAGGATCGATGTTTTTCTTGCCGTCATTTGTCTTAGAGGACATCAAACGATTTTTTCGAAAATTATTTCTAGAAGATATAGAAATTTTACAGCTACTGCTGCTATACTATTACTGCTGCTACTGCTGCTGCTACACTACACCTGCTATACCACTGCTTCTATACTACTACTACTACTACTACTACTACTACTACTACTACTACTACTACTACTACCACTACTAGACTGCTGCTATACTAGTACTACTATACTGCTGCTATACTACCACTACTGCTGTTATACTACGACTACTGCTGCTATACTACCACTACTGCTGCTTACTACCACTACTGCTGCTATGCTACTACTACTGCTGCTATGCTACTACTACTACTGGTGCTATACTACTATTACTGGTGCTATACTATTATTACTGGTGCTATACTATTATTACTGGTGCTATACTATTATTACTGGTGCTATACTACTATTACTGGTGCTATACTACTATTACTGGTGCTATACTACTATTACTGGTGCTATACTTCTATTACTGGTGCTATACTACTATTACTGGTGCTATACTACTATTACTGGTGCTATACTACTATTACTGGTGCTATACTACTATTACTGGTGCTATACTACTATTACTGGTGCTATACTACTATTACTGGTGCTATACTACTATTACTGGTGCTATACTACTATTACTGGTGCTATACTACTATTACTGGTGCTATACTACTGTTACTGGTGCTATACTACTGTTACTGGTGCTATACTACTGTTACTGGTGCTATACTACTGTTACTGGTGCTATACTACTGTTACTGGTGCTATACTACTATTACTGGTGCTATACTACTATTACTGGTGCTATACTACTATTACTGGTGCTATACTACTATTACTGGTGCTATACTACTATTACTGGTGCTATACTACTATTACTGGTGCTATACTACTATTACTGGTGCTATACTACTATTACTGGTGCTATACTACTTTTACTGGTGCTATACTACTATTACTGGTGCTATACTACTATTACTGGTGCTATACTACTATTACTGGTGCTATACTACTATTACTGGTGCTATACTACTGCTACTATACTACTAATGCTATACTACTTCTACTACTGCTGCTATACTACTACTACTACTGCTGCTACTGCTGCTATACTACTAACTACTACTACTGCTGCTACTGCTGCTATACTACTACTACTGCTGCTATACTACCACTACTGCTGCTATACTACTACTACTACTGCTATACTATCACTACTGCTGCTATATACTACTACTACTGCTATACTACTACTGCTACTACTACTGCTGCTACACTACTACTACTACTGCTGCTCTACTACTACTACTGCTGCTCTACTACTACTACTACTGCTGCTCTACTATACTGCTGCTATACTACCACTACTGCTGTTATACTACGACTACTGCTGCTATACTACCACTACTGCTGCTATGCTACTACTACTGCTGCTATACTACTACTACTACTGGAGCTATACTACTACTATTGCTGCCATACTACTACTATTGCTGCCATACTACTACTATTGCTGCCATACTACTACTATTGCTGCCATACTACTGCTATTGCTGCCATACTACTACTATTGCTGCCATAATACTACTACTGCTGCCATACTACTACTACTGCTGCCATACTACTACTACTGCTGCCATACTACTATTACTACTGCTGCTCTACTACTTGTGCTGCTCTACTACTACTACTACTACTGCTGCTACCTACTACTACTACTGCTGCTACACTTCTTCTACTACTGCTACACTTCTTCTACTACTGCTGCTACACTACTACTACTGCTGCTGCTACACTACTACTACTATACTACTCCTACCATACTACTCCTACTATACTACTCCTACTGCTGCAATACTACTACTACTACTGCTGCAATACTACTACTACTGCTGCAATACTACTACTACTGCTGCAATACTACTACTACTGCTGCTATACTATTACTGCTGCTATACTACTACTGCTGATAAACTACTACTGCTGCTATACTACTACTGCTGCTATGCTGCTACTGCTGCTATACTACTTCTGCTGCTATACTACTACTGCTGCTATACTACTGCTGCTATACTACTGCTGCTATACTACAACTACTGCTGCTATACTACAACTACTGCTGCTATACTATTGCTGTCACAGCTACTGCTGTTACAGCTACTGCTGTTACTTACAGCTACTGCTGTTACAGCTACTGCTACTATACTACTGCTGTTACAGCTACTGCTGCTATACTACTCATACTACTCGTCTTGCTCTCCCTCTTCCTTGTGATATTTAGCTTCATAAACTGTCCCAAAAACCAAAACCAAAATATAGTACAACCCAAGGTGAAATAAAACTCTTGCCTTGATTTTGTTTTGAAAATAGCGCTCATCAGTAAATCGTGAAAACGTTTTCGATCATCTATCCGAAGAAAACACGTAAAATAAGTTAGAACAGATAGTAACGTAAAGCAATTATTGAAAAGATAATGCGAAGATATTACTAGTTTAGTACACTTTATGTTAGTATTTCTTTCATGTGAGTAGTTGATTCAATACCCCTAGCAAATTCTGGAAACACATAAAGAAGTGTTTTCCAACAAAAGAAGTCAAGGGCAACAGAAGTAAAGTATTTAATCTAGACAATGAGCCAACGTCTGATAAGAAAGTAATTGCAAATGGTTTCTCGAATTTCTTTGCTAGTGTTGGGAAAACTCTCCAAAATAGTTTGCCTACATTGTCTAATATCGCATGGAAGCATCACGATCACTCGTCTTTTGGGTACAATCTTAACCCTGATAATTGTATTTTCAATTTTCAGAGGACAAATAGAGGACAAATAGGTTATATCGTAAGGGATCTTGGTCGATCAAAAGCACAAGGTTATGATGAAATACCAACGTCACTTTTAATTGACGGTATAGACATTATAGATGAGCCCTTGTCAGAATTGATAAATCGTTGTCTGGAAAATTCACTTTTCCCAACTGCAGAAAATTTCGCCACGATCATCCCAGTGTATAAGACTGGCGAAAGGACGCACATGGATAATTATAGACCAATATCCGTCCTACCGGTTCTGTCAAAGGTTTTTGAACGAGTGGTACAACAACAAGTGTATGGCTACCTTGAACAGAATAAGCTACTCTCGCAAAGACAATTTGGGTTTCGAAAAGGATCATCCACACAACATGCAGTAACTCTATTTAGTGATGATGTAAGAAAATACATGGATAAAGGCATGATGACAGGTGCTGTATTTGTCGACTTGCGTAAAGCTTTTGATACTGTTGCATGACCATGCTCGCCTTTTATCAAAATTACCGATCTATGGTATACAAAATCAGGAACTAAAATGGTTTGAGAGTTACCTATTTGATAGAAAACATTCTGTATCTTTCGACGGCGTTTGCTCAGAAGCCTGCTCAATATCTTGTGGAGTTCCTCAAGGTTCAATCTTAGGCCCACTGTTGTTTAATCTTTTAATAAATGACATCGAACTCCAACTTAAACTGCTGATAAAGACATTGGTATTATCCAGGAACGACTGAACACCGAATTTAAACGAATTGCAAACTGGTTTTCCGAAAATAATCTGATTGTGATATTGAAAACAGAATGTGTATTGTATGGCACCCATCAGAAAACTTCACGGTCTTCGCAATTAGAGATAAAAATAAATGGAACTCAGATAACGGAGTCAAATACCTACGAGTATCTCGGCGTAACAATGGACAAAAACTTGAATTATTTAGAGCATCTGGACAAAACATTGAAAAAGGCTTTATCAAGAGTTCGACTATGAGCTCGGATACGACAAAATATTGGTCCATCTACCGCCGAAACAATCTATAAGATGATGATACTACCTGTGATGTTATATTGCAGCAATGTTTTTGTCAATCTATCAAGTTGTCACAAACAAAAGTTTGAAGACATCCAAAATCGGGCAATGCAGATTGTTTATGGCCCTCTCAGCTCATCAAAATGGCCAAGTGTAAATGAAATCAGAAAAAGGAGATGTGTTCACGAGGTGTTCAAGTGCCTACATGGGCTTGTACCCATGCCTCTCCAGAAGTGTTTTACAAGAGTATCGCATTCAAAAACCACTCGTGGAAACAATGTAAATCTCAGCCTGCCGAAGATTAAGATCGAAAGTGGAAGAAAGCGTTTTGCCTATCAAGGCGCTATTATTTTTAATAAACTTCCTAATGACTTAAAGATCGAACAGTCATTATTACGCTTTAAGAACATAAGCAACAACATTAGTTTAGATTTTTAACTTCGATGGAACTCACCGTATATTTATGGTATTCTATCCTTGGATTTTACTCATTCTAGCATAGGTTCATAGGAACTTTTAATGGTTAGGTAGTTTATATAGTGTTATTTAGATATTTAGGACAGGGCCTTGATTGATAACAGCATTCTTTTTGCTGAACAAGTTAGCCTGTATAAATAAATAAATATTATTATTATTATTATTAACCTTCTCATGATGCCGCGAGAGCTTCCGGTGCAGACCCCCAGCTTACACGATGTCGCGGCACAAAATTAAATACCGAGAACGAAAAACAATGTCGGCCTTGCGTCTGCAGACACCTGCTGCAGGAAAATCATTTGAATGCGGCACACAATAAGCTGCATCAGTTTAAATACATCAAAATATGGTACGATTTCGTACCGCTTTCGAATGTATAGGATAAGATCTATTGAAGTACCAGGTGGAAATCGTAATCGAATAATAAATAACAAAGCTCAGCAAAAAAACACGAAATATAGGCATATTTAAAAGGTTTATTTAGAGAAGATCTTACATCATCAGAGAATGAATAATTAAATTATTTACAATTTGGGTGTCTCTTCTCTTACTGGCAAGACACGAATTAATCCTTCCCCCACAAGTATCCTGACACATCATTGTGAAACTGGACACCCTCTTTCTTATGATGATTTCACCATTTTGTCTTCCTCCTCTTCCACCTTTGTCTCTGAACTTCATGTCCGAGAAAGCCTTCTTATACGTAAACTCAAAGCCTTCTTATACGTAAACTCAACCGTTCCCTTAGTACTAACATGGGCACTATTCTGGTGTTAATTTACAGATAGTGTTTTGTTACCCTATGTTAGCGTGACTTCACACCAACCAGGAGTGTATTAATACACTCACTTGGGGTAAGATCCTAACCCAGACAATAACACCATAACAGTGTACATTTATACCCAACTAGGCCTAAATTTACACAAGTGAAAGTGGGCGATCACACCATTTGGGTGTAAATGTTAATCCAAATACCACTAGCACTATACAAGGTGTATTATCATACCGGTGCCGCCCAAGGTAATAAAACTCGTGTTTAGTGTAAACAGTAATACCGCCATTTTATCACTATGTAAAGTTAATATATATAATAAAAGTTGCCGGCGCAAAATTATGAGCAAAACGTGTCGCTGAGCTACAAAAATACTTGAGTGCGAGGTCGACCTATACTCTCAGTAATAAAAGCTCCAAAAAATATTCTAACGTACTTAATAATATATACATGAAAAAAATAATGCATTCTGATTGGCTGAGAGCACTGCAATTTAGGGGAAATACAGTACAGAAAAAAGGAAATACAGCGCAAATTTTTAGAGCTTGAAAAGTTTGTGGTTTGAAAAACTTTTTTATAATAAAAGACAAGAACACTCACACAGTTCACGAGTGCGCATGATTCTATAGCACTCGTGTTATTTTGACAGTCTTTGAAAAACTCACTCGTGTGTGTTTTTTCCAAATTACACTCATAACCATGCTATTACCTATACTGATTAAATAACGAAAGTACCTTGAATATATCGAGTCCTTTTTTTCTTGGCTGCCTCACAGAGTGTTGTCTTTGAACATAAACAAAAACGAGAAAGAACCGACACACACACACACACACACACATATATATATATATATATATATATATATATATATATATATATATATATATATATATATATGCATGTGTAGGTAATATTTGGCATTTCACTCGATCAAACTACATGTTGAAAGGATTTATGGTGAAGGAAAATTTCGTGTGTTGGAATACATACATTTTAAGACCAAACCGGGACCAGTTGCGAAAAATGCAACTTAGCGGCCTTCCGGAAGGAATTGAACCCGCGACCCTGCGATTGCTAGTGCAGCGCTCTGACCACTGAGCTACGGAAGCCGTTGCCGAGAGCCTAGTCACGAGTTCTGTATATATGGTGGTAATGCCGGGATAAGATTCTGGGTATAGCAAAGCTTTAAAGTACGTCGAAACCATGGTGAAATGGTAAATATAGTTCTTACAAGAACTGTTTGAAATCACTACTAATATAATTATTATACACGATAATATGTATAATATATAATCACATTTACCAAAATCTATCAATGGCGTAATGTTGGAGCAAAGGATGGGAAAGAGAAATTAGTTCTTAGAAGAACTGTTTAAAGATAGAGAAATAAATAGGCTTTAAAATAAATGAGCACGATGCATTTCGGCAGACAACTTATAAAGTTCTACGTCTGCTAAAGAAAAAAACCATAAGGTAGCTTGTATTTATAGTCAACGAAAAGTCCAGTTACGTCAGACGCAAAGGCGTCATGACAGTGTTCCTAAAATAACGATGTTTTAAAAATGAATTTCTTTTGTCGGCAAAAGTCAGGATCTGACAACTTGATGTAAATAGATTCTAACATCTTCAATTGAAAGTGCGAGCGACACTTGGCCAATATCCGGAATTGAAATTAGTGTCACTGTAAGAGTTGGCGCATTGAGAATTTGACAGGAGGTGTCGGGAAATGGCAGAATCACAGATTTAGAAAACACGACTCGAGATCAAAGACGACGTGAGTGGACCGAGGAGGACTGGGTCGAGGACGCCGTCGTGAATTGTGAACGAAACATGATTTAGAAAAGGAAGACGACGTTGTTTTTGTGTTCTCGAATTTCGATAACATTTTGCTAGTTGATCAGTGGTTATGAATAATTTTTTTTGAAAACAGATGAATAACTGGATGTTTTCGAACAGTAAAGGAATGATCCTCGTCTTGATCGCTCATGCTTGATTGCTTGTATCGTTCAAACGTCGTATTTAATAGGAGCAGACTTACTGACTTCATATTGTTCTTAATTTATCTATATAATGTGGTTAAATAAAAATGTTTTGGGGGCTATAGTTATTATGCTATCGTCATGATGTCGTGATACTTTTGCTGACAAGAGAGGCGTACTGGAGCGCGCAACTCTCTTGTCTAAAACCACATGGAATGAACAAAAGATGCGAATACCGATCCAAAAACAGAATTAATTATAGTTAGGTTCTATTTGGTTTTATGTAAATAGGCTTTTATTTGTACATATCCTCCATTCTAATTTTTTAATATTCTAATTTTTTAACTTTACCCCCATTGGGACGTTATTTGCATGTTGTTTATTTTATTTATTATTTAAACAATTTGCTCCAAGTGTTTTAGTTATTTTGCACTGAAGAAGCCTGAAAGGCGAAACGTTTGTAATAAAACATTTTCCTGCTCGAAGTTCGCTGTCGTCTCTCTTTTTATTCATTCACACACACACACACACATATATATATATATATATAAATATATATATATATATATATATATATATATATATATATATATATATATATATATATATATATATATATATATATTTATATATATATATATATATATATATATATATATATATATATATATATATATATATATATATATATATATATATATATATATATATATATATATATATATATATATATATATATATATATATATATATATATATATATATATATATATATATATATATATATATATGGACCCACAAAAAACATCTAGTTCGCGTGTTAAAGATTTAATCGTCAACTAACCTCGTTCGTGTCATTCTCAAAGTAGTTAACCTTGCTTTCATCAACGAGATTTAGGCTAGAATTAGGCTTCGTGTTATTATTATTCATTTGCCGTTTCTCCTTAACTTTTGAAAACGTCTTGTCGTCAACGATGGCCAGCCGGTCACCTTCATTTGAGCGTATATCATTCATTACCCCAGATGATGCCGATTCAGTAGATTGGGAAACGTATGAACCATCACCTTCAGCAAAAAATGACAAAAACTGACGTTATATATCGATAGTGATTGTGTATTGACTGCAAACTGGAATATTTTTAAACTCTTTTACGCGCTCGACATTTGGTACGGTTTGGATAAAAGTGGTACCTGCGTGCCAATTTTACCCGTCCTCGGACCTTATAAATAGGTGGTCAGAGCACCAGACCATTTTTATCCACAGGTACCATTTTTATCTGAGCCGTGCCAAAAGTCGAGCGTAGTGCGTAAACGTAAAAATACTTATAATTATATTTTAAAACACAATCTTAAAACTTACTTTTCTGTGAAAACGCCAACTTGTTTGCATTATATGAAACACTGAGTAACACAACCAGGCGAAATAGAAGACAATATGAGAGAACGCGTTTTTGGCTTTTTCGTTTCGAGGAATAATCCAGTCGCTTTGATGGACCAGCTGTCATTTTTAAAGTCTAGCTCACAAAGAAGAAAATGCATTTAAGAAATAACGGTCTTTAAGAGCCATAAAATCGCTTTCTAAACGATTTGACATAACTATTAAAAAAGAATGCAGAAAACTATACAAATAATTCTTACTTCTCTTTCCGTAGATAACCTGTTTATCTCCTCGCTGTAGTAGTTCCTTATTAAATTAGCTATCCTCCCAATTTCAACGGCACGAGAACGCAAGATATACACCAAGAAAGAAACTAAAAAGAAAAAAGTTTTGCCAATTGAAAACCAATTGATTACTCAGGTCTTTAGCCGCTCCTGTTTTTACTCTCCAATTGTGCAACTTGATCTGAAAACATCTGTCAAGATGTTAGCCTACGTTATAGTCTGAAATTTTAAAAACACAGACTATGATTGGTCGCCTAGAAAATTTAGTTAAATACGCGATACTCAATTGGTTAAGAACAATAGGAAGAGAGAAAATTAGGACAGAGCATTCCGAATGAATATTGGTATAATTCTGATGACGTTTTTCCTCGATAATGCACGCGAATCTTCGTTAGCTTTGGTAAGGACAAGTAACTTAATGTCTCCACATTGCTTCGTAGGCTACTGTGCAGAGAAATTACGTTGATTATACGAAAGTGAGTTCGTCGGTCTGACCAGTCTCCCAAATCTGTCCAGAAATTTAGAACTCGCGACGTAAAAACTATTAATTTGCTGTAAGCTTTTCCGTAAGCTCCACTGAATTTGCCGTAAGCTCCAGCGCGATGGGATCAACAGATTTAACGGCGTCATTGTCAATTCTGCTCCTTGCTCGACTTGTGCTTGCGCTTGATTGAGGATCATCACTACGATTTAACTTCAAAATAACTTTTACTCTTTAATCATGGGTTTAACCCAAGTCAAACACATGGCCGTTCACGCACTCTTAGGTCTAACTGTATATAGACGTTCATATTCTATATATCGTGCAACTGCAGTTAACTTATTATTATCAGTCATTCTGACAAAAACTATATCATGCGACAGAAACTTCCGTTTCTATCATTTATAATAACAACTAACACAACAAAAATTGTGTAGAGTGCGAAAGCTATATGTTTTCTCTGAATGACAGTACACAATGCCGAAGTACATGTAGGTTGTTTCTCTTGACTATACAAAACAATAAAATAAACATCACGACTCCAGCAAAGAAAAAAACCCAGCTGTTAAACATTTATATTTGCTGTATATTTTTTGCCCAATGTTAACAGGGGTGAAAAAGTTGCAAAAACTTAGAAAAGTCAAAACATCTTTAATTCAGGTTGTTTTTCGATCGCGTCTCGAGCAAAGCAAGAAAACAGCTGTTGCATATTTGCTGTACTTTTGCAGCTCAATACTGAGAGTGATGAAAAAGTTAGAAAAGTCTTAGTGTGCAAATTTACTCCGTGTCAAGCTTTCTATAAAAGATCTGCCAAGCCCTCTCACAAGTACAACATTCCCATGATACCGCGAGGCATTTTTCAAAACGAGTTGCGTTTATCATGATTTTCGTTCTATTTTCCGTCAAACATAAAATACTCGGAGACATGATAGACATAAGGAACGCAAAACCAAGCCTAATTTTACAGAACGAGAGCTATAGAATGTTAGAAATCAACCTATGAACCTATGCAACTAACGCAAGAACCTAGGCCATGAAAGATGTATCTCACTTGATATTGAAGGACCAAAGGTCTCAGCAATATTGTTTTTAAACATTTAAAATAAACTAAGCAAATAAAAATTAAATTAGACGTTGCCATTTTTGATGGGCCAATTATCTTAATCTAATTTTAATTTCAATATTGTTATATTGGCACAGACGTGTTGACAATGTGATGTCACCTTTTAAACGTTTACTATATACTTATATTAGAGAATAACTATGATTAGTTGAGTTTTCATAAACCTACCTCGAGTTCGCATCGAGTCCTCTTATATAATAAATATTACCATCCAAAACGATTTTTTGGACTCGTCCCATATTCCGCGTTTAATGGTAAAATTAACGATGAATTTAGATTATCATAATGCATTTAAAAGTGTATTATGTTTAGTTCTGCATGTTATTGTTATTTCAGTTGTGCTGGCAACATCACAAAATTAATACATACACTGTTAATTTTAAGGAGTTGATACTACTCCAAAAAAGGAGTAAAAAAAAAGGTACCAGTTGACTCTGTTTTGGGAGTATATTTTACTCCATAATTTTAACTCCATTTGTAGAGTACTTTCTACCTCACTAATGGAGTAATATTTATCTTTGCAGGAGTAAAAAATACTCTATTTTAAAACATCACTCTCATTTTGGAGTAAAAAATAACCCAAAAGTGGAGTAAATTTTATTCTTATGGGGGTGAAAACTACTCTAATTTAGAATTTTACTCTCATTTTGGAGTAAAAAATATACCAAAACTGGAGTAAATGTTATTCCTTATGGGGGTGAAAACTACTCTAATTTAGAATTTTACTCTCATTTTGGAGTCAAAAATATACCAAAACTGGAGTAAATTTTATTCCTTATGGGGGTGAAAATTACTCTAATTTAGAATTTTACTCTCGTTTTGGAGTAAAAATATACCAAAGGTGGAGTAAATTTTATTCCTTATGGGGGTGAAAACTACTCTAATTTAGAATTTTACTCTCATTTTGGAGTCAAAAATATACCAAAGGTGGAGTAAATTTTATTCCTTATGAGTGTGAAAATTACTCTAATTTTGCTCTCATTTTGGAGGCAAAAATAGTAAAACTGCAACAAATAAAGGAAGAAAATTTTAATAAACATAACACTTTGGTCATAGGTACAAGGTCAAGGATTATAATATCTATAATTATTTATGCTGGTTAACGGTATACAAAAACTTACATCCATTGCGGTATTACTAATACTGCATGTCAATTACATAGATAATCACCTAGCTCAGTTAAATGTCATTCCAGTTCTTGCAATAATTTATTTATTGCAACTTTCTTCTTGGCTTCCCTTGTCCTCTGCATCATTGCAGCTTCCAGGAACAGGAACACATTTTTGCACGAGCCTGGGTACTCAATGTTAAACACATAGAAACAACTTACGAGCAGGCCCAATGCATGAACCGAGTTTTGCAAGAAATAACTAAACGTAGTGTCAATTTTCACTAAAAATTCAATTAACATTTAAAAAACATGAAATTTTCAGTTATATTATCAATGTTTTGTTTCAATAAAATGTTCTAACTTTTTCAGCACGCCTTTCATTTCTCCATGTTTGTGCCATAATGCCATTGTTGCCTCATTGGTGTATTCTGTTGCTTTATAGAAGTGCTTCAGGACATGAGCTGAAAATAAATAAATATATAAATTTTAAAATATTAATAAGAGCGATATAGTCCTACAGGTATAAAAGAGATATTTCTAGAGGTATTTTTAAAAAATTCAAGTGAAGAGGTACAGTACTGTAGCTCTAAATACTTGCTTTTGTTAATTACTTTTTTATTTGAAAGGAAATAATGAAAGAGAAGTAATAGAGATGAGAATGCAGAATCAACCCCTCACTTGACCTATAACATTGACCTATAATCCAGAACCATAGTGATAAATTAGGCAGATATACATACGGTACCAGTAAATATAACAATTAGACAACAAGGCACAAGTGTTCTGTGCAAGCCAAGTTGTCTAACGCTCATCACAAGTTAATTGTTTTTGTATCAACAAACTAGTCAGTCAAACTTAAAATATGAAAATAAAGACAAACTGCAAAGTTTCTGCATTGTTTTCATTTTCAAAACTGGTGCTTAATCACTATAAGTGGTCTATCACAAATAGACCTATAGTAGCATAGCCAATTAGCATTGGCGACAGACCACTAGTTTAAGTTTGTTGTCTTGATGCCATTGAATGATAATTATCCAATGGCTTTGGTGTTACTAAATTTAGATTACAACAAAAACCTGGTATTATTAAAGACTTGAGGGGACTTTTTGAGAGAGGCATAATAGGTCTCTTATTGTTAAAATTTAAACACATGTATAACAACACATATTTTTCCAAGGAAAGTCATAAAGTAAGCTATCGGCACTCTGAGCATTAATTGAGAATCCCTTTCGTACATTTTTTCATACATTACTGTATATCCTGGCTTTTATCCATGTTTTGTGGTGGGCACTAATATTTATTATAATCTGATTGCATTTTCTGCTTAGTGAATCAATCTTTTACTGTAATGTAATTATAACCAATTTCAATTTTTTAATTACCGTATAGCCAATTTCTGACCAATTATTAGTTTGACCTTCACACAGTCCAGAGCAGGATGGCCTTCCTTGCTTTTCCCTGTGACTGATAACTGGGACAGAATATATTTCCAAATAAGGCTGACAATAAATTGGAAGTCTTCATGAATTACAGTAATAGATTTCTATGTGCAAATAGCACATTGTGTCGGTCACAAGAAACTACATATCACTTCAATATGCCATGCAAAAACTTGACAGATATAATATAAAATCTCACTCTCTAAATTACGGTACAGGGGGAAATACATATTATTTCAATATTTCCCCAACTAATTCAAACTAGATAATACTGGGAATTGAACCCTGCGACCCTGGCAATATACAGTACACCAGCACACTAACCGACTGAACCATGGGAGCTTGGCTACAAGTTCAGTATATACCTGTACGGCCATGGTGGAAATGCCATGAATGAAGTGAATGGGTTTATTACTGAGAATATTTGGCATTTACACTCAATTAAGGCGGCTTCCTGATGGTTTTAAACATGAATGCATAACTAATAAACTATATTAGACTAAAGTACTTAAAGGAACATCTACACGGTACGATTTGTCGTGTACAATTGTCATCTTGGTGTGTGTGATCAAACTGCAGAGGAGGGTGGACAGCTGTCACGTGCATATCTCGACCAATGAAATTGCTTTATTTTCTCATCGTTTGCGCGAAGTTGATCGGCTGAAAAATTTGCATTGGACGCAGAAATACCGAATATTTTACTATTGTTATTCAAATTTTCCTTTTAAAAGGCAGCGATACTGTTTAAACTATTATTGGGCTATCGATATCTGCAGGATTTTGTAAGGTAGATGTCTTTTTTCTACCTTGTTTTGATCATTCATTTATGTAGGTCGTGTCGTCGCCACGTGATGACCCGAGTCCGTGTTTGTCAACAATATTCAAACTAAAAAATTCTCGAATTCCCATGGTTCGATTTCTCTAATTTTTGCATAATGAGTTAAACAAATGTCTAATCTTTGATTCTATCCGAACGACCCCCCTTGACCCCTCGACCGTTTTCAAGTTATTCGCCTTTGAATCGGTCGTAGTATTTTCAGCGTTTACCAAGATGGCGCCTCGTGTTTGAGGGGACATTGCAACTATAAAATGTATTTTTTTTAAGAATTTCGGAAGTCCCTAGCTTTATTCTTCAGGGTAAATGTTAACTGAGTTCTAGAAGAATATTAAACGTGTGAAGTTTGTTATTTGGCTATTTTTATATATTTAAATTTGGATTTTGGGATGGTATCTGGTTGTCTTCGAGGATCTGAAGATATGTAAACATAAGAATTTTTGCTTCTTGAGGTTAGTTTCTTTTCTAGGCTTATAGATTAATATATCTGATGGCACAAAAAGGGATCATGCTCCACCAATTTGTCAAACACCTGGGAAAAAATACCAAAACGAAGACCTGCTGTAGGCTTTGGGAAAATTTGGTTTGGGTTTATGAAGTTCCTTTTTAGATTTTGTATTGTTCTACTTTGCATGCAGTACTGATCTGCCTCTCACACCATTTCTATTTTCTATGCTTATGAGTTATGCCAAAAGTTTACTATAACTTGCTGCTAGATCTATATACCAAACATAATATAATTTTGCTTGCCTTTCTAAAGGTATACTGGTAAGTAAAGTATCAACATTTGGTATATCAACATCTGGTATCAATATTTTGTATATGTTGCTTTACTATAATTATTGTAGATAATTGTTATTCTTATCTCAGGAATGCTTTTCATGCTATAAGGCAGCTAAGGCCTTTTCGGTATGCCATGGTTGGAGCCTTGAAGGCTACTAGGTTCAATTCCTAGTGCATACTATTATTGTGCCAACTCTTACATTGCAGGAATTATCTGCACTTCAGGATTTTCAAAAGAGGATTTTAGAGTAACAAGTTAACAAAGTAATATATACATAGAGGACATGATTAGAGCAAGTATTGCTTGCAGAATTGATTGGTAATTAATCATTGGTCATGTAATCTCAAAACAAATTAATAAAGTGCATTAAATATTACTTTTGGCATATACACTGCATTTATGCAACATTTAATTAATAAATACAGGTACATTGAAAATACTAAAAATAATACACTTGTTTCACTTTGAATAACACACGTTTAATAACACACTTGAATAACATACTTGCTTTATATACATTCGCTGTATATAAACGCTCGAATATAAACACACATTTCGTCTTTCAGACAGAATTTAGAAAACTAAAATGTTGACAGAAATGCCCGTTCAAACTTTAAAATGGCGAACTACGCATAGTGAAAGAGAATTCGTAAGCAGAATCGCAACAATAGAGGTATATCACGCTCTCTTCAGCAAAAATTCCAGCCTGACATCCTTGAGTATCAAAAGTGTCCATCTTCGGGAGATGTTACCTTCGAAACAGTCCAAGCACAAATGACAACCGCGCGGAAAAACAAGCCCGCTAACCATGATCCTTTGCGCGTTGCTGTCCAACCTCCTCTGGGTATATACTGGGTTTGCAACCGGGCAATATCAAGGTACTTCATGTTAGGTAGATAAAGAAGTAGTACTAGACCACAGAGCTACCCATTCCATCAAAGTGAGAATGAGAGTAAGCTTTGGTCGTTGATATGTTCATATTATTCTTGGTGGGTTTTCGATTCTTTTATGTTCTACAAATAATGATTTATAAAACATATAATCAAATAAGTAATTTTTCTATTGTACATACGAACAATTTGATTTACTTGCTAATGATGCAATTCCTAATGAACTTGCTCCATATCTATCCAATAGAACACATTTAAAGAGATTCATCACTATATTCTGACAGATTTACTCTTCAAAGGAAAATTCATTCAATATCTTTTATAACTTATGATTAGTAGACTTACTATATGTAACCCGGATGTATACAAAATAAGTATCGAATTACTACATAATGATATACTGAACTTGAATTATAGTCAAATTATAAACCCCGGTTGCATATACCGGAAAACGGTATATAGAACCGGGATATAGAAAATCATGTTTTGACCAGAAAATAAGTATTGAATCACTACATAATGATACTGAACTTTGAATTATAGTCAAATTATAAACCCCGGTTGCATATACCATAAAATAGTAATTTTATATCCATTTAGCGCTGTTGCCCGAGACCAAAAGGGCGTCATGTTTAACGATCGCGTGAATCTTTCTTAAGTCCGCGCCAGTCAAGCGACTACTACCGTTAGAAAGACCATTAAATTCTGTGCAACATATGTAAATTAAAAAAAATCGTATAGAATAGCGCGCGAGAAAATAGTAATTTTATATGAGTTGGTCGGAAATAACAAATTCCACTATCAATTATAGCGCCCTTTCATGTTTAACGTTCGTGCGGAATCTTCCTTAGGCACGATCGAGTCAAGCGACTACTACCGTTATGAAGAGCATTAAATTCTCTACAACATATCTAAATTTAAATAAATCATATTGAAATAGCGCCAGAAAATAGTACCGTATCGTCTGCCCAAACCGTAGTCAGGTTCACACGGATGGCTGAATCGACGGCGTAATTTATACATGATATACTATTATACTCTAATACTTGTTTCTGATTTCCTCGAACTGCTGCTCAGTGCTCAACAAACCTTTGCAAGACCAAAGAAGATACTACAACACGTGACAACAAAATGGCCGCGATCGCCATCTCAAAATTTAGTGTATACCTTTACTTTTCAATTATAATGTGTTATAAATATTTCAAAAAATATAAAAAATAAACAAAACATCTTTGAATATTTTCGAGTATCCTTATAGCTAAGTTTAGATGTTTAAATCAATTTTTATTAACCCGGTTGCAAAGCCGGTTGCATATACCGTTTTTCGGAAGCGAAATATACCTGACCAATATATTTGCGCCATAATTTTACCGGAAGTAAAATACTCATAGGTTTAACTGCTGATCAAGCGGACAACTTAGCAGCTATCCTTTAATATCACGTGTCCATAATATAGAGCACATTCTAGCGATCAAATCGGTACCAAATATGTGTACCTTCGACGGATTTTCTGGGCGAAAATGAAGATGGAGCAAGCGTATTTTCATGAACCGAAAATCACTATGAAGGATAGGGCACTGCATTGGTATTTCGTCTCTATTTCTAAACTTTTAGTTATTTTCAAACGAAGAAACGCAAACTATTTTTGTAGCGTTGGAGCTTATAAATTTCAGGCATGAACTATAATAGTATATACTACGGTGATTCAGTCCGGAAAATTAACAAATCGTTATCGGTATGGAGTTATGATGGACTAATGTTTCTACTTTTGCGTAATTTAGCCATTTTTACAAGGAATTGCTTTAAGTCTAGGTCGCTTAAGAGCCAATATTGAAACGCAAGCTATTTTTCAAACATTAGGCCAGAATATCTATGAGAATGTGTTGACTTGACGTGTTAGAATAACCTGCCGGTCCGGCAAATTGAGAATATGTATTATTTCCGTTTATATTTGCGAAAATGTTATGTTTCTCTATATATTTCATAGTAAAATGTGTGGCCATTGTGTGGCCATTTTGAGAGTTGTTTATGTTAGAAACCGCTTGCGAATCGCTGGCGCATGGCCTAAAAAGTTGCCCATGGCGGTTAAATTTTATTTTTGATAATAGAATCAAAACAAACAGCCTGCACTAGGCTATACGTAATAACTGCAATGGTTTGCGCGCGGAATTCAAGCCCCTGCTCAGACGACGTCTCCAAAAATCCGACATATCGTTGCTAGGTTCTCGACCATAAAACAATCAAGTGAATTTTTTAAACTGGCCTATGTCATCTTACATATAAAAACGTAAAGAATTTCATATTGAAAAGTTTCTACATAGCCTATATTACAGGTTTTTTTTAAGAAAAATTTACAACTGCACATTTTGTCATACAGTCACATGTCATAGCATAAAATTTAACTCGCGCAAATGGCACAAATTTTATCTTATTAATAAACTTTCATTAACTCATTCTCGTCCGTACAAATATGAACGATGCTGACTTTAGTATTTCAGTTTGTCTAGTAATGACAGGCGATTTAATCCTCCATGGGAATGTCCTCAAATGCGATCTGACGAGAACTAGAAAGGGTCAATTTCTATTATAATATGTATATTTTAAGGGAATATTTTAAGGCTATGTTTTCGGAAGCTTCGAAATCCGAGCAGAAGTTGACAGATTGTCAAGAAGAACAGATACCGGCGAAGAAAAAAAAGAACATTTTAGTTATTGCCGGTTAAGTAAAGAAAATTGTCAACAACAACTACTGTATATTGTTAAGTTTGTTATGAGAAAATAAATATTCTGCTTTTGTTATTGAAGCTTAGTTTTTAACAACACATAATTTTTTTTAGAGTTGCTAGAACTGCACGTTAAAAAAACCCTGCTATATTAAAAATTAACTGTCACTACGTATGATTATGTTTGTCTTTGTCATGTACATCGAGAAAAGCTAGACAACGTTGATGTCCGTCAACTGGCAAAACTATTTGATGTGCAATCTGAAATCCGTAGGATCCGTCTAGTAAGTTTGGTCGGCAATGGTCATGAAAGCACAATCCATGGGTCAAATATTAAAAATAAAAATACTAATATATATATATATATATATATATATATATATATATATATATATATATATATATATATATATATATATATATATATATATATATATATATACATATATATAATATATATATATATATATATATAACTTGTTAAACCTACTGTAGTGTAATAATGACACTATATTATTAATCATTATATAAGTTTATACCCAATGTAGAAATATTTATAAATATTTGACTAATATGACCACCAGATACCTGTAAATCGTTCAATTCAGAAATATTACAAACGTGAAGTTCGATTTGGCAAAATTGTCGCTTGAGTGGAAAATTTATAACTTTGCGAGGCTTGCTCGTTTCGTGTAAATGTTGTTTGACATTATAAACGCGCGCCATATGATTACCGTATGTTATTTTAATATGAGAAGGCTAATGGGCCATATTATCGCCTTGATACGTGGTTTAGATTGTTATCGAGTGGATCACGGCAACAAACGACAGCGTCTTAATTCAAAGAGACACTATATAAACGTCAATGTTTTGACAACGGTGACATCCCGCATTCCCGTTCGTCATTTCGATTTGAAATATGACCGCTAGATAAGTCAGCAAATATTACAAACGTGAAGTTCGATTTGGCAAAGGTGCCGCTTCGCGAGGCTTGCTCGTTTCGAGTAAATGTTTTTCGAATTAATTAGATATATCGCGTTCAAATGGTCATATTGAATTTTGACATTATAAACGCGCCATATGATTACCGTAGTTTAATATTACAAGGCTATATGATCGCCTTTATAAGTGGTTATTATTCTACATTCTATTTATTTGATCCTCCATGCTATAGAAAATTTCTAGCATCATTCTGCTGGCATGCCTAATCCTGAACACTTCTACAGGCAACCTCGTATCCACTACTGCCTAATGCCATAATTTATTCCAAATTCCAAAACGGTAATTTATTCAAAAAGGGTAAAGATTTTATCTTGATTTGTTTTAGCTGTAAAGCACAGGTAACCCATAGCATGATTATGATGATTAGAATAGCAAGATTAGAATGCGATCTCCTTCGTCGAACGCAATTAAATTATGTTTCTCGTTGTTTATGATATAAAACAGCTCTCAAAAAAGCGGTATTGTAAAAAATCTTTATGCAATAATATTTAAAACAGCTCTCAATTCAAAGGCCTCCCTCGCCCCCCCCCCCCCCCCCCCCCCCTTTCAGACACGCATTGTCGCCCTTGAACTAGACCTGACTCTTAAAGTGTATATGAAATGAAAATTAGATCAGTTGTCTATTGGAATGAACTCTTAAAGTAAGGGACAATGTCCTTAACTCTTTCCGACTGAAACACATTTCAAATTGCCAGAATAAATATCAAAATGCCATAGCCCTCTTTTTGAAAGCCCAACAAACGGGCTTTTACCAATGCGTTTAAATTTCCCGAACAAGAAGCATTATGTTAATATCAATTAGCATTAATTATCATAAACTAGGTTTAAAATCTTTCATTTTCCAGAGAAGCCATCTATTCTTGCACGCCCGCGTAGCATCCTGAAAACTCAAAATGCCACCAATCGCAGAGTTTTTTTTGTTGCGTAATTTACTTAAAGGTCCTGTGACATATTGACATGTCTACATACCCTGTATAAATAAAGTTACCTTACCTAAATTTACTTACATAGTACTCCAAATATAATCTGATTATGTGAAAACATCAAAAAGTTCGTAATTCACTTAGCTACATACAATTTAATTTAGTTCACTTAGCTAGATACAGCCATACTTTGCTACACTTCCGCGAAATGTAGATTGGCAACATTAGGAGTCTGGTTGATGGAAGACAGTTTAGCAGGCAGTCTTTATGTCTTTGTCTTTGATAAAGTAACGAGATACTATATTTCCTCAAATCTGGAAAGAAAAATTGAAAGATATAGACTTCTTTCTTTCTTATAATTATATTCACTTAACATTAGGTGTATACATAAACAATTCTCAAGTATTCTCTATTCTTTCCCCTCCTCCAAAACAAAAAAAAACTCCAAAATAGAGCCGCACGCATTATCACGAGATCAGGTTATGAAATACGATCTGCCACTATTCTAAACTCATTGAATTGGTGCAGTTTGGAAACCAAGAGAAGTCAAACGAAGGCAACCATGATGTACAAAATAGTAAATGGTGAGGCCCCAACCCATTTACAACAATTGTTCTCCTTTGTAAATGATACACATGGATATAACTTGAGAAACTCAGATATAAATCTTAAAATTCCATTCCCACACACTGATTACTCAAAACGAAGCTTAGCCTATAGTGGCCCGGTGTTATGGAATAATTTACCATCATCAATTAAAACCACCAGTTCTTTTGACATTTAAAAAAACTTGATTAGTTCTTATGACCTTGATGTGTAGACAGATATATTGTAAATAGTTTTATACTTTGTAGTAGATTTCCTTGTTAATAATACAGTTTAGTTAGTGTAATTAGTCTAATTAGTTTATCTGTTCTGTTATTCAAACTTTTTTTTTAAAACGGCTTTCTTGAAAGCAATTTATTGTACATTGAAGGGAACCACCGTTTTATAAATAAATGAGATCCATCATCATCATCATCCTCCCTACCGGAGTCTTCCTCCCTCCCAAATCCCTCGATCCCTACCTACTTCCTCGCGTCCTCGCCGTGCTGTTTCTTGTTTCTTCGGGCATTCTTTCTTTCTTTCTTTCTTTCTTTCTTTCTTTCTTTTCTTTTCTTTCGTTCTTTCTTTCTTTCCGAAGCTTAGCCTTTCCCGGTGTTATGTTTCTTTCCATCATCTTTCTTTCTTTCTTTCTTTCTTTCTTTCTTTCTTTCTTTTCTTTCTTTCTTTCTTTCTTTCTTTCTTTCTTTCTTTCTTTCTTTCTTTTCTTTTTCTTTCTTTCTTTCTTTTTTTCTTTCTTTCTTTCTTTCTTTCTTTCTTTCTTTCTTTCTTTCTTTCTTTCTTTCTTTCTCATCTTTCTTTCTTTCTTTCTTCCTTTTCTTTCTTTCTTTCTTTCTTTCTTTCTTTCTTTCTTTCTTTCTTTCTTTCTTTCTTTCTTTCTTTCTTTCTTTCTTTCTTTCTTTCTTTCTTTCTTTCTTTCTTTCTTTCTTTCTTTCTTTCTTTCTTTCTTTCTTTCTTTCTTTCTTTCTTTCTTTCTTTCTTTCTTTCTTTCTTTCTTTCTTTCTTTCTTTCTTTCTTTCTTTCTTTCTTTCTTTCTTTCTTTCTTTCTTTCTTTCTTTCTTTCTTTCTTTCTTTCTTTCTTTCTTTCTTTCTTTCTTTCTTTCTTTCTTTCTTTCTTTCTTTCTTTCTTTCTTTCTTTCTTTCTTTCTTTCTTTCTTTCTTTCTTTCTTTCTTTCTTTCTTTCTTTCTTTCTTTCTTTCTTTCTTTCTTTCTTTCTTTCTTTCTTTCTTTCTTTCTTTCTTTCTTTCTTTCTTTCTTTCTTTCTTTCTTTCTTTCTTTCTTTCTTTCTTTCTTTCTTCTTTCTTTCTTTCTTTCTTTCTTTCTTTCTTTCTTTCTTTCTTTCTTTCTTTCTTTCTTTCTTTCTTTCTTTCTTTCTTTCTTTCTTTCTTTCTTTCTTTCTTTCTTTTCTTTCTTTCTTTCTTTCTTTCTTTCTTTCTTTCTTTCTTTCTTTCTTTCTTTCTTTTTCTTTCTTTCTTTCTTTCTTTCTTTCTTTCTTTCTTTCTTTCTTTCTTTCTTTCTTTCTTTCTTTCTTTCTTTCTTTCTTTCTTTCTTTCTTTCTTTCTTTCTTTCTTTCTTTCTTTCTTTCTTTCTTTCTTTCTTTCTTTCTTTCTTTCTTTCTTTCTTTCTTTCTTTCTTTCTTTCTTTCTTTCTTTCTTTCTTTCTTTCTTTCTTTCTTTCTTTCTTTCTTTCTTTCTTTCTTTCTTTCTTTCTTTCTTTCTTTCTTTCTTTCTTTCTTTCTTTCTTTCTTTCTTTCTTTCTTTCTTTCTTTCTTTCTTTCTTTCTTTCTTTCTTTCTTTCTTTCTTTCTTTCTTTCTTTCTTTCTTTCTTTCTTTCTTTCTTTCTTTCTTTCTTTCTTTCTTTCTTTCTTTCTTTCTTTCTTTCTTTCTTTCTTTTCTTTCTTTCTTTCTTTCTTTCTTTCTTTCTTTCTTTCTTTCTTTCTTTCTTTCTTTCTTTCTTTCTTTCTTTCTTTCTTTCTTTCTTTCTTTCTTTCTTTCTTTCTTTCTTTCTTTCTTTCTTTCTTTCTTTCTTCTTTCTTTCTTTCTTTCTTTCTTTCTTTCTTTCTTTCTTTCTTTCTTTCTTTCTTTCTTTCTTTCTTTCTTTCTTTCTTTCTTTCTTTCTTTCTTTCTTTCTTTCTTTCTTTCTTTCTTTCTTTCTTTCTTTCTTTCTTTCTTTCTTTCTTTCTTTCTTTCTTTCTTTCTTTCTTTCTTTCTTTCTTTCTTTCTTTCTTTCTTTCTTTCTTTCTTTCTTTCTTTCTTTCTTTCTTTCTTTCTTTCTTTCTTTCTTTCTTTCTTTCTTTCTTTCTTTCTTTCTTTCTTTCTTTCTTTCTTTCTTTCTTTCTTTCTTTCTTTCTTTCTTTCTTTCTTTCTTTCTTTCTTTCTTTCTTTCTTTCTTTCTTTCTTTCTTTCTTTCTTTTCTTTCTTTCTTTCTTTCTTTCTTTCTTTCTTTCTTTCTTTCTTTCTTTCTTTCTTTCTTTCTTTCTTTCTTTCTTCTTTCTTTCTTTCTTTCTTTCTTTCTTTCTTTCTTTCTTTCTTTCTTTCTTTCTTTCTTTCTTTCTTTCTTTCTTTCTTTCTTTCTTTCTTTCTTTCTTTCTTTCTTTCTTTCTTTCTTTCTTTCTTTCTTTCTTTCTTTCTTTCTTTCTTTCTTTCTTTCTTTCTTTCTTTCTTTCTTTCTTTCTTTTTTCTTTCTTTCTTTCTTTCTTTCTTTCTTTCTTTCTTTCTTTCTTTCTTTCTTTCTTTCTTTCTTTCTTTCTTTCTTTCTTTCTTTCTTTCTTTCTTTCTTTCTTTCTTTCTTTCTTTCTTTCTTTCTTTCTTTCTTTCTTTCTTTCTTTCTTTCTTTCTTTCTTTCTTTCTTTCTTTCTTTCTTTCTTTCTTTCTTTCTTTCTTTCTTTCTTTCTTTCTTTCTTTCTAATACAGGCATTTTAAAACATTATTATGTCGATATAGATACTCCGTCTGCGAAAGCCGTTCGCGTCCTGACAATAGATGCGAAACAGTTTCTTGCTTTGCATGACATGCAGAGGCGACACAGATTGCTGGTAGTATCTTGCCCAAGCTTGACGCTGTAATAGACACGAGTAGGGATCAATTGCTGGACGATTTCTTCCATATCAGCCACGACATCCGTTGGGCATCCTTTCCACCCATTTAACCATGGGAATCCCACACTGCCATACCCCATTTCCCACTGCTGTTTGGTGTAGCGACCTAGCCATGGCTGGTTGGTAATATATTTTCTTAATGTGGCATTTCTCACTTCTCGTAGCAGAGGCTTGATTTTTCTCTCATCTGTAACAACTTTTTCGCCATCAGCTTCGGTGGAAAATCTGATGTTCCATTCAGGATTGTTGTTTGCACAGATTTCAATGCTTAGTTCTTCGGCATATTTCTCGGCATCTTTCATAATGGATCTGCTTCCTCTATCTCTTCTTGCTCGGTCAGCCAAAGCGGCTGTTTTGACTGCTGGGTCGTTCGAAGCGTATAGATGTATCGCGCTTTTAATTCTTAGTTCTTTATATTCCTGTTCCACGCTTTTCAGGCCTCTACCTCCTTCCGATCGCGACAGGTATAGAAGAGGTACAGAAGCACACGGATGTCTTCCTCCATTGTCCGTAAGAATCTTGCGAACTTCTCGGTCTAGTTCCTGTAACTGGTGGATTGTCCAAATTTATGCATTGTGAGAATTTTTCTCATGACAGAATAATCCACACTATCATAAGCTTTACGGACATCGATCCACGCACACGCCATATTCCGTCGTCGATCTTTGACATCTTCCATAACAGCTTTGTCGATTAACAAATTATCCAAGCATCCCGATACACCTTCTCTCGCTCCTTTTTTATCTATTTGCAACAATCCGGTTTCCCCCAGATGACTGTCCACAGGTGAAGTCATCAATTTATAGGTTGTGTTCAAGCAAGTGATAGGTCTATGATTTGCTGTGCTCCACTCGCCCTCCTTTGGTATTAGAGAAGTACCCCCTCTGTTAATCCATCCTGGTAGCCTGTCATCGTTGTTCAATAGTTCCTCTGTTATTCCGGCCAGCGCGGTTGGTGCATTACCGTTAGCTTTTTCAACCAATAGTTGCATATACCGTCGATCTTTGACATCTTCCATAACAGCTTTGTCGATTAACAAATTATCTAAGCATCCCGATACACCTTCTCTCGCTCCTTTTTGATCTATTTGCAACAATCCGGTTTCCCCCAGATGACTGTCCACATGCGGCATCAGGAGTGAAGTTACCAATTTATAGGTTGTGTTCAAGCAAGTGATAGGTCTATGATTTGCTGTGCTCCACTCGCCCTCCTTTGGTATCAGAGAAGTACCCCCTCTGTTAATCCATCCTGGTAGCCTGTCATCGTTGTTCAATAGTTCCTCTGTTATCCCGGCCAGCGCGGTTGGTGCATTACCATTAGCTTTTTCAACCAATAGTTGCATATACCGTCCGGACCTGGCGAAGACCAATTCTTCTTTTTCCTTTTTGCCTTCTCAAACACATATAGGGTCATCATTCATTTGTCTTGAAATATCACAGCAGGCATCCATCGCACTTTCGATTTCTTTGAGCCAGAGTGCATCAACATTTCCGTTTCCTTCTATCTCCCAGATTGGTCTCCAAAACGTTTCAGCTTGTTCAAGTGACTCAAAACAATTCCCGTCGGTCTCTCCGCTGTCGCTCGTGCCTAGATTGTCTTTTACTTTCGGCCTTGGGTTCTCTGGGTCTTTCGAGATACACTCACGCGCATGGTGTTATGAATTCTTGTGGGTTGGTTGGTATAGGTGTTGTTCCATCTTTTCCGTGTTTCCTGTTTAATCTTTCGTCTTCGTTTTCTTGCCAATCTCTTCAGCAAAACTTTTTGTTTTTCAATGAACACATATAAACTTGAGCAACTGATTTTAACTTTCTTCTCTTCCTTTAGAAATTTTTGATTTTTCTTCCCCTTTCTCGTGAGTTTTCCATGGTTTTGTAATCGATATATCTCCGCAGTCGCAATTGAAATTTCTCTTCTCGCCTGTGATATTTCACTTTCAACTTTTATTTTCCAGTTAGGTGTTCTTAAGCGCTGTCTATACCATCTTTGTCTTTTTCCTTAGCCTTTCGTATCGTTCGAAGCCAAGCTACTGCTGTAGAGTATGTTGCGCAATTGTAGTGCCATAGCCGTAATTCCAGATCAGTATCTGTATTTTCTTGTAAGTTATCCCATAATTATTGTGCCACAATGTTCATTATCTTAAAGTGCACCTGACCCCAAAAATGATAATGCTATGTTTGAAAGAGCACTTAAAATGATGAAGAATAGCTTTAACAGTTCTTCGATATCTATTTTCGTTCTCGATCTATTCAGTTATATGTGATACAGGAATTGTACCCAAATGACTGATATTCGTTGCCGCAGGCTTCTTTTTCTTGCTCTCGTCCGTTCTCATCTGTCTTATGGTAGTGAGATCTGGGCACCTCAAGGATCGTCACGCGATCTTGCGATCCTCGAGGGTGTTCAAAGACGTGCTAGCAAATTCATCCTTCAGGATTATGAGTTGTCATATCCTGAACGTCTTAAGAAGCTTAATTTACTTCCGATATCCTACTGGCTTGAACTAAAGGATCTCGTTTTCTTTTTTAAATGTAAACAAGGCCTCTTCGACCTAGACATCTCCTCTTTCGTCACTTTTTCTTCTCAAAGCACGTCTCGCACCCGTTCAAATAAGGACAACTTGCTTCAAGTCAACCATTGCAGGACGTCTCTCTATAGGAACTCTTTTTTCAACCGAATTGTCCTTCTCTGGAATAATCTCTCTCCAACCATTCGTAATAGTTCATCCGTTTCCTCCTTCAAACACAGACTAACTGTTTACTACTCTTCTCTACTACACTCATCTTTCGATGTTAACAGAATGCGCACTTGGAAAACCTTCTGTTCTAAGTGCCGCTCTTTCAACTTAAGCTGTTGTTCCTATTTCGTCATGTCTTCTGTAAACTGTATATTTGTTCTGGTCTTTATTTTATGTATGTTATGTTTGTTTTCATTAAGGTCGGTCTTCACATGGGACTACTCATGTCCTGTTGACCTTACCTTCAACCATATATTTAGTTATTCAAAGTTTTTTCTCTAATTTAATAGTTTTAATTCTTTCGCATTTATATATGGTTGTAAAGTTAATAAATAAATAAATAAATAAATGTTAATGAGGCACATGATGACGTCAAAGCAGGCAAACAACATTGTGGAAATTCTAAAATTCGTGTATATCTTGAAAGTTATCCAATGAAATTACTTGAAACTTTGCACATGGATGCATACTACCAAACTAAAGAACATGGTTCAAGTTATGTTATCACCATAATAACAGATTAGTTTTCAGACCTCTTAGTTTCTAAAACAAAATAATTTGTTTTCTCTCATGTGCAGAACATGTTGAAATTGGTAGTTCTCAATAACTTTTTCAATAACTTTTCCAATGCAATACCCCTAAGTTTGAAATCGAAAACGGTGCTTGCAATGGAAGAAAATGATGACTTCTGTATGGTAACGGAGAGGTTTGGAAGCTAATCTGTTACTATGGTGACAACACAACATGAACCATGTTCTTTAGTTTGGTAGTATGCATTCACGTGCAAAGTTTCTAGTAATTTCATTGGATAACTTTGAAGATATACACGAATCTTAGAATTGCCACAATGTTGTTTGCCTGCTATGACGTCATCATGTGCCTCATTAACATATCACTGAATAGCTCGAGAACGAAAATAGATATCGAAGAACTGTTAAAGCCATTCTTCATCATTTTAAGTGCTCTTCCAAACATAGCATTGTCATTTTTGGGGTCATTTGCACTTTAAGCTCTAAAGCATTAGGAGGTACGTTAGTTCTTGTATACCATTTTCGGGCGTCAAACTCACTAAACGCTTCCGTTATTGTTGACATAATGGACGTAGCTTTTCCCTTTATTTCGTCACGCATCTGCTTTTCGTGTTCACTAAGTGGCATTGTAATTCTTCTTAGGATCCTATGGAGTTCCTCTTCCAACTGATTACATATGCTATTGCCTCGAGCTTCGGTCAAATTAGCATTTCTTTCTTGTTGAGGAATATTACAATGTCGTTGGCCATCACAATTTCGTTGACTTTCTATTTCTTCCCGAACTTGTTTCGCAGTCACCATTATTTCCGTCTTCAATTGGTTCGCCCTGACTCTTAAGTTGTCCTTAGATATCTTTAAGTCTTCATATCCTTTATCATTCCAGAGCACTTGAAGCATGTCCAGGTAGTTTTTCTTCTTGCCGTCTATTGTTAGAGGCGGATTATTGCTGTTTCTAAGTTGGATAGCTTTATATCGGCACTCTCGAAGGTCTTTCAACATCGTCGCTGTCCATCGAACCATCTTGCAAACAAACGGAGCACGAGGTTTAAATTCAATTCGGTTTTTACAAATACAACACCTTGTCGAAGATGTGTAAACAATAGTCGAAAATACAAACGATAATATAAATGAAAATAGTCTAAATAACATTGGTTATCCGGTTTGCAGCCTACTAATCTGGGTAGATTAGAGCTCTTTGTATTGAGGCTTGGCACGTCCCGATTTGGTCAACTTTCGATCAGACATCAGGAGCTCATTAGCACACGTCTGCTCTACTAGCCGCCATCTTTCTTTCTTTTCTTTTCTTTCTTTCCTTTTCTTTCCCTCCCCTTTCCCTCCCCTTTCCCTCCTTAGACTATCTTAACTATTTATATATATTGAACATTTGTACTGATGATTTTTACCGTGTTTAAATAAAGATTCTATCTATCTATATCTATCTATCCCTCCCTTTCGTCCTTCCCCCCTTCCTTCCTTCCTTCCTAACTTCCTTCCTTCAATTCCTTCCTTCGTCTCTCCCTCCCGCCCTATCTCCCTCCCTCCCTTCCTTCCTAACTCGCTCCCTTCCTTCCTTCCTTTCTTCCTTCCCCTTCCTTCCTTCCTCCCTTCTTAATTCCCTCCCCACTATCTCTCCGTCCCCCTCCCTCCTCTCCCTCGGCCTCCCTCCCTCTCCCTCCCTCTCCCTCCCTTCCTACTTAATATTCCTCACTTAATAATTCATGAAGCTTTGTTAGTTCAACACTGAGCTACAAGACCATCCAACTCACACTCTTTAATACTCTAGACTCTAGTTCAACACTCTACCAACTGAGCGAAATGACCATCCAACTCACAACCTGTGATACTCTATATAGTTCAACACTCTATCAACTAAACTACAAGACCATCCAACTCACAACCTTAACCTTTGATGCTCTAGTTCAACACTCTACCAATTAAATTACAAGATCATACAACTCACAACCTTTGATACTCTAGTTCAACACTTACATCCTTTCATACTCTAGTTCAACACTTGACCTACTAAACTACAAGATCATCCAACTCACAAACTTTCATACTCTAGTTCAACACTTTACCAACTAAACTACAAGATCATCCAACTCACAACCTTGATACTCTAGTTCAACACTCTACCAAACTAAACTACAAGATCATCCAACTCACAACCTTTGATACTCTAGTTCAACACTCTACCAACTAAACTACAAGATCATCCAACTCACAACCTTTGATACTCTAGTTCAACACTCTACCAACTAAAACTACAAGATCATCCAACTCACAACCTTGATACTCTAGTTCAACACCTTTACCAACTAAACTACAAGATCATCCAACTCACAACCTTGATACTCTAGTTCAACACTCTACCAACTAAACTACAAGATAATCCAACTCACAACCTTTGATACTCCAGTTCAACACTCTACCAACTAAACTACAAGATCATCCAACTCACAACCTTGATACTCTAGTTCAACACTCTACCAACTAAACTACAAGATAATCCAACTCACAACCTTTCATACTCTAGTTCAACACTCTACCAACTAAACTACAAGATCATCCAACTCACAACCTTTGATACTCTAGTTCAAACACTCTACCAACTAAACTACAAGATCATCCAACTCACAACCTTTGATACTCTAGTTCAACACTCTACCAACTAAACTACAAGATCATCCAACTCACAACCTTTGATACTCTAGTTCAACACTCTACCAACTAAACTACAAGATCATCCAACTCACAACCTTTGATACTCTAGTTCAACACTCTACCAACTAAACTACAAGATCATCCAACTCACAGCCTTTGATACTCTAGTTCAACACTCTACCAACTAAACTACAAGATCATCCAACTCACAACCTTTGATACTCTAGTTCAACACTCTACCAACTAAACTACAAGATCATCCAACTCACAACCTTTGATACTCTAGTTCAACACTCTACCAACTAAACTACAAGATAATCCAACTCACAGCCTTTGATACTCTAGTTCAACACTCTACCAACTAAACTACAAGATCATCCAACTCACAACCTTTGATACTCTAGTTCAACACTCTACCAACTAAACCACAAGATAATCCAACTCACAACCTTTCATACTCTAGTTCAACACTCTACCAACTAAACTACAAGATCATCCAACTCACAACCTTTGATACTCTAACAAAGCGAAAAGGTGGTGAACTGCTGAGATTTTAAGAACGAAATACTGACGTTTCGAGCGGAGCATTAAAATCTTGGCAGTTCACCGTCTCTTCGCTTTGCTATATATCCAAAACATAGCTGCCTACTATACGCAGCACTCTAGTTTGATACTCTAGTTCAACACTCTCCTAACTGAACCACAAGACCATCCAATTACTCACATACAATCACTGGTTATAAGTAATTTGTTCTTATTTTGATAACTACACAGAATAAAATTACCTAACCTTGTTTTTAAATAATTCCAAAGTTATATATGATGCAAAAGGTGGCCTGCACCTTTTCATAGGACAGCCATTAACAGCACAACGTAGAGAAACGATGGTTGCATCATGGACAGAATACAAATAAAATTTGTAGGTACTGCAACATCAATGAAGGAGTGAAATATTAAAACACTCCAACTACTGCAGATAAGGTTTGAATGCACAGATGATGATCGAGCGAAGATTACATATGTGTACAACCTGTAACCTTCTGATAACTAGTGAGATGCTCTAACTATTGAGCTACGTTGACTAAGATGATGAGCGAAGATTACATATGTGTTAGTGAGATGCTCTAACTATTGAGCTACGTTGCCCTAAGATGATGAGCGAAGATTACATATGTGTACAACCTGTAACCTTCTGATAACTAATGAGATGCTCTAACTATTGAGCTACGTTGACTAAGATGATGAGCGAAGATTACATATGTGTTAGTGAGATGCTCTAACTATTGAGCTACGTTGCCCTAAGATGATGAGCGAAGATTACATATGTGTACAACCTGTAACCTTCGGATAACTAATGAGATGCTCTAACTATTGAGCTACGTTGACTAAGATGATGAGTGAAGGTTACATATGTGCACAACCTGTAACCTTCTGATGACTAGTGAGATGCTCTAACTATTGAGCTACATGGACTAAAATGGTGAGTGAATTACATATGTGCACAACCTGTAACCTTCTGATGACTAGTTAGCCTGCGTACAGACGCTCGCGGGCGCAAAAAGGTGGCGCTAAGTAGCGTCTGTGCATCAGAGCCAAATTGTGTGTTCTGTAATTTATGCCGATTATTAGCAATGCTTATAGATTGTGTTTATGCCTTATCAGGGACCGCGGAGCAGGGGGGGCTCCAAATAATTTTCCAAACATGTGATTTTTATATAGCGATTTTTATATTGCCCTAATTATAGCGTTCGCTAGCCCCCCAATCCAAAAATTGTTCCGCGGTCCCTGCTTATAGTAGACTTGCTCCAAGTCTGCCTCTTGATTGTTTCGGGTTTATTTAAAGACGGGTTTATTTAAAGACGGGTTTGTTTCGAGAAGACGGGTTTGTTTCGAGAGTGGTTTGGTTTCAAAGACGGTTTGTTTCAAGGTTTTGAAAAGAACCTGTCTCGAAACAAATCCCGTATTCTCAAACAAACATCTTTAAACAAACCCGAAACAATCAAGACTCAAGAGGCAGACTTGGAGCAAGTCTATGCTTATAGTAACTAACGAGTATTCACTAAAAGTTTAAGAAATCATATAAAAAGTTCTAATAGACAAATAGGACAAGCTGAAAGCTAAAACGAAACAGTATATTAACGAGAATCGGCACTCACCTGGAAATATCGTATGATTAACAATTCAATTCCCGCATCGACTGTTTGATCATCCTCGAACCAAAATTATGCCGACTATAAACAGTCATCCTTCGAAAGTTTTAGCAAACTCTTTTAATAGTCTCGTTTACAAAGAATATTCGTGCCGTTGTAAACAAACATTGAAAACGGAAGTAGTTCTTAACCAATTGAATATCACGTATTAACTGAATTTTCTAAGCGACCAATCATGGTCAGAGGAGGGTGGACAGCTGTCACGTGCATATCTCGACCAATGAAATTGCTTTATTTTCTCATCGTTTGCGCGAAGTTGATCGGCTGAAAAATTTGCATTGGACGCAGAAATACCGAATATTTTCTATTGTTATTCAAATTTTCCTTTTAAAAGGCAGCGATACTGTTTAAACTATTATTGGGCTATCGATATCTGCAGGATTTTGTAAGGTAGATGTCTTTTTTCTACCTTGTTTTGATCATTTATGTAGGTCGTGTCGTCGCCACGTGATGACCCGAGTCCGTGTTTGTCAACAATATTCAAACTAAAAAAATCCTCGAATTCCCATGGTTCGATTTCTCTAATTTTTTGCATAATGAGTTAAACAAATGTCTAATCTTTGATTCTATCCGAACGACCCCCCCTTGACCCCTCGACCGTTTTAAAGTTATTCGTCTTTGAATCGGTCGTAGTATTTTCAGCCTTTACCGAGATGGCCCGCCTCGTATTTGAGGGGACATTGCACCTAAAAATGTATTTTTTTTTAAGAATTTCGGAAGTCCCTAGCTTTATTCTTTAGGGTAAATGTTTGACTGAGTTCTAGAAGAATATTCAACGTGTGAAGTTTGTTATTTGGTTATTTTTATATATTTAAATTTGGATTTTGGGATGGTATCTGGTTGTCTTCGAGGATCTGAAGATATGTAACATAAAGAATTTTTGCTTCTTGAGGTTAGTTTCTTTTCTAGGCTTATAGATTAATATAATCTGATGGCACAAAAAGAGATCATGCTCCACCAATTTGTCAAACACCTGGGAAAAAAAATACCAAAACGAAGACCTGCTGTAGGCTTTTGGGAAAATTTGGTTTGGGTTTAATGAAGTTCCTTTTTAGATTTTGGATTGTTCTACTTTGCATTGCAGTACTGATCTGCCTCTCACACCATTTCTATTTTCTATGCTTATGAGTTATGCCTATAGTTTTACTATAACTTGCTGCTAGATCTATACCAAACATAATATAATTTTGCTTGCCTTTCTAAAGGTATACTGGTAAGTAAAGTATCAACATTTGGTTATCAACATTTGGTATATCAACATCTGGTATCAACATTTTGTATATGTTGCTTTACTATAATTATTGTAGATAATTGTTTATTCTTATCTCAGGAATGCTTTTCATGCTATAAGACAGCTAAGGCCTTTTTGGTATGCCATGGTTTGGAGCCTTGAAGGCTACTAGGTTCAATTCCTAGTGCATACTATTATTGTGCCAACTCTTACAATTGCAGGAATTATCTGCACTTCAGGATTTTCAAAAGAGGATTTTAGAGTAACAAGTTAACAAAGTAATATATACATAGAGGACATGATTAGAGCAAGTATTGCTTGCAGAATTGATTGGTAATTAATCATTGGTCATGTAATCTCAAAACAAATTAATAAAGTGCATTAAATATTACTTTTGGCATATACACTGAATTTATGCAACATTTAATTCATAAATACAGGTACATTACTACATATAAATCACCTATACAGTTGGGATGTACCACAATGATTAGATACCAATTATAACCAAGACTATCACAATACTTGTTCATGATCAACACATTTTCTAAGCCAGAATATGTACAAGTGCATATGTTTATATTACAGTAGAGTACTAGAGTCCAGATACTTCCTACCATTTTTATTTAGGAATACAATTTAATCTGAAAATACTAAAAATAATACACTTGTTTCACTTTGAATAACACGTTTAATAACACACTTGAATAACATACTTGCTTTAATATATACATTCGCTGTATATAAACGCTCGAATATAAACACACATTTCGTCTTTCAGACAGAATTTAGAAAACTAAAATGTTGACAGAAGTAGTAGTAATATGAGAGTTCCAGCCCAAATCCCCCCCCATTTTCCAATTTCTCGAGTACCTCCCCGTTTCCCCTGATTAAACCCTGATTAAATAGTCACTCCGCCATTAACCCCCCCAGTTTTATGTCATTTCTCGAGTAAGAGATTATTCAACAAATAGTGATAGAATTAGACGGAGCTTTTTAAACCTCTCGACGCCCCACCCCCTTTCTCTTTTGATTGACACCTGTCAATCAAAACTTTGGTCAGCGGTCGCTCGCGAAACCTCGTCCTCCTCCTCGTTCCGATTTTTTGAAATCGAGATTTGATCTTTAATCTTTTAGAGAATCTCCTCCTCCTCCTCCTCGAGAACGAGAACTTTGGTCAGCGGTCGCTCGCGAAACCTCGTTTCGATTTTTCGAAATTGAAATTTGGTCTTTAATCTTTTAGAGAATCTCCTCCTCCTCCTCCTAGAGAACGAGAACTTTGGTCAACTCACTCGTCCATGAATATCACCTCCGTCATAATCTTGCAATGTCCCAACGCCAGCGTGTTCACCCCGTCTGGTAGAATGTGTCTCTTGTCGTCGTTGCTACTCAACGCGGTCTTGTTCACAGCCTCTGTGTAGATCTCGTGTTTCCTTGACCTGAACGTGTTCATTGACCTAGTCTGACTCGCTCCAGAGAACAGGCAAGTCTTGTAGTCCTCAAACGCGATCGAAGATTTGACGACGTTCTTCTTTACGCCCTTGCACTTTTTCGTGTCACCGCGTAGTGTTTTGAGAGCGTATAACTTGGAGCGGAGTCCAACGAACTCGAGGACTTGCTCTCCGCTCTGTTCGTCCTTCATCATCCCAATCACCTTCTTGTTTCTCCCTATTGGGATACAGCTCGGGTGGTTCTTCGCGAAACTAGACGTGTCGAACATCTTCTCGACATCTCCACTGATGTCCTTGTAAAAGTCCTCTGTAAAGATCTCGTACATTAGACTGTCAGTGTCTGTGAAAAGTAGCTTAGCCTTATCCCCATACTTTGGCTTGATATAACCGTAGTGAAAGTCGTACATTATCGTCTTACTGAGATCCAAGATGCTCATCCCCAGATACACCGGTTTGTTAAACTTCACTTTCGTCCTCTTCATTTGGACGGCGATCAGGTTCTCGTCGAAGATCGTCCTATGGTGAAAGTTTGGTTTTGCGACTAGCGTTCTCATTCTCTTTTCCGAAGTGACTAGCCGGATGTCGACCCTGTTTCGAATGTTCTCCATCGTTTTACCAAACACAGAGTTGTTCATAAGCTTGAAAAACTCGCTCTCGAAGTTGTTCTTCGCCTGTTTCCTTAGGTTCGTGTTGAGGTCGATATACGACTTCATCCACGCGCTCTCCTTGAAGGTGATCCCCCGATGGATCTTGGTGAGTTTCAAACCAAATCGTATGTACATCTCTAGATTCTTCTTGTGAAGCACGTACTTGGTCTTGTTGAAGAGGTTTGGGATAAGCTTCTCTACCTTGTTCACGACGGCTCTCTCTGGAGCTAGCGGATAGTCGTTGTGAAGGTCGTGGAGTTCTTCTGGGTACTCCAGATCCACTTCCAAGATACAAGGTAAGTTTCTCCAGTTCTTGAGCTGACCCTCTGTCATCCATTTGAAACCGTGTGTGGGTAGTGGTTCGCACATTGCACCACCATAGAGATTGTTTTTGTCCAAGTATGGCAAAAAGACGCTTGGTTTTGTAGGGTCGTACAGCGAGTCACCAGTGCGCTCCATCGTCTCGTTGCTGTTGATGTGGTCCATAAACTTGTTGTTTGCCTCAGCGTGTCTTTTTGTGATGGTTGAGACTCCACCGCGAATTCCAGCCTCGACCATCAACAACATGTCAATGTCGGTCAGTAGCTCCAACTCCACTCCTGTGATCTTTAGCAATGCGTCCCAAGCCAACCCTGGTGAGGTGTAGTAGAACGATGGGTCCAAGTTGTAGTTCGTTTTACAGACTTTTCTAAAATTCTGAAAGACGTCCTCCAACAACATGACATCGGTTTTCAAATACAAATCGTGGTACTCGCGCATCGTGGTCATGCCAAAGTGTTTCCACACGTTCCTAGCGTGATCGTATTCGTCGTCACTAATGTCGCTGTCTGTAAGTCTTGAGTAGAATTTCTCTTTCGCCGGCAACACCGTCTCGTCGAGTGACGCTAGTCCGGTCATGTGTTCGTAGGGGAATACGCCTTTTTTGGACACGAGACCAAAATCTTCTCCAAAAACTCTCCTTGTCGACACCAAGTCCTTTTTGTCCAAGTTTGTAACCAAGTTGTTTAGACTACTCGACATGAATTTGAGAGAGTCGATGAACCTTATCTCCCTCTTGATTTCGACTGTCTCTCCGGCTTTGTTTATAGCCTCGTCCACGACTATTTTCTTACTGAACGAGATGTACTTCTCCTCATTGCTGGGGATGCAATTGATGACTCCCTCCGTAACACCCAAGTTTTTGACAAACAAGTGTGCGTCGTAGCCCGACAAGTTGTGGAATACCACGGGAACGAACTTTGGTAACTTGTATTTCAAATTGCAGATGTTGTGAGCCGCGCCTCTATATCGTCCGGTCAGATGACAGTGGTCTCTGACTTTCTTGTCGCCGGCGAACTCGTCACCACACAACCAACAAGTCTTGGCGTCGTGGAATGCCTTCTCCTCCTTCTCCCCAAAGACAACGGGGGCCGCCACCTTGAACTTGTCGTAAATATTCTGTACAGTCTCCTCCAACTTTTTCACGAAAATCTCACCAATGTTCTCGTCTTCACTTCTTCTCGTGTAGAGATATGGTTCTTCCCAGTGGAGGTTGTCGTCTAAGCACTTCAGGTGGTAACAGAAACCTGAGGGTGTGTGATGTTGGTACTGGGTTGTCGAGCTTTTCTCGGGGTTGTTGGTTGGTCCCTCCACTGGTTCGATGAACGACTCGAAGTCAGCGTAGATGACAAAGGGTACGTCCTGTGTCTTGTAGAAGTTTTTGAACCCTATTGTATCACCTGGTTTTGGCATTTCGGTTCTAATGCTGTCGACGTTCGAGCAGTGTTCCTCGTGCTTGTCTAGGACGATTTGACTGCCAAAACTGTTGAGACACCGACAACAGTGAAATATCCTACCGTTGTGTTTGCTCTTCGATCTAGACAACAACCTACTCATGTTCTTAATCCACACGTAATGACTGTTCACTTTGTCACCCTCGCCCTGCTCCGTGATGTGTAGCATATTGATGACGTCCTTTGAGTTTCCTTGGATGAGAAGTGGGTACACACCCACTCCATGCTCGTATGCGAACACGTTGACGTTAATTTTGTTGTTTTCAGAGAACTTTCTAATGTCACTCAACGGTGTTGGGAATGAGATCCCAGTCCAGTCGAACTTGTTCGAGGACTCTCTCATAGCCTCGTCGAGTCTCTCTGCGTGTTTTCTCTTGACCATCCTCGCCCCGGTCGCAGCCCACTTGAAACACTGGTGATCCTTCTCGTTTTGAACGTTGACTATGGCGTTCTTTTTAACCAACGCGTCTGGTGTAGGAATGTAAGATGACCCACTAATTGGTGCAAACGTGTCAATGAGCACGTCTAACTTTTTAACGCGTAGTACTCGCCAGGAGCTACCTCTTTTCAAGTATGTCGCAAGACTCTCCAAAATCTTTCCCACCATTGTGTGGTAGATCTCGTCCAAGTCGGTTCCAGGTAGAACGATAGTTGTGAGTGAGTGAAAATGTGCAGTTGCCTCTACATCTCCGTCGTCTGTTGCTCTCACCATGACACACTCCGAGATGAGTTTGGTTTTGTGTCCCTTTCTCTTTTCCACTTCGTAACTCCAAAGATCAATCACAGGCGCCTTTGTGTTCTCCAAAAACGTTTGTGGACCAACTCCCTCGGGTGCATCGATCGTAAACGTGTCTGAGAAACCATAAAGTGCCGTCTCTGACCTATGAATGACTTGATCTTCGGCGTCGTGGAACACGTCTTCTGGTGGTTCTTGCGCGTCAAAGAACACGTCTTCCGGCTCGACCGTCTCGAAGAGTGAGGTTACCCTCTCTCTTAGAGAAGTGAAGGCAGAGGTGACCCCTCTCCTTATCGACTCTGGTGTGTGGTCAACAAACCAGTTGGTCCATTTGCTAAGTTTAGCTCTGAAACTGTTCATTCTTTAAAGAGATGGTTATACCTTTAGATCTCATATGATTTTGGTCAGAAAATCAAATGCGCGGTGATCTCACTCTTTACGAAACGAGTATGAAACGTCGTCGACGACTAGACTCTTCCCTGTTCTTATCCGGTGGGTGATAGACCCTGGGTTGAGACCTAAACTTTTTGCTATCGAGGAGATACTTTTGAACTTTGTCTCCTCTCCAGTGGTCACGTTTGTCTTGATCACGACCTGGGCGAGTTTCCTTTTCCTACAATGGTCGTATCTCTTTGGGATATCGATAGGTTCCATCCCCAACGCTTCTAGAATCTCGCAATGTTTCGCCCCTTGCTTAAGCTTAACACCTCGCTCTCTCACGATGACTTTCAGTTCCCTGACAGTTAGATAGTTGGTACTTGCTTTTGTGAGTGACATGGTTTTGTTGGTGTGTTGTGTTGTCCTTAGATCATAATTGACACCACCTTGTACCCAATCCACCCAACACCGACGAACATTACTCCCTCTGACACCGTCAAGTACCCTTGCATCTCCGGTGATGGTGTGTAGTAGTCTCGCGACTCTGGTTCCTTGTGGAACTTCGCAGTCTTGCGAAGCGTTGCAGAGAGTGTGTCGCTTGCTTTTTGCTCGCTTTCTACTGAGCTTTGCTTTGAGCAAATCTTGAGCAAATCGGCTTTGCTGCGTAGCAACTCTTGAGCAAATCTTGAGCAAATTGGTTTTGCTGCGTAGCAAATCTTGAGCAAATCGGTTTTGCTGCGTAGCAACTCTTGAGCAAATCTTGAGCAAATTGGTTTTGCTCACGAGCAGGTTTGAGCAAATCTTGAGCAAACTCAAGCAAACCCAAGCAAATCTTTGTGAAGAACAGGACGAGCGAGCTGGTGAAACTGGGTTACTCTGGTCGCCACTACGGACTATCCACCATCGTGCTAACCCAGCAGATGACTAGTATCGCAAAACCCTGCCGAGAGAATATCTCGAGAATCACGAGCTTCCGCAACACGAACCGAAAGGACATGCTGGAGCTGATCAACGACTACCTGAACGGTGTCTCAAAAGAGGACGTGGCGTGGATCACGAAAGAGTTGAGGGAGAAGAAACACGCGTGTCTAGAAACAAATCTCAGACATCCCTACGGACACGAAATTACTTCTCCACCACAATAAAGAATGAACCCTGAAGACTTGGTGAACAATGAACGAAGCGATGCGGAGGAGGCGACGAACCCTGCGGACGATGCGGAGGAGAAGACGAACCCTGCGGACGGTGTGGAGGACGTCGTGAAAGACGTGGATAAAAAGAGAGAGGAGCTCCTACTTCTCGCGAGCGATGGCGAGATCAAAAAGAGTGAAGCACACGTCAGGAAAGCCAATGCGAAAACCATTCTAAAGCTATACGCAGAATATGAAGCCAATGCACTAGAGAAAAGTACTGAGCTCTTGTGCGACTTGCTTCTATCAAAGTTCTCCGCGATGATGGGAGGACTCGACGCAGTGGAGAAGCCAGAGGAGATGGAGAAAGAGCTAAAACGCGACCCTTATCTCAACAAGGATCTGAGAAAACTCATGTCCCACATTACACCCATGATCCCATTCCTTGGACTTTTGTCTGGTGGACTCACAGTGGGAACACACGTGTACAGTCACAAAAACAAGGACGAACCAATTTAAAAGGGACGTGTCTCGTAGTAAAAATGAACGAACTGGGACCAGAGAAAAAGTTCAGAGATTTAGAAACTTTTTCTCTCTTTGACCAAGCTTTGCTCAAGTATAATGCAAGAACCTCGGACCTCAACCGGGAAGAAAGGATAGGTTGTCTTCACGAGTCTCGAGAAGAATACCACAATTTCACCATGGTTTGTGTCGAGTGTGGACTCGTTCTACCACGTACGAAGGAAGACCCTGTGTACGTCCCTTTGAACCACGAGACGTACGGCATGAACAACATTAGGAGTTATAGGAGAGACTCTCGCTGGGCTAACTCGGACAACCGCCTTAAGAGTTTTGACAACCTATTGGCGAAAGTGAGAAAAAAGATCGACATTAGTGGACGCATCCTCTCCAACGTGACGAGTGATTTTTGCGCTTTGGAAAGAGAATTCTGCGATGGGAACGACTCGAACAAGAGGTTTTTCAACGTCAACTTTGTCTTGCAGAGACTCCTGGAGCGCTATGGTGTGCATGCGGGGAGAGAACAGGGTATAAAAATCCCAAAGAAGAACGACAGACTCGACGAGTTTGACGAGCTGTTTGATAGGTGTTTTGATAAATGGCCGAGCTATCATGGGACAAGTACCACGACAACCTACTGAAAAAGTGGGCGGAGATGTCAAAGACCTATTCGATTATGCACTCCCTTTGCGCCCAGTACTACTCGAAATGGCACGACAGACTGGGTATCCCAGTTGTTGTCCTCGGGGGTGTGACAGCCTCGTCGATCTTCTCTTCAGCTTCTCCGCAGGAAGACTACCATAGGATATGGACCTATGTCAACGGTGTTTTGGCGTTGGTTGTGGCGGCGTTGGCTGGCGTTAACAACTTTTTGGGTACGGTTGAAAAGACGACGAAACACCAGAACGCGTCGTTCAAGTACACCAAAATCGCATTGGACATCGACACGCTTCTCTCCTTTAGGCAGGACGAGCGTCCTTTCACCCCACAGGAGTTCATTCAGTCAAAGAAGCACGAGATGCTTGAGATTCGAGAGAACGTACCGGAGGTTTTACCTCGGGTGATGGACGACTATCTGAGAAGGTTAGACAAGTCTTTGACGAACACAAAGTCAAAGGTGAATACCTACGTTGTGTCTGGGGGTAGCCAATCGTCTGAGGATAGCGTCGACGGAGCTAAATTATCCTTGGAAAACGTCGAACGGGGAAGGAAGACGAGCGTGGCTCATCTGGCTGACTTTTCGGACAAGAAATCGTCCGCGGTGGTTGCTGCAAGCGAGAGGATGCAGACGATCCACAGTGACAGTGAGGAGGAGTAGAGAATTATAATACCCAAGAAGGGTATTATATTTCAATAGGACGTCTCTATTCGTTAGTGAACCATTTGAGTGTATCACTGTCAACCCTTCGGTGTTCCATCATCTCGTGTTTGGCAAACTCCCTTCCTCCACCAGGGACAACAACGTTACACTTCGAGCACGTGAAGTCTTTCGTTATTGGCTCTGCGTCGTGGGCGACCTTCATGTGGAGTCTCATTCCAGTTTTTGACGCTCTGTGGCCACAAGCGGAACAAGAAGAATAGTCAGTCGCTACCACCCCCACAAGTTTTGGCTTTCTAATTGGCATTCTTTGAGAAGACTTTTGGAGACTCGAGACCAAATCTCAATTTCATAAAGGAGGAGGAGGAGGAGGAGATCTCGATTTTTCGAAAATCGAAACGAGGAGGAGATTCTCTAAAAGATTAAAGATCAAATTTCGATTTCAAAAAATCGGAACGAGGAGGAGGACGAGGTTTCGCGAGCGACCGCTGACCAAAGTTTTGATTGACAGGTGTCAATCAAAAGAGAAAGGGGGTGGGGCGTCGAGAGGTTTAAAAAGCTCCGTCTAATTCTATCACTATTTGTTGAATAATCTCTTACTCGAGAAATGACATAAAACTGGGGGGGTTAATGGCGGAGTGACTATTTAATCAGGGTTTAATCAGGGGAAACGGGGAGGTACTCGAGAAATTGGAAAATGGGGGGGGATTTGGGCTGGAACTCTCATATTACTACTACTGACAGAAATGCCCGTTCAAACTTTAAAATGGCGAATTACGCATAGTGAAAGAGAATTCGTAAGCAGAATCGCAACAATAGAGGTATATCACGCTCTCTTCAGCAAAAATTCCAGCCTGACATCCTTGAGTATCAAAAGCGTCCATCTTCGGGAAATGTTACCTTCGAAACAGTCCAAGCACAAATGACAACCACGCGAAAAAACAAGCCCGCTAACCGTGATCCTTTGCGCGTTGCTGTCCAACCTCCTCTGATCAAACTGTACACGCATGTCAACATTCACCATCGAATTATGTTGTGTGCAAACAATTGCATACGCCAGTATGACAATCGTATACAACAATGTATGCCAAAATGACAATCGCATACAATGAATTATATCGTGTAGGGCCACAAGGAAGCCTACTGTAGTTAGTAAGTACTCGTACTTACTCGTACCGAGACGAGTCAGGGGTGTGACACAGCCTAGTCTTGTAGTTGCATTTTTTGCAACTGGTTCCAGTTGGTTTATCACACTTACAATTTTCCTTCACTATAACTTTAATATGTCAAATTAATGTAGTGTAAATGCCAAATATTCTCAGTAAAATATCCATTCACTTCATAATGGCATTATACCACCATCATATAATACCGAACTTGTTGCCAGTCCAAGCTCCTGTCATAGGACTCCATAATCCCCGAGCTGTGGCTTCATTTGATTTCCAGCTACTAAACTGTTAGGCCTTGAAGTTATATTTTTCACAACCCATCTCAGTTGCATCTTCACACTCAAAGTTTTCCTTCACTATAACTTCAACATTGTCATAACTAAGTGCCAACCAGCAACCAGTTTATCTTAGAATTAAACCAGTTTAATTGCTTTGACGAAGAGCAAGATTTAATAATATAATAAACAGTTCTAGTAATATTGGTGCATTTTCCTTCAGCCTTCAGGGGCTTAACTCGCTTATAAGACCTTTTTCAGCAAACTTTCAAAGGTCTTATGAGCAATTGACGAAAGCTGATCAATATAAATGTTTCAACAGCGACTCACTCATGTCAATGGCGTCCAAAATTAATGCTTATTAGCAAAATTAGCGCTATTGCTCGAGACCAAAAGCCGGTCATGTTTAACGTTCGCGTGAATCTTTCTTAGGCCCGCGCCAGTCAATAAACTACTACCATTAGAAAGACCATTAAATTCTGTGCAACATATTTAAATTTAAAAAAATCGTATAGTATAGCGCACAAGAAAATAGTAATGTTATATGAGTTAGTCGCAAATAACAAATTCCGGCCTACCAATTAGCGAGACCAAAAGACCGTCATGTTTAACGATCGCCTGAATCTTTCTTAGGCCCGCGCCAGTCAAGAAACTACTACCATTACAAAGACCATTAAATTCTGTGCAACATATGTAAATTAAAAAAAATCGTATAGAATAGCGCGCGAGAAAATAGTAATTTTATATGAGTTTGTCGGAAATGACAAATTCCGGCCTACCAATTAGCGAGACCAAAAGACCGTCATGTTTAACGATCGCCTGAATCTTTCTTAGGCCCGCGCCAGTCAAGAAACTACTACCATTAGAAAGACCATTAAATTCTGTGCAATATATGTAAATTAAAAAAAATCGTATACAATAGCGCCCGAGAAAATAGTAATTTTATCTGAGTTGTCGGAAATAACAAATTCCACTACAGGTATATACACTGTAACCAATTCGCGCTATTGCCCGAGACCAAAAGCCGGTCATGTTTAACGTTCGCGTGAATCTTTCTTAGGCCAGCGCCAGTCAATAAACTACTACCATTAGAAAGACCATTAAATTCTGTGCAACATATGTAAATTTAAAAAAAAATCGTATAGAATAGCGCGCGAGAAAATAGTAATTTTATATGAGTTAGTCGGAAATGACAAATTATACACTATACCAATTATAGCGCCGTTGCTCGATACTTGAAGCGCCGTTCATGTTTAACGTTCGCGTGAATCTTCCTTAGGCACGATCGAGTTAAGCGACTACTACCGTTAGGAAGAGCATTAAATTCTCTACAACATATTTAAATTTAAAGAAATCATATAGAATAGCGCCATAGAAAATAGTACTTTTATAAAGTCGAAGCGTATCGTCTGCCCAAACAGCAGTCAGGTTCACACGGATGGCTACCCGCTGAATCGACGGCTGAATCGAAGGCTGAATCGACGGCTGAATCGAAGGCTGAATCGACGGCGTACTTCACAGTGGTAGCAGTAGATTATCACCAAAGTCATTAACAAATTATACACAACTCACCAGTCGCAGCAATCACGCCCCCCAGATACGCTTTCCAGCCACCTTTGGGCGGTTTGACCGTTCGACAACTGCTTTGTGAAAACAACAGTGATCAACAGCTGCATGCCTTCTTTCTTCGGATTAACGAGCATAATCGCGAACAAAATCTTTAGTAAGGATAGTCGTCTAGTTGGTAGAAGTCCAGTGGATCAATACGTATTTCATCTCGCTTCTAGATAGGTTTCATACGTCAAATAAAGTTATAAAGATACGAGCTTCTCTGCGCACGCAGAACATGTAAAATCGCGAAGCGACGAATACGAAATATTGCGCCATATCATGTGGAATAAAGTACCGGTCGGCATTTTGATACCATGTAACAATGTTGTCAGCTTGGTGGATCCTGAGGATTTCAGTATTATTTTAGACCAGATTGGTGTAATGTTAGACAAATTTGGTGTGTAGACAACCATATATAAAGACAATGACGCATTCAATTTCATTTATGATTAGTGAAATCAGCTATTCAGTTGTTTTTCATGCATTACTAAAACATAATACAGAATAGTTCATAATTATTCAAATATTTTTGAATGGAATAATTTTATATATTTAATAACCAATTTTTACCTCAACTTATCCACAAATCAAGAAAAACTACAATGACTTCAAGAAAGAGCATAATATTTACTCCAACAAAGAGTGCTATGACTCTAACAAAGAGTGCTCGGACTCCAACAAAGAGTGCTGTGACTCCAACAAAGAGTGCTATGACTCTAACAAAGAGTCCATCGACTCCTCCAGGAGTCCTATAACTCCTAGAAAGAGTTCATGGAGTCCACTAAGGTGTGATTTTGACCCCATGTTGGGGTCAAAACAACCCTTAGAGTCAAAACCACTCCATGAAGGGTCAAAATGACCCTTCGAGGAAAGGTGCTGAAATGACTCCTTGGGGTCAAAACGACTCTTTTGAATTTACAGTGCAGTAAACGTCGCTAAGTCAGAAATCAAAGAGAGACTTGCTGCTGTTGGACAAGCAATCGAAGACATACCAGGGTTGCAACAAATCTTTGATGAGGATAGTTCTGCTATGAACCCCTTACGTGGAATCGAAACCGAACAAAAGCAACATAAATATAACCTTAACCATTTTAATCTTGTGGTAAGTCTCTTTTGTATTTATGATTATACGTAAAGTTTAATAATATTCCCAATATTAAGATTTCACTTCAAGATTTCATTGAGGTTACAGTATATACTGTATTCTGTATATTTTTATATACTGTGTGTCTATGTTGTCTGTGTATAGGTCCTTTTAAAAAACATGTCAATGAAAAAGTTTCCTGAATAAATATTATTTTATTCTATTATAAATATTAAACATGCATTTTTTATACACCCTCCCTTTACATCCTTACAAAATACAAAATACATCCTTTTTTGAGTGAAAATTAAGGAGTAAATATACATTAATTACTCCGTTATGTTTATCCCTTTTCGAAAGTACATTTTACTCCTTTATGAGAGTTGTATTGACTCCCAGAAATGCATTACTTACTCCGGTATGTTTACTCCTTTTTTGGAGTGAAAATAAAGGAGTAAATATACAATAATTACTCCGATATGTCTATTCCTTTTCAAGAGTACATTTTACTCCTTTATGAGAGTTGGATTGACTCCCAGAGTAGTAAGATTGGGGTTAAAGTTACTCCTGGAGTAATAATAAAGGAGTAAAAAGTACTCTAATATTTGTACTCCTTTGCTGGAGTATATTTTATCCCTGCAGTGGAGTAATATTTACTCTTAGTAGAGTAAAAGTTTTAATATGAACTGAAGTGGAGTAGGTTTAACTCTGGTTTTGGAGTGAAATATACTCTATTTTTTTACTCCCCAAAAGGGAGTTATTTCAACTCTTACGGTGGAGTTAAAATTACTCCCTAGAATTAACAGTGTACCAAGCAAATTAGCATCAGCAAATTGCAATAACTCTAAATTAACAACTCTCAATTAGAAATATAATGCCTTTTATATTTTTCATGAATTAAGATATATCACGAATCCAGTGAATGACATCCATTTAGATAGATAGATACACTTTATTTACGAAGGTAGTCCTTTCACCTACAATGCTGGCATCCAGAGGGGCCTTGCATAATCCAGCATAATTGGGGTGCATTGTGTTTTAACAATTTATAGCTTCCATTTTAATGAGCTTTTTTTAATTGAAGTGACTGTATGACCCTGGCAAGTTCAAATCCCACAACGGACATCCTTGTTGTGAATTTTCTTTTAATTTTTTTCTATAATTTGTTGTCTTGATTTTTAACGGGTTTGATTAGAGTTAGGATTTAGGTTATGATTAGGCTTTATTTTAGAATTATTGTTACGATTACTGACTGCCGGTCATTCAGTTTTTCGTAAACTGTGACCGGCTGCCGGTTATATATAGTCACAGCGTTTTTTAATTAGCTGCTTTTGCAGGTAATAAAACGATCACAAGGAGGAGGCCTGTTAAAAAGCGACAATGCTAAAAGGGATGACTAAAAAGGACCTTCGCTTTTTCAGGAACTAGTCTAACCCTATTCCCAAACCTAATCCTAACTATACCTTAACCTTGCTGCTAACCTTAAACCTAACCCGTAGCTAACCCTAATTTAACAAAAAATAAAGACCAGTTTATTATTATTATTATTAATCATCTTTATACAGGTTAACTCGTTCAGCTATTACAATAAATGCTGTTATCCTACAAGGACCTGTACTTATCTACATTAACCAATAACAAAACTATACTATAAAAGTCAATAAAAGTTAAAAGTTCATAAATCTTAAAATAAGATAAATAAAAATACTAACTAAGAGTAATGTACTAAAAAGCATTCAGTTTATAAAGATTTATAAAGATTTTAATTTTCCTTTAAATCTGACGATGGATTTTTCAATTTTCATATATTTTTGGAAGTTCATTAAATAGTTTGAATCCTTGAAACTTAAACGTCTTTCTTCCTGCTTCGGTTTTGATTCGTGGGACAATAAGGGAGCAACCATCCCCTCGAGTGTTCTTCCCATGATTAAGGAATTTAAAGTAGTCATGGAACACGGGAGGAGAAACTCGTTGAATCGCTTTATGAACATCCAGAATAGTTTTTTGATTAATTATTTCCGAGATCGGTTTCCACTGAACATCAGTCTGTTTCGAAAGCACAATTTTTTTTCCTCGATCTTGGACTGATTGAAGTTTTTCTTTCAAATACGTTGGCAGACCAAGATATACTGTCGGACAGTATGTAATGATTGGTTGGATCATATTTAGGTAGATTCACTCAGCTGCATAGGTGGTTAAATTGTGCCTTACTCGTTTAAGTAGCTTTAGTCTCGTAGAAGTTTTGTGGTAAACAATACGAACCTGTTCATGAAAGGTAAGATGGTGGTCAAATAGTACACCCAAGTACTTGTATTGCATGGTTTGATTTACATGTTCACCGCTAACCTTGATGTTGATAGGAGAAGACGATTCTTTGTTCAGTCTTTTGGCAGTCCCAAACAAAAGAAATTCAGTTTTTTCCTTTTTTCAAATTTTAGCGTTAGATGATTTTTCCGACATCCATTTTTCTATCTTATTCACTTCTTCATTTAGGATTGTTTCCAAATGGGAAACGTTCTTATGACTAAAATATACCACTGTATCATCGGCATAAAGTAGAATTTTACATTTAGTTACTTCAGTATGTAGATCATTTATAAGTAGGTCAAACAGCAGTGGTCCAAGGATAGAGCCGTGCGGCACTCCGCGGGTAATAGATTTTTTATCCGAGAGCGTTCCTTGAAAATTTACAACTTGGGCTCGTGCAAACAAGTAACTCATAAACCATTTCATTTCTATATCTTTAATACCATAAGCTGGTAGTTTGTCTAAAAGACAAGAGAATAACCTCTTTGTTTTCTTGCAAGGCGGTCATTACCATTTCATTAAATATCTCGTTAAAATTCCTATTTAGATGCTCTGATGAGTTCGGAGGTCGATACATAAAACAGACGAGGATTGATTTTGAGTATTTTACGAATAATTCAAGCCAAACTGCTTCTATAGACTGACTTTCGAGATCCGTTCGTCTTTGAAAATTGAGGTCATCTCGAACGAATACAATCACCCCACCCCGCCTCCTGCCCCTGAAGTGCGATCGCGCCGTATACCAACATAGCCATTAATTTGGACTTCAGTGTCTAGGATCGTCGAATTTAACTTACTCTCTGTTACACCAAAAACATGAATATTCTTATTGAGACTGTCAAACATAGCCCGTATCATATTAATCTTCGAGAGAAGGCCATTCACATTTTGGTGCAGTATTTTAAGACCACTTTTGGCAATGTACGATCGTAAATTATCATAACAGTCCTTTCGCCAATCATCATGCATAGTCTCTTCAGCCGGTCGACTGTAGCATGTATTACAGAACACAGTGTCGTTAGCACTCTCTTTCAAGCATTTTATATGAAAACATAGCTTAAAGTTTTGACAAGTTCCCTTCAGTTGACTTTTCCTGATTTGCTTTAAACAACTGCTGCATGTTAAGGCTGGACCAGGATTCAATTCAACATCACCAGCTAAGATCATAAGTAGCTTGAAAGTACCGCTTGCCGCTTCATGTGCAATTCATAATATTGCTTGTAGATCCATAACGAACCGTTTATGTGCGATTCTACTTCATATGTTATCTTGATTTCTGGATATAATGAATAACAGACTGATTCGCTCACAAATGACTTCTTTTTCAGGCCAAATGTGCAATATAGAAGCATTGAAATCTTTATAAAAACCAGAGCTAGACGGAGCGATAAAAGCGCCATCTTGACGTGGCGAAAGTTAGATAGAAAGTTAGATAGAAAGTTAGATAGTCAAATAGGACCTTTCAAAAACTGAAAGGTCCTATTTGAGCCATTTACGCAAAGAGCGTCCTCTATTTTGTGTACGGCGCCGAAGACGTTTCAGTAATATTGCCTTTAATTATTGATATCCTAAAATCCAATTAGCCAATCAGCTTATAATCGTTTTTCTTCGTTTATATAACAAACATCAGGACAGCTTTACTCAGATCAAGTTGCGGAATTGAAGAGTAAAAACAGGAGCGGCTGAAGATATGTGTGAACCTGGTTATCTTGGTTTTCAATCGGTCAACTTATTTTGTTGTTTCTCTTTGGTTTCTTTCTTGGTGTATATCTTGCGTTCTCGTGCCGTTGAAATTAGGAAGATAACTCGCTCTATTAAGGAGGATATTTAATATCTTGTTAAAGTAAGAGAGGTAAGAATGGTATTTCCATAGTTTTCTACATTATATTTTACTAGTTATGTCAAACTATCAGTATTGTAATGTAAATTGTCAAATTTACAAAAGATTTTTACGGCTCTTGAAGTCTGCTTTGTCTAAAATGCATTTTCTTTTCTGTGAGGCTTTAAAAATGGCAGCTCTTCCATCAAAGCGACCGGATTATGCTTCAAAACGAAACAGCCCAAAACGCGTTCTCTCATATTCTCTTCTATTTCGCCTGGTTGTTTTATTCAGTACTTTATATAATGCAAACAAATTGGCGTCTTCACAGAAACGTAAGTTCAGATCAAAATATTATTATAAGTATTTTTACATTGATAGTTATTATGATATATGTAAGAGTTCAAAATATTTATTTGTAGTCGATCACAGGATATATAACATCGTTTTTGTCATTATTACTGAAGGTGCTGGTTCAAACGTTTTCCAATCTAGTGAATTAGCATACTCTGGAGTAGTGAATGATATTCAAATACGTTCAAATGAAAGTGACCAGACCACCATCGTTGACGACAAGACGTTTTCAAAAGTCAAAGGGAAATGGCAAATGAATAATAACACGAAGATTAATAGTAGCCTAAATCTCGTCGATGAACGCGAGGTTAACTACATTGAGAAAGACAGGATTGAGGTTAGTTGACGATTAAATGTTTAACACGCGAACTAAATGTTTTTTTTATAACGTGCATGGGCCTACATGGGTTTTTTCTTGTTGTTGTTATTCATGTTTTTGTTTAAGTTGTTCTTGTTCTTGCTCATGTTCATGCTCTTGTTCTTGTTCTTGTGCTTTCGCTTGTTATCGTTCTTGTTCTCGTTTTCTTTCTTGTTCTCGTTCTTGTTCTTCTTGATCTCGTTCTTGTTCTTGTTGATCTCGTTCTTGTAAATTGATCTCCTTCTTGTTCTTGTTTTCGTTCTTGCTCTTGTTCTTTCTCATGTCGTCGTCATCGTTTTTTCTTGTTGAAGTATCTGTGCCCGCTGATCTACCAGTTGAGCTATATGTAGTCAACTAGCGTGCTAATATAATCCAGAGATATTCTCGCGCATCTAGATTTAATTTAACACTTATTTTATCTGTGGGATGTACAGTGTTTTCATGAATATATATCAAAGCATGTTAACATATTTATACTTTTGATATTTTTAGAAACCAAAGACAATACTTTGTGAGGCAGACAAGAAAAAAAGGACTCAAGATATTCCAGGTATTTTCGTTATTTAATTCAGTACGTTATAGTATTTTTTAGAGTTTTTTTATCACTGAGAGTACGTCGGCCACGGAAACACGGTTTTTTGTAACGAAGCGACACTTTGTGCCCATAATATTGCGCATCAACTTTTATATATAAAGCCATCAAAATGGTGTGCTCTGTTTAAGAAATATAAAATATTTTCCATCTTTCCATACGCAGTTTTAGGGCGAGTATCTCCACTACGATTTCTTTTTTTTTTTCATTTCATTTTCCATTTCGAGTTCTCTCAGAAATTTACGAGTATTCCTATAACTATTTGGAAACACGGATAAAATATTTTGTATTTATTTTGTCTAAAACAATATTTTGAAAATAACAGTAATACTCATAGGAATAAGGTTTATAAAATAACATGTACACAACAAGCAATTTGATTGGTCAATACCCGTGCAGGATAAGAGTATCCAAACACGGGAATTTTGAGGTCGATCTTGTACACACAAAAAGCAAATCAGGACGGCCCATTATCGTTTTTAAACATTTATTAACATTCTATACATATGCACAATAACTATAAATAAAATATAGCAATCTTCCCTGTTAATTTTCACAAGATTTTGCATGAATAGGACGAAATATAAGTATTTAAAGCGGACAAAGCAACGCTAAAGAGAACGAGAATTCCCGTACAATTTGTGAGGGCAACGTTTACCTTATTGAAAGTTTCAATAAAACCCAAAAAGACAACACTTTTATAGATATAGTCCACCAAGAGAACATGCAAAAGCCAAAAGGTGTAAAATATTTATTTTACCTCTCGTTGGGTAGGATATTCACGAAGAAACCATTTATTTTGTTCTTGTAGCCAACAAAAAATCACCGAACAACACTTCGACAGATAAGAGAAAACCACAAAAAAGATTATGTGTGTTGTAGAATATGAAGTCTAGGCAAACTCACAACATCACTTTACACATATTTTCGTGATTAAATCCATCTGGAAATATCTTTTTCATCTTTCTAAGCATGTTTCCCTGGTGTTTTTTACACCTCAAGCTTATTTTCGGCTGTCTGCTGTCGTCAGCGTCATAAATCATGATAGAAAACCATCCATGATTGGCCGATTAGCTTAGAAGGACATGAAAGACTTCCGCTGATTGGAAGTTGACGGTTTTTGGGAGAATTGCAATGTTGATCTAATTATATTAATAACGTTTAGTGATATTTCTCTGTGGTTATTTTATAAAAGAAATACCTAATGGTTTTCCGTGTTTGAATACTGTGATCCAAACACTTTGGATGTTGCTCAACTTTCGAAAAGCTAAAAACACTCGCCTAGCGGCTCGTTTTTTTACGCTTTTCTCAAGTCTCGTAACATCCCGCGTGTTTGGATCACAGTATCCAAACACGGAAAACCATTAGGTATTTCTTTATGACTCATTAAAATCATGAAAATATAAATTCTCCTCACTCAAAAATCACTCTCAGCTGTCAGTGAAGGACTGGGCTTGAGAATTCCCGTACAATTTGTGAGGGCAACGTTTACCTTATTGAAAGTTTCAATAAAACCCAAAAAGACAACACTTTTATAGATATAGTCCACCAAGAGAACATGCAAAAGCCAAAAGGTGTAAAATATTTATTTTACCTCTCGTTGGGTAGGATATTCACGAAGAAACCATTTATTTTGTTCTTGTAGCCAACAAAAAATCACCGAACAACACTTCGACAGATAAGAGAAAACCACAAAAAAGATTATGTGTGTTGTAGAATATGAAGTCTAGGCAAACTCACAACATCACTTTACATCTGCAGCAATCCAACATAAAGTTAAACGGCATATTTTCGTGATTAAATCCATCTGGAAATATCTTTTTCATCTTTCTAAGCATGTTTCCCTGGTGTTTTTTACACCTCAAGCTTATTTTCGGCTGTCTGCTGTCGTCAGCGTCATAAATCATGATAGAAAACCATCCATGATTGGCCGATTAGCTTAGAAGGACATGAAAGACTTCCGCTGATTGGAAGTTGACGGTTTTTGGGAGAATTGCAATGTTGATCTAATTATATTAATAACGTTTAGTGATATTTCTCTGTGGTTATTTTATAAAAGAAATACCTAATGGTTTTCCGTGTTTGAACACTGTGATCCAAACACTTTGGATGTTGCTCAACTTTCGAAAAGCTAAAAGCACTCGCCTAGCGGCTCGTTTTTTTACGCTTTTCTCAAGTCTCGTAACATCCCGCGTGTTTGGATCACAGTATCCAAACACGGAAAACCATTAGGTATTTCTTTATGACTCATTAAAATCATGAAAATATAAATTCTCCTCACTCAAAAATCACTCTCAGCTGTCAGTGAAGGACTGGGCTTGAAATGTATACCGAGCTTGAAATGGGCTTGAAATGTCTACCACTTCATAATCACAAAAGTGGCGTTCATATCGTCCGGCACACCGGGAGTTTTCTCGGTGCTCCATATGGCCAGTCCGCCCCTGTCACCTGTTAATGCGACTGAATGTGAGAGCAAAAGCAATTCGTTGAACAAGAAATACATGAATGTATTTCTTTTTAAACTTTTAAATAATTTTTCGTTTCACTTTAAGAACGGCGGGAAAATGTTTACGTGTTGCTATACAATTATGTAAAAACACACAGAACACACCATTCCAAAATGTTATTTTATGACATTTACGTCGGCAAAAAGCTGATGGCGTCAGCAGATCTCTTTCTCAATAACCAGCTTTTTATAATCATTAAGAAATAACCAAGTAAATGAGAGACCCATGAGTTCTTTAGACATTTCCGTATCTATTTTGTTAATTGTGCAAATTCACTCAGTGTCAAGTTGTATACAAGGTCTAGGAAGCCTTCTCGAAAGTACAACCTTCCCATGATGCCGCAAGGTCTTGCGGAGGAGGCAGGTGCAGACACCCGTTTACACGATGCCGAGGCACGAAATTATACGACACGAAATAACGTCGGATTGGCCTTCCGTCTACACATACATGTACCTGCAGGAAAATCATTTGAATACGGCACACAATAAATACGGTACCCCAACTGCATTAGTATGAATAGGTCATCGTGTAAAATGTTTCAAAACGAGTTGCGCGCTTTAAATTGATTTTCCTTCCATTTTGCGTTACCTGCAATCTGTGGTGTCAGCCATTTTCGAACATAAACGACTCGGAGACATGATAGACATAAGTCGTCAAACCCTTATTTATATCGGAAGAGAGTGAACCTGTGTGACGAACGCATGAACCTATGCCATGAAAGATGTTTCAAACATAATGGATTTAAGAAATACCTAATGGTTTCCGTGTTTGGATAACGTGATCCAAACACGCGGGATGTTTCGAGATTTGAGAAAAGCGTAAAAAAACACGAGCCGATAGGCGAGTGTTTTTAGCTTTTCGAAAGTCGAGCAACATCCCAAGTGTTTGGATCACGTTATCCAAACACGGAAACCCATTAGGTATATTTCTTTTATAAAACAACCACAGAGAAATATCACTAAAAGTTATTAATATAATTAGATCAACATTGCAATTCTCCCAAAACCCATCAACTACCAATCAGGGGAGGTCTTTCATGTTCTTCTAAGCTAATCGGCCAATCATGGATAGTTTTCTATTGAGGCTGACGACAGCAAAGAGGCGAAAATAAGCTTGATCAAGCTAAAAACATCAGGAAAACAGCTTGGAAAGATGAAAAATATATTTCCAGATGGATTTAATCACGAAAATATGCCGTTTAACTTTATGTTGGATTGCTGCAGATGTAAAGTGATGTTGTGAGTTTGCCTAGCCTTTATATTCTACAACAGAGAATCTTTGTCGTGGTTTTCTGTCACTGTCGAAGTGTTGTTTGGTGATTTTTTATTGGCTACAAGAACAAAATGAATGGTTTCTTCGTGAATATGCTGCCCGACGAGAGGTAAAATAAACATTTTACACCTTTTCCATGTTCTCTTGGTGGACTATATGTCTATAAAAATGTTGTCTTTTTGGGGTTTTATTGAATGGTTTTCTCTCACTGTCGAAGTGTTGTTCGGTGATTTTTTGTTGGCTACAGGAACAAAATGAATGGTTTCTTCGTAAATATCCTGCCCGACGAGAACTAAAATAAACATTTTACACCTTTTCCAATTTCCATGTTCTCTTGGTGGACTATGTCTATAAAAGTGTTGTCTTTTTGGGTTTTATTGAAATTTTCAATAAGGTAAACTTCTCCATCACAAATTATACGGAAATTCTCGTTCGCTTTGGCGTTGCTTTGTCCACTTTAAATACTTAGTATATAATTTCCTATATATTTTCGGCCTATTTTTGCAAAATCTGGTGAAAATTAACAGGGAAGATTGCTATATTTTATTTATAGTTATTGTGCATATTATATGTGGAATGTTAATGTTTAAAAACGATGATGGGCCGGCATGATTTGCTTTTTGTGTGACACGACCTCAAAATTCCCGTGTTTGGTCCAAACACGGGTATTAGCCAATCAGAACACGCGTAGAACACTTGTTATTTTATAAACACATATGTGCCTCATTTGATGTTAGAAGACAAATCGTGATCACTTAATTTGTATAATTTAGTTCTCCAACCAATTTTTGTTATAACTTTTCTTTTTTGGACATGAAAGAATACAGTATACGCATTACGATCTATTGTCAAATTCGACTTGGAGTCTTTGTTTCGTATAAAATTGAGTAAAAATCGGGAAGAGTCTGTTATCTTGAATAAACTTACATGTAGCAATCTCATGCAGAGCTCTCTCTCTCTCTCTATATATATATATATACCCCGCTAACTCGAACTCGCTTAACTCGAACTCCCCGCTAACTCGAACTAAATCCAATTTCCCCTGGATTTGATAGTACATTTTATAGTAATTTACTCCGGTTAACTCGAACTCGCTTAACTCGAATTCCTCGCTAATTCGAACAAATTTCATTTTCCCTTGGTCAAATTTGCCCGCTTAACTCGAACTCTAATCTCGAAACGCGGATCGGTAAACCTCGAAGGCTTAAATTTCATAAGTCGACATACAGTATAGCTTCAAACGTCCATAATTAACAATTTGCTTCAATACTGTTACAACTCTGGTATTACTGATCTAGCTTATGCAGTTCGTTTTGTAAAATGTTTACATATTTCTCCTGTCCAGAGAACTTAAGTGTACATGGAACTTGCATGCCGTCTCCGTCACCCAGGTTCGATACGGCAATCTTGTCATTTGGGTGTTCTCTTTGATATGCTCTCACCCCCTCAATGGATCGATGGCCACTTCTCTTCATTATCCCCTTCTCAGGTAATCCTGCCTCGTACATTCGAGTTACTGCTGTCGCACGACCGGAATGATTCGTGAAGTTTCCAACTAAGCCAGCTTGTCCACACATTTTCTTAAAGCGAGTGTTCGACATGTTATAGCCAATTGCAGTCTTCTCAAACCAAATGTCATCGCCATAATTCCACTTTCTCTTTGGTTTGAGATAAAACGCCGCGACAAGAATGTTATCAGCGCTATAAAATAGAACATTGAAATTTTAAATTTGATGTAATTCTAAACACAGATCGACTCACCGCTTGTATTCATAATTTACTAACCATTTGCTTACGTAGAACGAGTAGATAAAAGTAAACGACCTCTCATCTAACGGATCTTCGATGTGTTTCACCACCTTTGCCTCCATTCTTCTTCTCTTTAAACCTCCCTGGTTAGTCTTTGACACTTTCTCCTTAAATGTCACTTTCATCGAACCATCATCCTGTCGTTCAAACTCAAATTGGTCGTGCGACAAATTTTGTTTGCTCTTTTCCTCCTCTTAAGCCTGGTTTCCATATGGTCGCTACGCTGTCTTTACGGTCGCGGAGTGAAGCAGTGAAGCGTTTTTCTTTTGTCATAACAAAAGAAACACGCTTCACTGCTTCACTTCTGCGACCGTAAAGACAGCGCAGCGACCATATGGAAACCAGGCTTTAGAACAAACAATTTCCCAGTCACGAAAGTCGAAACACGAGACTGTTAATAACTGTATCAGGATTATGTGTCCCTAGTATCCCCTGTTTCCACATTTCATTCTCGTCAGTAATAGAAATCGCGTCCGCCTGCTTTTTAAATGGCTGTTATTAGACTGTAGCTCTTTCAATCGCCCATCCAGCGTTTTCTGAAAACTTTTCAATTCTGGCGAATGGAACAGAGAAAGCGCTGGGTATTTTTCTCTAGTAAATCGATTGAGTCCACAAAACAAGCTGTACAGAACTTCCTGTCGATAATCTCCGCCATCCCTTTTTCTTACTTCGACTGTAAGTTTACTCAGCGAATAATTCAGTTCTTTGACAGTCACGTCGTCGATACTTGGTACACGAGTAAATTGTTCATTCTCTTGTCTGAAATCACCGAACTCCTTATTCATTGTAAATAAAAAAAATACGGTATTTGCAAACCAAATTTATACCCAGATTCACTGAACCAATTCGATAAAGAGATTTTACAAAACAAAAGCATCCATTGTCTTGTTTATTTCCTCGGTGACAATGTGATTACAAACTAAAGACATGGTTTTGAGGGCATTAGTGATTAAATGACCCATCAAGCCTACGGCCCTCGGGACTTCCACAAAACCCTCCCTCGGCTTTCAGGGAATTTAATCACTAATATCCCTCAAAACCATGTGTTTACTTATAATAATCTACTGTTCAACCGAACAAAAATTTAAATTAATTGAAATTTAAAAGTTTAATTAATGCCTGCAAACATTTAAGGCTGGTTCACACGAGCGACATAAGCATAAGCAACGAAAACAAAGCATGACTTTTGCTCTGGGACGTACGAAGACAAAAACAACAAGAATTTTTCTTTGTTTCCTCTTATGCTTTGGCTTATGCTTGTTATGATTATGTCCATCTTTATGTCGCAGGCTTGACTTCATTCCTTTGCTTTGCCTTTTGTCTAGTCCTTATGATTATAAATATGTATATGATGTTTGACTGTTCTGACCGTGTCTCAGTCATGGTTAGAGCGCCGATGCGTTGATTCGGAGACCTCGAGTTCGATTCGCGGTTGGGGCTGTCAAATTTTCATATACATATATTTGACGATTAGAATTTGAACCAAGCTTAAGGGTTCCGTTTTTTATACACACTGTAGAGAATTTTTGCTCAATTCCCAGAGAGTTAAATGACAAAGAGCATGGCTGCCATGTTGGTGTACCTATAACAAAAGAAAAATCTATTGTTGAGGTTACACTAACATGGCGGTTATGACGTCATGCAAGTGAAATGCTCTATACCTTCAGAACAAGTTACCGTGCTTTCGCCACGTTATAGATTGTCAACGTATAAGCGAGCGTGTACAAAATTGATACATTCGAATTCACACAAACGTAGTTTTGACTACTTTTCAAAGGTAAGTGTGCACAGTTTAGCGTGCCGTACCATTATGCAATCTCGTTCTATTTGATTTTGAATCAGATGAAACTGAAATATACAGAACTCGCCAATTATTAAGTTATTTCATTTGCCTGCCATTTATGATATATATATATATATATATATAAGCATTGTGGCTGATTACCTCGAGTTAAACCTTATTATATCCATTTTGAAATCACTGGTGATACTTGCAATTTGATTGGCTCTTAGCAGTGCGATTTAATCACGAATCGCACTATTTTGGGCTTTAAATCGCATCTTTTTTCAGCCAATCAGATCTAAACACTGAACCAAAACAACCAATCAGCTTTAATCACTGAATTAAACTAACCAATCAAATTACAGTAAAAAAAAGGAACAACATTTTGTTTTGTGATTTTTTTTAAAAATCCACTTTTCTTCATAAAAATGGACAAATTCAACTACTTACAGTTTCTTGATGATGACAATGACCTGCTTGAAAGTGAAGAACTAGAAGTTAGAGAGTTTGTCATCATTTGGTGTCACCTTTAACCAAAATATAACTGATTTTTTTCTCAAATATTGCTGAAGTTTCACGTCCTCAGAAAAGATTTGTTTCACATCATAAGTGGATACAAAGAAATCTCCAACCAAAATAATACAGAAATCTCCAAATAATCGATCGTGCAACGAGCACCACTGGCGTCTATCAACGCCTCTTCAATTTCAAGTTCTTCTCACTTCCAACAACAAAGCCATCAGCTCACGAGTTTCAATCCTGGATTTCAGCCTGTTGGATTTCCATTATTTCAACCAAATTTTGCTTAGCCCAGCAGCTCTACTGTCCCAATGTGAATGCAAAATTACACGGGTTGCACCATCAATTACTTCTCAAAAGATGCCAAGTCTCCTCAACCACGGAAGAAACGAAGGGCTTACATTATTGAATCGGACGACGAGGATTGAACTTTGTAGTTGACTAATCTCTGTTTTTGTTTTTATAATTATTTGGACAACGTAGAACAACGATGCTTTACGCTCAAGATAATTTTGTCACATGACAATTTTGTCGCATGATCTTTGTTTAAATTAAATACCGTTTCCGGTTCCGCTGTCGCATGGTGTTTTTAATGGTATGATTTCAAAATGGATCTAATAAAGTGGCAATTGAACTTCGTGTTGTAAAATTTTGGTCTGAAATCAAACTTGCGATTACAAATCGCACTCCCGCTTGTAATCACGCGTTTGATTTCAGACCAAATTGCACTCCACTCAGTTCAATTACCATTATAAATCATCTGCTATATGAAATAACTTATTAATCAGACATTTGATTAATTGAGTGGTGCGGAGTTCTGCATGCATATTTTAGTCATCGACCTTTCTAGTTATATACGCGTAATTTAATAAAAGCAGGGTGGCTCTTTATGATGTGCTATAGAACTGTGATGTACTGTACATGAGCGTATCTTAATTCAAATCGACGAATAAGTCGACGAAATTTAATTTAAATCAACGAAATGCGATTTAGAAAACGAAAACCATTTTATAGTAGAGTACACCAAGTACTTGATATATTAGTATTAGGTTATTACACTGATCTCTAAATAAAGACTGGATTGAGATTTCTATTGTATCTCATGAGCTGATTTTGAAGCCTGCGTATTTGCATAATGTAAATTATTAACGAGAGATCATTAGAAACTCCGAGTTTGCAAGCAAATAAAACTGTAACGCTAGCAAAATAGGTTTAGTGTCTGGCCAATATAGTTTCTTTGTTAACATTAAATGCATAAAATCTTCAACCTAACTTGACGTCTCATATCAGGTTTCTCTCACTGGATAATTAGATCCAACGGCGGCCATTGCTAAGGGACGAAAGTCGCAGTAAATCTGTAGGTAGGCGATGAATCGTTTTACCCAGTAATTTGAAAAATGTTTTCTGGTCCTCTTTATAGTAATATTATTTTATTTTGTCGATGGTAAGAGCACATAAACCATCAAAAAACCCCATAGGATTCTCAGTTGGTCCCTTAGTAATGGCGGACTTCCGGCTTCAATCTCTGAACAATAGTTGTTCGATCCAGTCTTTATTTAGAGATCAGTGCGTTATTATAATTAATACTAGAGAGGATTTAATATAGTCAAATACATATATGGAAAAAGTGACTGCCCCAACCGGGAATCGAACTCTGTCTCAATAGCTCAAAGGTTAGAGCGCCGAGACGTTGATTCGGAGATAACGGTTCGATTCCCTGTTGGGGCAGTTACTTTTTCGATTTATGTATTTGACTATATTAAATCGTCTCTAATATTAATTATTATTCTTAAAGCCCTCTGTATACAAGAAGTTGTGTATCGCTTCGCTACTTTGGGAAGTGCGCTCGAGAGGCCTTGCTCCACGTTATTGTTAGATGCGATGTCTGCCTGTTGGTGTCAAGTGAAAGCGGCGAATTTAATATGTATAAGGTTATTATATAAGGATTAGTATATTAAGGTTAGTGTATATAAGGGTTACTTAGCTAATACTAACCGTTGTATTGACCATAATACTACCCTAATAATAACACTAATATACTAACCCTAATATGCTAACCCTAATACGAACCATAATACTATTAACACTAATACCATATTGATCACTTGGTGTAATCTACTGACCATAATACTACCCTAATATTACTCTTATACTAACCATAATACTATAACCCTAATAATAACACTAATATACGAACCCCAATAATAAAACTAACCCTAATACTATATTGATCACTTGCATGGTGTAATCTACTATAAATTATACAATAACTTGTTTACTATGCGCATTTTCATTGGTTGTTGGCGATGATCTGTTAGAGGACAGATGCTAGGAACACGTCAGCTCACGTCAGCTCACGTCAGCTCACGTCAGCCACGTCAGCTCACGAAAGCTGACGTCAAACACGTCAGATGACTGCTTTTATCTTTTTCCACGCCCCAGAAATCGCCAAAGAGCTAATAAAAGCCTTTTGGATGGTCTGTTTTCAATTTTTATTGTATAAAACAAATAGATTCCATTTTGCCGTTGTCTGTTCAGTTATAGATGCACAGAGGACGTCAGAACGTGGTAAGAACATCAGTAACCCACTCGACTATCGTCTCGTGGGCCACTTTCTGACATCATACGTGCATCTATAACTGAACAGACAACGACAAAATGGAATCTATTTGTCAAATAGAAAATGCAATTCCTGTCATTCGCTATAGTGGTTGTTCAAAAGGCACCATTATAGCTCCAAGATTAGCGAAAATTTTGTGGACGAAATTAACCAAGGTGTTTAACGTTTTCAGTGATCAGAAATTATACATATTTTGAAATTGTTTTCCCTATTGTTTTAACTTAAGGTATTCGTTCGAAACGTAATTAGACCTCCTATACACACTATTTCGGCAGTACACCAACATTTTAGAGTATTGAATTTGTATTTCTACACTGCCTATACCCAGTACAACACTTAAATATTTCTAGCTAATACTCATTCTAGTATATAGCAAAGTGAAAAGGTGGTAAACTGCCAAGATTTTCAGTGACGAAGTACTGACGTTTCGAGAGGAGCCTTTGATGCCGAAGGGCTCCGCCAACCCCGTCGCCAGGGCATTATGCCTCCTCGGTGGAAGGTCGGCGAAAATGGCCCTGGGATCGGCTGGTCACATGAAACCCAGAATTTCTGGGTGTTTAGATATGATAATTTTTGTGGTTTTTGTTCCATTGCCTTTGTCTACTTTGTTGACCTGAATAATTGAGAAATATTCAATGCTCTTCAGAGTTGTACATGTCAGCATTCGTCGGCATAAAAGCCGCTAACAAGCTTAATAATCCACCATTCATCCATGGTTATCTCTTACAAAAGGTATGAAGAAGCATATATCCAATTTAGCGAAAACTATCACTTTTAATTTGCTGTAAAATTTGAAGACAGCATTCAGATTTAGATGAATAAATTATACTCGGCTGAATTAATTGAGTTTTATGACAAGCCAATCGCATTATAGAACGGACCAGACGATCCCAGGGAAATTTTCGCCGTACGAGGTTGGGCTCTGCTGGAAACGTCAGTATTTCGTCACTAAAAATCTTGGCAGTTTACCACCTTTTCACTTTGCTATATATCCAAAACACAGTCTACGCAGCACTCTAATTTTTATTACTCATTCCAATAACTATTTTTCTATATTATCTGTTTATATTATCTGTTTATTATCTATATCATCTGTTTAGAAATTTCCTATCGTTTTTCCAGACAGAATTATTTGATAACTTCATCAAACTATGGAAAAGGATCTAAGTCATAAATTAAAGAAATGGGCCATCCTTATGGTTATTCTGTGTGTCTTTGACAGTTGTTTTTGACAGTTCTTGACAGTTTTCAGTGTTCTTTGACAGTTCTCTTTGACGTGTGCTATTGAGCTCGTGAAAATTTGATAAATTTCATTATGAAAATCTCTGTTAAGATCTTTTCTGGTAAGACTATTGATCTTGAAGTCGACCCAAACGATACAATTGGAAGTATGAAGGTTAAAATTTAAGAAAAGGAAGATATTTTGCCTGAGAAACAACGACTTATGTTTACCGGTAAACAACTCGAAGATAGCAGAATCATTAGCGAATATAATATCCAAAAAGGATCTACTCTCTGTCTAAAATATATCGTGGATTCTTCAGATAACCAAGCAGAAAACATTCGATCTTTGTTAACTCCAGACGAGAAATCCCTAAAATGGCTTGGCGATTTTCCTGGTCTGAAAGAGTTATTTGCTAAATATTTAGACCTGACAACAAAATGGACAAGTCCAGGTGGGGGAAGTAAACTGTTTGAATGTCATGGTCTCTCTGTTCGTTGGTATCAAGCGAAAGGAACACTTACAATAAAGGGAGAAAAGGCAGAGGTAATCAAATCTAAATTGTTGTTGTTAGCCAAACATAAAGAAGAAAACGAGTCTATCCAAAGGGAAGAAGTCGTTGCTGAAATTGAAGCAGACGGAAATTTGCATATTAACACCGACACAAATTTACATAAAACTGATATTACTAATATCTCGAGTAATGAACCTTGTCCCCCCATTCATCATTCGGAGATTCAACTCCCTCGAGTACACGCAGATAATGAAAATGGAAATATCTCCTCGGTAGACAATACCTGTTTTACTTGTAATACAAATAAGTCAATTCATGAAACAATGAACTTTGCTTTCATGAACAATGAACTCACTCATGGAAACGAAGATGCAAATCTAGACGAAAAAAAACTTAAATGCAAATTTGATCAATTCGCTGAAAAAATAAATAGGAAGATTGAATCCCTTTCCACAGAAATATACTCTCTTAAAACTGAAAAATCTACTGATGCCAGTGAACGTTTTATTGTCGCACTTCAGAATGAAAACCAAAATTTAAAGAAAGAAAACGAACAACTGCGCGAACGAAATGTTAATATATCACTCATAATGTCTGATTTAAATACCAAAGTTAAGGACGTTGAAAATGAAAAGAAAAGTCTCATTACAGTGATAAAACTTTTGCAAGCAGATCTTGACAATAATACCAATAAATCTGACCACATCGAAATCGATGATATTCCTAAAGACGAAGATTTTCCTGTCATCCCAAATAGCACTTCTAAACCTGCTGTTTCTTTTAAAGGAGATCTAAGAGCTACCAAGATATCTCAATCCACACAAACCGAAATTTTCACCAATTACATGACTCAACCTAAAAGGAATGTCCAATCGATTGAAAGGGGCCAAATTAGTTTCCATCCGCCCGCGAAACAGAATATACCTGCAGCTGCACCAAAGCACATGGTACCATGTCCCTTTCTGAAAAAGAAAGGCCGATGTTTGAAAGGTTCGTCATGTGATTTTTTCCACGACGACCACCTATACCAACCCACAGTTGTACGCGAACACACATTGGACATTGTACGCGAACACAATTGAATTTCCAAGGTGCTATGGAGAAGATAAATCAAGTGGAAATAAGACTAAGAAGAATCGAAGACACCAGAGTCAGTTCTCAACCATCATCCCCTCTAATGGTTCACAACCAACACTCCGATTTGAGATTCCCACGATCAATGTCAACCTATCGTCAACCATGGTTGGAAATCCCCTATCGGCCTCGCCCACTAATGGGAATTCAAACATCATACCCCCCCGGCAATCATTAAACGATACTATCCTTGGCCTTTCTAATAATTTTCCAAATGACTCTTCAACAATATACAAATGGAGCAATAAAACACACATAAGTTCACAAAGACGATACATTAATACTATTATGACCCGGCGGCGTACCGCAACTATGTCTAATAAGGGACATGTACAAACTAACTGTATTTACATTTCTACTGACACTAAAGAAATATCACAACAGTCACCCACCTTCCCTGCCACAAATACATGCCATGATATGCCCTCTTTGCTTCTCACTAATGCATGCCATATTACAAATAAAATTGATGAATTATATGCAGTGATTGAAAATAATAACATAGATTTATCCATTATAACCGAATCGTGGCTTTCAAACGACATTCCCACTTCAGGCATATCCGCTGGATCACGTACTGTAACTTATCGAAAAGATCGGGCAAATCGTATCGGGGGTGGCGTCGTCGCTTTCGTGAACAATTGTATCCCAACTAGCCATTTGACAAATTTGGAGAAAGAGGAAATGGAAGTGCTATGGCTTTTATTATCCCTTCACAGACTTCCAAGACCCTTTAGCAATATAATTATTGCTGGTATTTACTTCCCTCCAGGCAAGACTGTCATGGAACAGAAAGAAATGAACGATTATTTAACTGACTGCCTCGATGAAGTTCTTCTCTCTCGCCCAGGAGCAGGTATCATTGTTAATATAAATAACCAGCGCCGGATTAACCCTTGAGGAGGCCCGTAACCTAACCATTCTGGGGAGCCCCTATAGATAGCTAAACTTCGTAGTAACCTTTATTATATCCCGAAGTGGTTTTCTGGTGTTATGATTAGTAAATTTGCAGTCCATGACTTGCGGGATGAAGCTAATGATACTAAGAGGTATGGATAAATTTTTATTTTCCACATTTTCAAAACCTATACAAAAAATAGTTCCATGGTTGAGTAATTAGTTATCAGCTTAAAAAGGCGCTTATTTCGAACTTTTTCTACTCCAATTCACCGAATAAATTATCGGCACAAATACAATTTATGTCGCGTGCCAATATCGGCTATTTCAGATCGTTCCGCTATTTCCAACATCCCGCCATTCTGATTTCTGAACGTCTTTTTGGGTCCCTTACTGAGACCCAATTTTTAAGTAAAGCAAAACAATTTGATTTTATACATGTGACGCTTTATGCGTATGTCTTTTTCCCTGTCAGCAAATTTTCGGGGGGGGGGCTTCTGTCGGGAGGCCCGTAACCTATAGGTTACCTAGATTACTGGTTAATCCGGCCCTGTAAATAATAATTTTCATCATGAAAATTCAAAATGCCACCAATCGCAGAGTTTTTTTCGTGTGCCTGGTGCTTGTCGAATTTCAATTTTTAATCTCGCGTTACCGTGATTCACGACTTCATCAGTCCGATTTTGACTGGGCCGGACAGGAAAGATTTAAAGGTGCATTTACACACTGCGATTAATGATTTATTGTTTAGGTGCATGTTAAGGACGAGAAACTATCAGCGGAATGGTCTGTGTGCTCATAATCCTTTATATCAAAAGCTAATAAAAAACGCAACAACTAATGGTATAAAACAAAAAATTACACTAAATACTACAATTATGAGAATTCACAATCCAAAAGATATGTAAAAAGTGTTTTTTTTAAAATATTTACAGAGGTAATCTCTCTGATATTTATAATTGACAAAGAGTTCCAATCTTTCTCTCCTGCATGCATATACTTAAACATTATTTGACCCATTTTACTTTCATTTCCTTTAGGGAGATGCAGCCTTGTTTTATCACAGAATTCCCAGTTTCGTAGGGTATACTTCTTAATCTAAAAACACCTATCAGTTGCTGATCGAGGACAACCCAAATGGTTTAGAATTTTGAAAAATATTATAAATCTAAAAAATAGGTACGCAATGCGTACATGTGTCTACGTTTGGGATGAGGCGTAATTATTATCGTAACAAAGTTGTGCAGTAGTAAAACTGGAAACAGTTAATATTTGGTATTTACATTCGATCGTTGGAAGTGAATGATTTCAGGTGAAGGAAAATCATTACTTTACACGTAAATTGGTGGACTTTAACCATTAACCATTAAAAACTAGCTACTTAATAATAATAATAATAATAATAACTTTATTTCTTATAAATGCGCATTTAAAAATGTTCTCAATGCTCATTACATGAATTCATTAAAACTAGGAATAATGCTGAGTGAATAAAAATGTTTTAAGATTAGATTTAAAAAAGGCAATCGAGGTCACCATCCTCAACTCATTCGGTAAGCTGTTCCAGAGAGCTGGGCCAGCACGATTAAAAGCTCTATCACCATAAGTTTTGGTCTTCGATCTAGGCTGATATAATAGGTTCTTAGAGGATGATCTTAAGTATCGTGTATTCTTAAGCGGTTGAAGAAGTTCTATCAGATACTCCGGAGCTAGACCATTTAAAACCTTAAAAACTAGCAAGCCAACTTACTAATGACAAACATATTTATTGTGGTAAAACTATAAACCATTAATGGTATAACCCATTCTTTATCTGATTCATTGACTGCATATATACATGGGAAACCTCCTACTGTCTAGAGATAAAAGTTTCAAATATAATCAATACACAAACAGAGCAAATTGATGATAATCATCTATCTAGAGGAAAGTAACCCTGAACCATATATAATCCCCCGTCTAAAATTTCGTCCCTTAACCCCCCCCCCCCCCGTCTAGAGTCCTGAGCGCCATTTGTTTAATTTGCGAAACCCGTTGCTGCAATCTTTGCAGAAAGTAGAACTCATTCTACATATTGAGACGATTGCAGCAACTCGTGCCGCAACAATTTCCTCCGTTGCAAGATATGTTACACTATGCAATGGTTCATACAACCTATTTCAAAACGCCGTTACAACTCAGTATATTTATTTGTAACGAACTAAACGAAGTAACATTTTTATAGAATAATTACTTTTTTACTTCGTTACTTTGATTATAGTTTATAAAAATATATAAGTACTATATACAAAGAAATCCTGCACAATAGACTAAAACTACGCTATTATCATGCCATTCATGTGAAGGGATTCTTTGTATATAGTTTCTACCACACAATTACGTCAACAAAATGAATGAAGCGATCGCGCGCATTTCCCCGTAATCAGAACAAAAATGGTGCCTTCAATTTACCAAAAACACGATAAACAAAACCAATTCACCCTCTCAAACTAAAACGTTTGGAAGAAAACTAAGACCTATACCAACTTGAAACATAAACCACTTAACAGATCACAACAATTATACACACCATACAAAAGACTTCTTCGCATACACCAACAATAGACCTACCGACAAACAATATACCCACGCTTAACGCATGACGCAACACCCACTCACATTGATTATGACACAAACAACCGATGAGGAACAATATTGCCCCACGCTTAACTCATGACGCACACGCTTAACTCACACTAATTATGACACAAACAAACTATGACGTAATGAACCAGACGTATATATAGGCAAACCTGACAAACACTCTTTACTTGACTCTGAAGATGGCCGCCGCTGAGGCCGTCGAAACGTCAGTCACCAACAACAGTCTTTCTCAAGACTACAACAACCTGGACGATCAACTTCACACATCTAAAACTAAGACCCATGTCGATAAATTCCCATGTAAGGCAACAAAGAACTTTCATTTAAACAGTACTTGTTTTGAGGGCATTTAAACTAAATATATTTTTTCATATATCCACAGTTGTGAAGGAATATGAAAAAGATATCAAGTCTGCACGATTACTAGGTAACCTACAAAGTCATGTGTTTATTTTTTAACATAATCTAGCATGCTAACAAAACGAAATCGATGAAATACAAACTGCTCGAAATTCACCTCCTTGTCCTGTGGTTAAGAATAGCCATCAGAGCATGCGGTTGTTGTTCTCTATTCTTCTACACAAATTCTAACAACCCCATTTTAAGGCTACCCGCTCCCCCTATGAAGCGCTATTGTACTATAGTCCAACATTTTCCGTTTTGAAAAGTCTTCAGTCCGCATTATCATTTTCGAATAGTTTTCGCCGTCCACATGAAAACGCAAAAACGATCCTAAAACGCGCACATGAGGCGACCACATGATCACCGTCTTCAATGACGTAGGAGAAAGTTTCGCGCGCTTTTTCGCAAGCGCTTCCTGATTGGATCTTCAGTATTCTCTTGTATTTCATTGGTTATATTTGCACATATGGGATTGTATCGCATTTTCACTACACTTTTACGCAACAAAATTCTTGTGATTCGTATAATAAACATTATTTCATGCTAACAGTTGCCAATGATGCCAATTGTGCGAAAACTCTTGAGGGACTCCACTGCGCCTGCGCACCTGGCTTTACGGTGGAAAGGTGTGAAGCAGGTAAGTTGGAAATCAGGTTAATCCTGCTTGAGGCGGTGCAGCAGATCATTTTCACGTGACGTAATATCAGCCATATCGGTATACCTTAAAGTGCCTATCTCATGTTTGGGGATTTTACATATTCGTAATATTTGGATCTTCCTGAGCAAAATCATAATATATCTTGTTAGCCGAAAATTTCATCTTCATTGACTTTTTTGGTGTTAAATTATCGGATGTGATGTCACGAGAGGCATTTTTGTGGCAAGTAAAAAAAACCTGGTTTGGAATGCCTCTTGTGACATCACATCCAGTGACTTTGACAGCGAAAAACTCCACGAAAATGAAATTTTCGGCTGACAATATATATTATGATTTTGCTCAGGAAAACCCAAGTATTACGGATATGTAAAATTCCCGAACGTGATACAAGCATTTTAACATTAGATCAATAGACAGATTATAAAGAAATGTGATGTTTAGAGGTTTCGATTTTTCTCGTTTTCTTTTATTTCCCTCTTAGACATTGGCGAATGCCTTAATCTCCGTGAAAAATGGCTCCGTATGTACTCATACCATCAACAATTATACATGTACATGCTTAGGAGGATACAGAGGTCGAAATTGTTCAAAACGTAAGATTGTAAAGATTTTCTGTGCTGTATTTTTGTTTCGTCATTAATTTGGTCTGTCTTTGTCGTCGTTGCTGTTGTCTTTTTCGTCGTCGTTGTCTTTGTTGCTTTTGTCTTTGTTGTATCGTTGCTGTTGTCTTTGTTGTCGTCGTTGCTGTTGTCTTTGTTGTCGTCGTTTCTGTTGTCTTTGTTGTCGTCGTTTCTGTTGTCTTTGTTGTCTTTATTGTCGTCGTCGTGGTCGTGGTCGTGGTCGTGGTCGTCTTTTAATTATCTATAGTAATATCATACTATAAATTGCACATGCAATTCGAATTGAATGTTCTCGAGAAATTTGTTCTATTACCTTTTCTCGCAGCTCCGAGAATTCCTGTGTTAATAAAAAACATGCAAACCGAAGACTGTTTAGAATCAGGTTCGACTAATCTGAGAGCGCATTCTGTCTGCAATGGTACATCTTTTTTATGGAACTATACCAAAGACGGATTATTGCAAGGACAAGAAACATTGAAATGTATTGGGTTTGTTGAGGCAATACCAAGTAAATATACTATAATGAAACATTTACCATGTAACCAAACCGATCAAAAACAACAGTGGGCATGTGTGGGAAATGACATAAAACTTAAACAATTTTCTTTGTATCTGAGCACACATGCCGGTAATACGCCGCTAGTACTTTCTGAAAGTCCCACTGCCTACACTAAATGGGTAAACCCCGTCACGTCCAACATTATATGTGAGTAACCCCAGCTGCATGGTAATGTTATGTTTTCATGCTTAGCATAGGTATAGTGTCTATGTAACTCTATGAACACTATGTATATTTATGGCAATAAAAACTAATTAACAATTAGAATGTAAATGCTGCAATATCATTGGCTACGCCACTCGCAATCTAAACATTATTACTAGAAATAGTAATACACTAAAACTGACCCTGGCTGATTATGCTTATATTGGTATTTACAAGATAAGCTACATTTAAACCAAAAAATGCGATATAATACCGTCGCGAAAGGATAGAGCGCATTCAAGCTCGCTGTACGCTGTGTAGTTAGTTGATTTCACACTCTATTTGACAAGACTGCAAGTTCCGTAACATCTGGCGCGTAATAAACTAGATCCAAAGAGCAACTTATTTTCCCATTGTCACCTAATGGTTTATACAAAGCGCCTCTTCATATCTCATAAATGTATATCTTGGCATCCCCAAGACGAAGTCAAATTGATAAACGCAATATTATATGACCGATTATAAGAACAATGTTTTGGTAGCTTATCCAATTTTCATTGCAAAAGCTAGTTTGCATGCACTCATGGATATTTTAACATGGGTTCCAAGATAAGTTTTTTATAAAGCGACGTTTATATTAAAGTGTTTCATAATCTTGATGCCCCTTTGTAATCGTGCATTTTTAACAACGGCGTGGTGCCCTAATTTCGCAAAAATTCTTATCAGAAATCGCCGGAAAAGCACTTCTGGGCTTTGCAAAATTAAAAATTTTCCTGCGGGGGCATGCCCCTAGACCCCCTATAGTGAACATACACTACAATGTGCCGATTCTTCATGTGCGCCACCCCCCCCCCCCCCCTTTCGAACAACCCTGGATCCGCCACTGTTAGCTATCTCGAAATATTGGTTTTTGATTGGCTCCTCTACTATTACCTCGTATCCTAGAAGTAGAGAAAAAACAAAATGGCGGCACGTTTGTTTAGGCCGAAATAGCTGAAATTGATGGGGTTTTATAAAGAAACCCCGAACTGACTCAGTGTTTGGCTATATCGTATATGAACTAATAGCCAATTCGGCACTTCGCGCCTCATCTGGTATAATTGTTAATTAGTAAAAGTGTTCTCGTAATGTCGACTGCACATCAAAATGACGCGTTCTGCGTCGGGGTAAAACTTATAATTCAATTCATAACGTCAGGCTGGGGAATTCAGTATAACGAATTTGCAAGTGTAAATAGAAATTCAAATGTCTATTCAGTGCCGTAGGAACGATCTTTCACCTGGGGGGGGGGGCAAAGTAACTGTGACGACCCGCTTTTAGGGGAGGGGTATTCTCCCCCGGGAAATTTTGCATTTCTGAAATGGCATTTCCTGCATTTTGGAAAGCAGAAGTTAACAAAATTTATAGGCCGAAATAGGGAGTGTTTATTGAAATTTCTCTCGAAATTGTGACAAATCTGCAATCGGTGTGATACTCGCAAGCTTGTTGGTAATCGGTGTGATACTCGTTATATCAACAAGCATTTTTGGATTGTTTCAACGATGTCCTACGGTTCTGCACCTATATCAAGTTGAAACAAACTTACTGGCTGCAAGCTTGTTAAACCTTGACAAAATAAACAGTTTACTAGCTACAAACTGTTAGCAGATTTGCTGCATGCAAGCCTGCAGCAAACACATCCTCCAACAAAGCTCGTGTAGCCACTAAGACTATTTGTTTCTTAAAATTGAAATACACGAACATATAATTACTTTTTCAAAGTATCTTTAAATATTCTAAAATAAAAGAAGAATATTTGGAAAAAAGTGGGGGACTCCAGCCCCCCGGCTCCTACGGCCATTCTATTGTTGTTTTAGCCTGATGTTATGAATTGAAATAAGTTTTATCCCGACGCAGAACACGTCATTTTGATGCGCAGTCGACATTACGAACTGGCTTATTGTATCATGTAGCGACGAGAAGGATCAGTTTTCGTCAAAAAAGACAATGCTTATGTCTCGTTATTCGGAATAATTTTAAGAAATAACGGACAGAATTAGTTAGTTTTTACTAAAACAATTAGATTGTGAGCTCGAAATTTTTGAAAAGAAGTATTCTGTGATTGGCTAAAAGCAGCGTTTCTATTTAACAATTAGTCACTGAAGTCGAGGTGACTAGCTATCGTTGAATATTTACATATTATAACGATAATCACCGAGACTGAGGTGACTGATTGTTTTAGTATAATTTCAGGCTTGAACTGAATATTCAATAGAGAAGTTTTAAACAGACAGGTTTGAACTGTGTTATGCTCGATGTTTTCTTCACGCTTGACAGCTTTCAAAAACACACTAACGATCAAAACGGACGTAAAAATAAAAATAATTATACGATAAACAACTTCCTTACCCTTAAACAGTTCTATCTTGAGAGAAATCCGATATATACAATGTCTTTATGTTAAGTTTTTGAGCCTTTCCGACGATTTTTTAGTTATAACGCCATTTTGAAAAAAAATTCGTCACGGGGACTGGAACGAATAAATATAGTCTGGTTACAAAAAAACACTTTTTCAAGTATGATTTCGTGAAGTGATAGTCAGATTTACTATTTACGATTTCTCAGATTTACTGGCCAGTCAGTCAATCAGAACTCGTTTAAGCTCAGAAATTATACTAATTAACAATTAGTCACGGAAGTCGAGGTGATTACCGGTAAATATAACGATAATCACCTAGACTGAGGTGACTAATTGTTTTAGTAGAAATTCACAGGTGACTATCAGAGAGAAACAACTGAAAGAAAGTAAGGGGAAATGTTTTAATTATTTTATTTGTTATTTCCGGAAGTCGCGCACGTGAGATCACATGATTTTACGTAATCAACATTCAATTCAACAGAACATTAAAACGAACAACATACGAACATGCTCTTGCAAGTGGAGGCCAAAATGTGCTTAACAAAAAGCGATTTTGCTGTCAGATCAATCAGAACTATAGAGTGGAAGACTGAGTTAAAGACTGGGTTAACATAAAGAGCAATTGTTGAAAGATCCAGACAAAACTGTTTTTTGCTTGTTAATGTTTTAATATAGTACAACACCGGCTTCACTTTTGTCCAGCTCAAAGTATCCTTGTCAATCTGCAGTTTTTACCAGGTGAAGAAATGACTTCTTCAGCAGACTTTAATTTAATTTTCTTCCCCGATTTCTAAAGTAAATATAGATGAAGATACAGAACCATGCTGTTTCGAGTAAAACTCGGGGATAATTCTGTGTATCAGCATTCTGTCTCGCACAATTTTTGGATTGCTTCACCGCTATTTTTCCTTCACTGACGAGCAGCTCGAGGTAGGAACTTAGTATTTTATTAGCCTCACTGAAATGAATAAGTAATACTGTCACAGATTGACATTTGTTTGTTGTACGGAGCCGAGGATGACGGTCAAGACTGCAGCTCGGATTGACAACAAACTTTTTTTTTGTATAAACTGCCGTCTTTTTTCGGGCAGAGTCGTAAAATATCGAAAAGCATTTGTTCATCTCTTCAACAATCATGCTAATAAGCTTTCAAATGTTGTCTGAAATGTTTGTTGTTCAAACTATTCTGTTAAATAAAGATTTTTTCACAAAATTTCTTGTTGTTTTTATCGTGTCGCCGACTGCCGTAACGTTGACACCACCACCAAGAGTTTAGCTATGAAATTTGGGAAATTCTTATATCTTACCTCGAAATCGTTTAACTCTATATTTGGTTGCTTCTTTAGTTTGTTTTTGAATAGCATTTTCTTTAATTGTATTCACTTTTTCGTACGTAATATCGATAAATCGAGAAGCCGCCATTTTTAAATCGCTGAAAATGTTATAGTCACCTCGCGCGAGGTGACTATCACAAAATAGGCCGTTTTCTCGACCAATCACGGCACGAGAAACTCTATAGTCACCTGTCAATTTCTACTAAAACTGTATAGAAACACGAACATTTTCGCGCCATTTTTGAATTCAAACGAGAGGTTGCTAAAACGTAAACGTTTTAAAACAGTTTAAAAATAAAAATATATATTTTAAGACAACATGCATGTATTTCTTGTCGCCGAAATCGCAGTGGAAACACTCGTCCTTCGCGCTCGTTCTCCTAAACTTCCACTCGTTTTTCATTCCAATTTCCACATACGCCTTGTTCCAGGGATACCACTACAGCTTACGCCAATTACTGTGGCCCCGTGTAAAATTCGAGGCGACGTGCCATTTTAGGAAAATGGATTTCCACGTATACGTGGGTCGTCCTGGTTATATATAGAGTAAGCGCGTCATATACTAGTATTCAAGTAGGGTTTTCTTAAATGAACTAAATTTGAGTGTTTTGAATCTTAAAAAGTCCGGTAATGCGTTCCAAGTTCTAGTTACTCTGAGAATGAAGGATCGTTGACTGTTCTACGTTGATGAGGAACAAAACCTTTTACACTTGGGTTGCTGGCTGCTCTAGTTTGCCGTACAGGTAATTTTACTGCTGGTAGCGTTTCTTGTCTACGATAAACAAGACCATTAAAAGCCTTAACAAATAACAACAGGTCAAGGTATACGTGCCAGTACGATACTGGAAGGAATCCTGTTAGCTTGAGACTATCTGTGTACGAAGTTTCAGATCTAAAGGGTACTAGGTGGAGAATGACTTTAGATGCGCGCCTCTGGACTCTCTCTACACGTTTTAACAACTCTATTGATTGTGATTCGCAATCGCCAAAGAAAGGACTCGCGCGTGTGAACGGTATCTGGGATAAATCTAGATACTTTTGTCACCTGCTTTGTTACCCATGTATCACTGTAGTTATCCCCAAATGTCCCTGAATTCATATGTTAAACGCAAACGACCGAGTCCGACTATATTTCTTCGTGTAAACGCTTCATCAATCCGAATATATATTTCTATCGATATAATCCTGAACCTTTTATTTCATCCTGTGTAAACGTAGTAATGCATCAACCGAATTAGATTGAAGAATGAGATCAGTGTATCTCGGATCATTGTATAAGCGCAAGCATTTCGCTTACTTGTGACATAAAGTTAGGTTTCGAAAGTAAGTTCCTAAGCGTTATTGTGTTATTTAAAAGAGCTTTTTCAACACACAGTGCCGCGTCAATGATCCCACGCCGCCTAACCCACGCAATAATATATGAATCATTATAACAGTAATTATGACGTTGGTACAGGCCGGATTAGGAAGTAGAATTACGGGGTAATTCCGCTATCATGCACTATACACTACCTGACAGGTCCAAACTGCAGCATAGTTTTCACGTTTGGGGATTTTACATATCCGTATAATATCTTGGTCTTATTGAGCCAAATCATAATATATATATTGTCAGCGGAAAATTTCATCTTCATGGATTTTCTCGCTGTCAAAATTATAACAGGCATTGTGACATCACATCCGATTCTAAAGATCTAAATCGCATACCAGTGATATAAACGTGTCGAGCTGCGCAGACAGTGTAAGAAATACACATTTAACCAGACTTTAAATAATTGGGGTACTAGCGATACAGTATGTAAGCTGCTACACGTCTAACGTTCAAAAAGCATATACATGCTCAAGTTTAGCTTATTAGCTTCGCCATTATTACAAATAAATTACAATTAGTGGCAACTATGGTGACGCAACAGCACGAGCTGAATTACCTCGCCCGCCTTTGGCTACGTACGCCACTGTTGTTATGAACAACCGATACACATCATATAATGCAGGGGCCTTGCTGCATTGTAATTGGGGCCTTCTTGTGCGGGAAGGCACTGCCAAGTATAGTTGGGCTTCAGGCAAATTCACACATGTGTATAATCAATGTCCTGGGCCCATATTCATTACAAGATACAAAACTATTTAACATATAACAAGAACCTTTTCCAGAAATGATGTAGAAATGCTTGTAAAGAACGTATACATTATGGTGAGAGTTGAAAGTCTCAAAAGTGTGTTATCGTTATAGACCTCTTGCAGAATGGCGGCCAGTTTAAATACTCTATTATATGCATGTAAATTAGCCTTTCTGGCCTCGTTACAAAGCAAAGATTCTTTGGAATTACAGACACAGGAACGAGGTCAGAAAGGAATTAGCCTTTCTGGTCTCGTTACAAATAGAGTCTATTTCTTCTATATTTCAATGAATTCGATCTCAGGTTACTCCCCAAATAAGTCCATTTGGAAAAATTACCAAAGAGTTCGGTTTGCTAAAACACCCTAATAAGTCGGTTTCAAATATAATTATCACAGGCGGCCACAAATCGTGTCTGTATACTACAAAGGACACTGATTGACTGCTTGTTATTAGGAACCTTATCCAGTCTTAACCTTATCCTAACCCATGGGGAAAATTAAAGGGTACTACCCAATCAGGAAACCCGTTCATATAGCCTATTAACCAATCAGGAAACCTGTTCATATGGTTAGGTATTTACCCAAGCAATCAGAGTAAGCCATATGAGTAACAAGGGTGGTCCCTGCATTGTAAAACGTTGGGTCCGCCCTCTACCATCGTGATCAAGTAGCCTATAAACTAATGCCAACCTTAGCATAATAAATAAATAAATATAACATTTGAAAATTTGTAATAATATATAGCGTCTGTTAACCTAAAAATTTTACAATATCTTAATTAATTATGGACATATTATAAGGACTAAAGCAAAGTTAAGTGAATTATCACTCATGGGGCCCGTAGGTCTCCTACTATTTCCTGTTAGAGGTCTCCAGCATATAGTAGATATAGCTAAGTTTTATCTTATCCCGTTACCCGTGCGCATATATATATAGCTCCCCTATCTTCTCGACGGTATTGTGTGTAATGTGTTTATTTGTGTATGTACAATGTTAGAGAATTTCGTTATAACTGAATGTATAAAATACTTTATTCATTTGGAATTCCGATTTCAATTGTATAATTACTATATTTTATTTTTATTACTTACTTAATTACTTTGTCACAAGTGAGTAATATAGGTATAACATAATAAAGAACAAACTACACTAACAATTAAACATAACATACTCAACATAGTAACAGGGTACCAAACATAAAATAATAAAATTAAAATACAAAAATATTCTTGACTATAGAAGCAACAAGTAATTGGACGGGAGAGGGAGCGAGGGTAATTACATTTAGGACAGATTGTTTTCCATGTTCGTGGATCATCTATACTAAAGCAATTGGCTAATGAATTAAAATAATACTTAGAAATTAATGATTTAAAAGTGGACAATATTAATGTTACAGATAATTTTAGTTCATCAGCTAGTGCGTTCCAAATTCTCGACGTTCGGTTAAAGTACCATCGTTGGAAAGTTGTAGTTCTGCATTTTCGGATATGAAATTTGCGTGTTGTTTGGTTGCTAGAAGATCTATAGTAAACCCAGCTGGACGGATTTCTGGTATGACAGCTTTATTAACATTAATTAGGCCATAGTTTGTTTTAAAAAAAGATATCATATCTTGGTACTCGTGCCAGTAGCAGATGGGAAGTAAATTCAATGATTGTAGCCTTTCTTGATAAGTAGGAACACACAGGAACGGTAGGTCTATATGCGCGAATTGTATAATTACTAAATGTAATTGTATAATTACTAAATACAGATATCGCTGTAAAAATTGCATAATATAATTTTATTTCAAATGTAAACACATTTTACATATTACAGTAATTTCAGTACAAGCTATATTATATATAGTAATATTATATATTATTGGCAGCTACCAGCGCTGCACATCAGTCAATGGAAAATCTTTAAATACTCTCTCATAAATATATAATTCCTATACAAATGATGATAACACCTTTATATAATAAATACTTTTTTATGTACATTATGAATTATCTACGCATTATCAACTAAGGTAGCCCTTTCTCAGTTATATATTGTTGTGAACCGTTGGAATATAAATTAATAGTTCTATGTTTCTAAATAGCTATAAGTGGATAATATACATATTTATTATATGACTGTGATCTTTTGGGGTCGTTATGGAAAACAACGCACGCTGATTCATGTTTACTCGTGATAGATCTGATACAGAATCCTACGATATTGTCGGTCTGGCCAATACGTTTGCGAGGGCAATACGCTTTTTCTGCATTGGAAATTCTTGACGTGGAAATTGCTGAGTTAATTTGAAGGAAAATATAGATATTTACCTCAAATATTTATCTTAAAGATATTTATCTCAATCATATTTATCTCAAAGCACCGACAATGAATGCCAAAATTGTTCACGTGAAAAACGAACATTTTAAGAGGCAGGTAAACGGTAAATTCGGAAGACGAAAACAGCGTTTAAAACAAACAAAACTAAAAGCCATATAATAAATTGCTTATTATAACCTCTGTCTATAGGATAAAGTATTTGCCTTCAGGAAGATACCTTTCTCATTCGTCGCTCGATGTGTATCAGAAAAACCTCAGGCAAATACTTTACCGTACAGACCTCGCTGTCGGTTGATAAATCTTTAATATTTTACTTCGTTAACGACGTTCTTAGGTGTTCAAGATAAATGCAACAGGTATGCGAAGAGAATGCCAAATATGAGTACCGTTGACTATGTATCTCACTGGGATGTGGTAATAGAAAGGTTTGCAGAGTATGTGGCATGCTTTACATTCAGCTACAATTATACGTGTTGGCAAACGGTCGTGTTTGGGTGGAGTCACTTTCCAGGAGAATGGGCAGAGTTTATCGGGTATTGCTGGCTTTTGATACCACTTCATATCCTTGATGTTTTTTATTAAATCTTTTTCATGGTATAGAATCTTTGTTTTTTTCACACGATGTCGAGAACCACTGACAAGTACTCCATGGATTGTTTGTGCTATTATGAGCAAAACTAATAAAACCTACAAAATAAATTACTAGTTTTATTACATTATCCACCTACTTTTGTATTGGAGAGTGACAAATACAATTTATACAAAGTTCTATTATACATCACAATATTAGTCACTATAGATATCCGAACTTTTACATCTTTGTACTAAAGAAAGGTCTTGCTCATAAGACACTGTTATTTTTAAAACATTAATTTAATTTTAATCATATAGTATTTTACTCCAAAACGGGGGTGAAAAAAGTAGAGAATAAGTCGATTTTGGGGGTTAAATTTCACCCAGTTTGGCGTGTTTATTTGGACCCTCACATTTGGAGTCAATTTAACACCCAATTTAGAATTTAATCTAAAAATGTGGATTTAAATTAACCCATGTTTTATATTTAAATGTGGCTCATGTATTTTACTTTCTGCCTTATATTTAAAGCAATTGTTGAAAGCAAGTATAGAAAACATTACTATATGTCTAGCGAAATTACTTTACTTAGTAACAAGTATAATGACGTAGGGCGAGTTCAACATGCTCCCACGGAAAGCGTGCAAGAATGATGTGCTCCAAAATCACACTCGATTGAATGAATAAAGATGTTAGTTGTTTACTTCATATATTTTCATAGGATTCTATAACATTTACTAGCAGTAAAAATTATTGGCTTACAACAACAAATAGGCCATTGACTTAGAATTAAACATTTGTTTTGTAATAACTCTTGGTTTTGATTAGGGCCCCCTAAGGATAACAGTGAAATTGTTTCACTGATTGAGTAACCCTGCATGGTGAAATAAGGATTTTCTATCCTTCTATCTATCTAGCTAACTACAGCAATGTCCCTTGCATGTATAGGTATAAGTAATTATTAAGTTTGATTAACAACTTACGAAGTTTGATTAACAACTTACGAAGTTCGATTAACAACTCATACCTTAAATATAAATTGATATCCACATAAACCACACTGATTTGAATACATGATGAACGTCTTGTAATGAGAAAATTTCGGTTTAATTATCTTTACTAAGTGATGGTAACTCTGTTTCGATTGAGCTCTTCATGTTTCTTATATATGTATTGTTTAGCGTTTATTAGTTTTATTTTAGTAAGGATTATGTCACTCATACCGGAAAACGTATATCTCTTGCAAAGTGCGTAGTATATACGGATATCATGCCACGCTCATTCATCCTGTTCACATCTCATAACAAACCGGCAGTGATGCATAATAATGGTCGTCGCCCCTCCTAAGATAGTGGAAGTGACATATCTAAAATTTCTTTATTGATGTAGGAATTAATAGTGAATGATTTTGTCTAGTCGCTCAGGATGACGCGAGGTGAAACGGAAGAAACGTGGCAATAAAAGTGTTGAAATGGTCAATGCGTAATTATATACGCGCTAACACTATTGTGACCACTAAGCTAATATGTCGCATTATTACTAAGTGAATAACTTAGTGAATAACGGTGATTAATTGATAATTTCAAACTCAGTTTAACCTTGACATATGTATATAAAAGCAGGAAAACATTCCGTATGAAACTGTCAAGTAAAACTTATCACGCTTTATGCACATTTACCTGTATTAACTACTTAATCATCTTTTAATTAAACAATTATATATAAGGGGGGACGGATTTAAGTTATCCTTGGAATATATTTCAGCATGAAAGGTATCCAGGATTTATTGGTTTCACAGCTATACATCACATGCAATGAAGAAAAATGATACTGTACTGAAATGAAATTTAGTACGCACAACATGAACATATACGTCATTCTCCACGTATACGTCATTCTCGCATTTTATACTAAGGTTCCTTAACTACAAACGTCCTTGACTACAAATGCAATTCTAAATGCATATTTCGATGGCTAACAAATGACGGTCAGCCATTTCCTTACAACTTACTGACTTCTATACGTCTTATATACAGTAACCAGAGAGACAAAAAAATCAAAACTTTTGACGGATTAATAAAAATTACCTTGTCGTGTGTTTAAATAATCTATTTCTATCCAGTTGATGTAAAATTGTTGAACATTTTCGAAAGGTAGCGAACTTTTCTCGTAATAAACTTCGGAAGTCAAGCGAGCGAAATTTTGAGATGTTTTTTTTTTCTTCAGTCATTTCGCTTAACTACCCAAGTAAACAATACAAACGTCTTACCGTTAAACATTTTCATCTCATTGATTTGTTTGCAGTTTTTATTCTCTTCAGGACAGTAATTTTACTTAAATCTTAGCTCATTTCCGCAATCACGACAAATCTAAAGACGCCATTGTTGATGTTTGACCGCCTGCTCGATTATGATTGATTAACAAATCAGAATCGCGTATTGGCGATAGATTTTATATAATATATATATATATATATATATATATATATATATATATATATATATATATATATATATATATATATATATATATATATATATATATATATATATATATATATATAGTATATGTCTAAATGGTTTAGGCAAATACTTTATCCTATAGACATATATAATAAGGAATTTATCTAATGTCTTATCGAAGTGCTCTCTTATATAAGAATAATTAACTTTCTAAATGGGGAAATGGTTTATTCCCAGTGGCAACTAAATCTCTTTGTTATAATAATTTATTCGATTTTTTAATCTAAGTTCATTTCTTTTATTGATACCGTGCGGTTGTAAGGTAAATAGTTGTGCTGTCCAATAGGCTTCTTTTGCCAATAATGTGGCATCTAGATCATCTCCATTATCATTATTATTATTATTATTATTATTACCTGTTCAATGACAACAAGTCTAATATCTACAAGGTTGTGTGGCGATGTATTAAAATTCTAATCACTGCCATTTCACAACTTTTGTTTGTTGTTACGGAAGCGTACCTTAAACTGAGTGGACGTAGACCCTACATATTTTAATTTGCAATTCATGCATGAAATCAGGTAAATAATATTCGCAGCAGTGCAACCTACAGTTTGTTATTGTAAGTTCTATCCGTTACTAAATTCTTAAATGTATAGTTTCGTGCATGAAGCGTTCACACAGATCGCATTTCTTATTGCATTTAAAACAACTTCGATTCTTGTATTTCTAAAAGCCGGAACAATGGACATTTGTGGAAATAAAATTTCAAGAGCAGGAGAAGAACTCAACAAACTAACATTCTTCTTAATAATTTTGGAAATATCTGGTAGTTAATTATTATAGTTTGTATTATGCGATAAGACATTTTATAATTTTACTTTTTAACTCATGATGAAGGCTGCATGAATATGCCGAAACGTTTTATTAATTAAAGGACCAGCAAAGAAGTTGTCTGCCTCTCTTTCTCATATCTACAATATAATATTATATATGTATAATATAATTATATGAAAATATCTGCCAGACTACCCCAACCGAGAATCGAAGGTCTCCGAATCAACGCATTGGCGCTCTTTCGCCATGTCATGTTAAATTATCTCTTCATCTAAAAATATATAAAAAGCGTAATTATCTTAAGAGGGTTATATTTAGAATTTGGGATATTTATAAACTCAAAGTACTTATATAACTAAACCTATAATAAATTAGCATAACCTAATTCTAGATTTCCATAAAGTTAAGTCACAAAAATATAATGTATATTATCTGATCCAAACGTTTTCTCTAAACCTCGGTAATATCTAATTACAGGTCTATTATTTCTATACTGACTCATCATCTAAAACATCCTCACACATTCTATTGTGTGCATTAAATTATCTCCGCAAATCATATCCCACCTCATCTCTCCATCTCAAAGAGCTCTTGTGATTATTCAATCTAATCCTAAATTCTCCCCATATACTGATATGGTTTACCACATTTTTTACCACCCTTGTTTACCACAAGGGCTGTTTATTTGAGCCGCGCTAGCCCGGCTAATCGGGCTGAGTAGTCTGAGTTGTGTTACGATAATCTTTCCTCGACCCAAGAAGATCATTTTTGAAATATGATGTGGGTTAAGAACTTCGTTAAATAATCTGCCCGGTTAACCGGCCAGCCCCTGTGAAATGCATGATTGCTGTAGAAAGACATATCATCACAGTACAATAAAGATGTCATAATCTTTCACAAATGTACAAATAATTGCATTCTAACCTTATATCTATTGGCTTCATAATAGACGATCCTTTAGGATCTTCCATCTTCTATAGCTGTAATTGGTAAAATCTGATGCTGTATTGAGAATGTCGTGGGGCCTGTAACGAGTTAAAATGTATATACATAATATATAATATTATATATATATATATATATATATATATATATATATATATATATATATATATATATATATATATATATATATATATATATATATATATATATATATATATATATATATATATATATATATATATATATATATATATATATAAGAACTGTGTCATATAAATGGGTTATGCTCAGTTCAGACGCCGTACTTCTCATGAGCCAAGCGTAATGTAAATAAGCAAAACCCTTTGTTCAAGCTCACCAGGTTCATATATAGATAGTTCGGTTTGTGAACCGGGCCTTCGATACAATAGAACGTTTAGTTATGCCATTAGGACATTAATGTAAGATGGCGTTTCCGGACAAAGTCGAATACAGTATTTGGCCAGGTGTTAGACCAGGGAGTATATGTCAGTATGTGGACCACGGAGCAAGAGCGAGAGTCTCGTGTTAGGTTTAGTTCGTTAATAAAATGAGTGTTCTTATTAAAAGCTATCCCAACACGTTATAACAACATCCTCCTCGTGACTTCTATTATACGCCGACACTCAAACCGTTCATCCATTTGGCAAATTCGTCTTCATTTCACAGTTAGTTTTCTTTTTAACTATATATTTAAACGAAATCTTTGCTCTATATTATCTTTCACTACCGAAATTTCTTTATCCGAAATATTGCTAGTTTTTGAGTTGTAACATAGCGTATATGCATTAAAAGAGGTTGTCCGCGATCTATAAAAACCTCGTTCAGCTGTGCAGGAAGACAAATGCAGGTTGCGGTGCGTGGGCACGTGTTTCATCAAACATATAGAAATATGTAATGAGCTATCGGATAGTGTGAACAGATTACTGAAGTATCGAGCGATAGACCTTTATCACAGTGAAATATGAGTAAAATCTCTCGCATGTTTACTTCAATTCAAATTTCACTCGGTAATATAAATCTTTATATAGATCTTTATATAAACGGGAAAATATCAGAACTCGATCTTTTTTGTACCGCCCACGCAGCGGACCGGAATCCCGTTTGAAAGTGCGATTTCAACAATTCTCCGTCAACTCACTAGTGTAGGTTAATCATGTCGATTCATTTTCATGTTACCCTAAGGATGATTCTGAAATAAAATTTTAAATCTAAAAGCATAGCTTGTAATTAGTTAGCTGTGTTCATTTCACGATGACGTTGGTAGACTGGGGTGAAGTTTCGGTCCCTTCTTCAGAGAGAAATGTATGTTTGCATACACGAGAGTTTTTACTGCACATTTTACTACGATGAAGGTCCATTGCGCCACACGCCAGTGATGTACAGGCAGTTAACTACCTGTTGCTATATGTTTGATGAAAGTCTGTCTACACACTACACCGTGCACTTATCTTCCTGACAGTATTTGGAGGGTGAACGCTCACCTACAGTACCATCAATTATTCGTGATCTGTTAAACGTCGGAACTACATTCCAAGATTTCAGATTTGACGTCATAATGAGATCATGGACTCGTACCAGCAAGACTTCAAATTATGTCCCCGCTGAACACTAAAGAGGCTATACAGATCGTCCAGTCCACCTCATGTAGACGACTGATCCGAGCGCGGATAAACCACTTCCACAGACGACTTAACTATTACAAGAAGAAACAGCAACAAATACTTGACAAACGGAAACAACAGATTCCTACTGACCTACTTTCTACCTTACAAAACATTTAACACGAACGATCCAACAGAACTGCGACAGACTGCCGAAATACCAACCGAATACCAACCGAGACGATTGTATCCAGCATCGAGGCTGCCTTAATGCAACAACGAGACATACGAGAGACAACGAAAGATGACATAAGAAGTAGTCGAGTGGCTTCCGCCACAGAATCTGCCTCAATACGTGACAATAACTCAACTGGCTATTGGCTATAACTCCACTTCAACTGGCTATACGGAAATGTACGGAAACTTCTATATTGAACGATCTGCCGACGCATTTCCTTTACCCACTGACAACATTATTGAATTACCAATTGCGTTATAAAATTAATTTGTTTGACCTCCACTTATTTTCAATATAACGGCATGCACAACAAACAGTTACACGGTACAGCTATAGGATCTCCAGTCTCAGTCGTTGTTGCTGATCAGATTGTGATGCAAGCCATAACTGGAACGCGCACTCACAACTTACAAAAAACAATTACCTGACAATTAATCGACGATTTTCACAAACATGTTAACGTGACATACAACTGTGACATACAATTTACAAAAGAAATTGAGGAGAATGCAACTGATCTTCCTTTTCTAGACTGTTTGGTAACACGTGACAAGAACAAACTAAGGACGTCTAGTGTTTACAGAAAACCAACACACGCTGATAGACTACTGGACGAATCATCTAACAACCCAACCGTACACAAAGCAACCCTCGAAAAAGTGTTTTTCTTACTCAAAACAGTGATAATAAACACTAAAAACAGTGTAAATAACTGTCCAATCGCTCTAAAAATGGTTTTGTTGCGTTCAGCGCTTAACGCAGCATGTTTTGGTTAATTTTCAGCAAATTTGGTCTTTTGCGTCAAATTTGGATCGCACCATAGAACAATGACTGTCTATTGTTCTAACACGGACAGAGACACAGGACACTCACAGACATACACATAGACACACAGACACATAGACACACAGACAGACAGACAGGCAGGAAGACAGACAGACAGACAGACAGACAGACAGACAGACAGACAGACAGACAGACAGACAGACAGACAGACAGACAGACAGACAGACAGACAGACAGACAGACAGACAGACAGACAGACAGACAGACAGACAGACAGACAGACAGACAGACAGACAGACATAGACAGACATAGACAGACATAGGCAGACATAGATAAACATAAGAAGAAGAAGAACCTAAATTTCAACTCGAAATTTCATCAGTACAAAAAAGTCTGCTTTACATGAAAGTCGAGAGTTATATACTAATACTAAAACAAGTAAGATAACTATATATATCTATATCTATATACATTACAATTTGTAATAAAAACTAAATTAGAATAATAATAGAATAAATATTGGTTACGACATATGGGATAGAAGGGCACTCTTGAAAAACGTTATGGTTTCAATCGTTCTTAATTCATTTGGCAACTCATTCCATAATTTAACACCAGTATATTCGAAACTCCTTTTAAGATATTCGGTTCGAGGTTTTGGTAGCTCAAGGCAGTTTTCTCGATTCCTTAAGTTGTAGCAGTTATTTACGTTGGACATTGTGAAAAGGTCAGTTAAATATGACGGGACGTTGCAATGGATTATTTTAAACATCGTCACAGCTTTATGAAAACTACGCCTTTCGGATCATAGTGTTCTCCAACCCAGTTGTTGGCGGATCTGATCTCATATCTTTGGATCTGATCTCATAACTTTGCCGAGTAATTACTCGTGCAGCCCGATTTTGTAATTTCTGTAGCCGCTCTGCGGTCGTTGATGGCATACTATCCCATACAATGTCGCAATAATCAAAGAGCGGCTGTATTAGAGAATTATACATTGTTAAAAGAGTGTCAACTGGCACAAACTGCCTTATCTGACGAAGCCCTCCGATTGCATTTGATATTTTTTTTGACATTGCATTAATTTGTTCAAACCAGGATAGTCTCTCATCCATATGTACGCCTAACGATTTAGATGTTTTAACCCTTTTGATAGGTTTATTATTTAAAAATATAAGCGGAACATCTTTAATCTTTTTTAAGTTGTGATCAGATCCAATAAACATCTGTTCCGTTTTTGTTACATTAAGGCTAAGTTTGTTGGCAATTAACCATTCCTTCACATGTAATAGATCAGCATTAACATAATTGGTTATTTCAACAACTGATGACTCTGTTGTAGTTAAATTGGTATCATCTGCATACATTCTCGGATTTGAATATTCTAGGCAGTTTGGAAGATCATTTATGTATATTAAAAATAATAGTGGACCAAGGATTGAACCCTGCGGAACACCACATTTTAAAACTTGCGACTCTGACAGGTGACCATTTAAGGTACGTTTACACACTACGATTAATCGGGCCGATTTCTGGTTTAGCTGGATGTTAAGTGGAGAAACAGTCAGCGGAGTGTCCCGTGGGCTCATTTGTCTGGCGTCTTCCTTGTCTCTCATTACTTAACATGCATTTAAACCAGAAATCGGGCCGATTAATCGTAGTGTGTAAACGTACCTTTACATAACATTTTTGTTCACGATTTGAAAGGTATGATCTAAACCAGTTTAAAGACATATCACAGATACCATAAAGAGATAGCTTCTGTAATAATATTTCATGATCAACAGTGTCGAAAGCCTTAGCAAGATCTAGTAAGTAAACCACTGAATTCAAGCGTCCTTGGTCCATGTTAATAAGCCATTCTGTTGTAGCATCTAACAGTGTAGTTGTCGTAGAGTGAGAAGGTCTAAAATCTGATTGACATTTAGATAACAAGCTATTTTCAGTCACGTATTCATAAAGCTGGTCATAGACAATTCTCTCAAAGATCTTAGAAACTGCCGATAATATTGATATAGGTCTATAATTGTTCACGTTATCTTTTGCTTCACCCTTGTGCATGGATTGGAATGATCTTTGCCAGTTTCCAATCACTAGGGAAAATACTAGTTTGTATCGATAAGTTAGATATATCGCAAAGTGGAACTGAAATCACAGACGCAGCTTCTTTGATTAATTTGCAAGGTATTCCGTCGAGTCCAGTAGCCTTTTTTTCGGATATTGATGTAATTAATTTGTGAACAGTCAAGGGCTCGATAATTTTCAGGGAAAAACGAGCTGCCGCTGGTTGTATATAATCTACAAACGATTTACTACCTTTTTCCAAACGCGAAGCTAGATTTGGTCCTATCTCAGAAAAATGCTTATTCAGATGTTGAGATATATCAACTGGGTCAGTAATTTCTTGCGTTCCAACTTTTAAACTCGATATATTATATATATATATATATATATACATAGACAGACATAGACAGACATAGACAGACATAGAAAGACATAGACAGACATAGACAGACATAGACAGACAGATAGAGACAGACAGATAGAGACAGACAGATAGAGACAGACAGAAAGAGACAGACAGATAGAGACAGACAGAGAGAGAGAGAGAGACAGAGAGAGAGAGAGAGAGACAGAGAGAGACAGAGAGAGAGACAGAGAGAGAGACAGAGAGAGACAGAGAGAGAGACAGAGAGAGAGACAGAGAGAGAGACAGAGAGAGAGAGACAGAGAGAGATAGAGAGAGAGACAGATATATAATTATATATATATATATATATATATATATATAGTAGTGTGATGATAGAAACTATCGGGTTCAAGATCATTTGGATAGAGTGCTCGATGCGTGAACGCAGAGCGAAATTAACAAGGTGAAAACACTGGTTATTTCATTGAAATTTATTCGCTACAAATTTGTTTCGTATGGTTAGCCGAAGCTTGCCACACTCGTCAGGTGAATGACAAATATTTACAGCTTAGGCGTGGTAAAATAGGGGTCGTATTACAGTTCGTGATAAATTACGTAGGATATTTACATAAAAGATATTTCTTACGATGACGGCAGGTGGAGATTAATTCATTTCGTTTGTTGAGGGAGCTGAGTTCGGGGTGGTAGATAATTATAAATTTTTCGTGGAGGCATAAGTTACAGTGTTTTGATTTGTTGGAGTAGGGTTGGCATTTTTTGAGGATTTTCCAGTTTATTGTGTGAGGGGTGTTAGTTTCTTTCAAAGACCAAATGTGCTTACTTAGTTCCGTGGCGTGTTTCTTATGTTTGTTTCTGAATGACGATGTGTGATTAAGATATCTAGTCTTGAATGTGGTCTCCGTCAGTCCGACATAGGTTTGGTTCTCGTTGTTTTCGGTATTTGTGACGGTGGCTTGATACACTACAGCTTTGGTCAGGCACTTTCCCTTCAGTGGGCAGCTGTTCTTCTGCCGGCAGTTGCATTCGGGCTCTGGCTCTTTGTTTTTCTCTGCTTCTTGTCTCAGTATGCGCTTATTATGTGAAGAGATGATGGACTGCACATTCGGCATGCAACTGTAACTCAGCTTCACTGTGTTACGATTGAGCAGCTTGTGGAAGGGATGGTTTTTCGGAAAGCACTCGTCCACTGCCATCAGGAACTTGTGGCCGATATCTGTGGCGACGTTAGAGCTGTATGGCGGGTTGAACCAAGTGATGTTCCTGCTCCTACGGCGTTTTGTGGTCGTGGGTTGGGGGTCGTAATGTAGGTTGTGGTTGAAGCCGCTGTGTCTGAGTGCGTCTTGGTAGGGTTGGGAGCTGCTATCGAATGTTTCTTTGGTCGATGAGATCTTTGAAAGTCGCCGGTTAATCGTCTCAGGAATTCTCTGTAAGATGGTTGGAGGGTGGTTGCTGTGGATGTTGATATATTGGGTAGTGTTGCCAGGTTTTGAGTAGGGTTTAAAGGTGTCGGTTGTCAGGTTGAAGGTGATGTCGAGGAAGTTCACGCATTTTTTGTTCGCTTCGGTTGTCAGTTTTAGATTGTGATCGCCGAATATCTTGCAAATTTGTTTCTTGATGTTTTCGATTGTTCTTGGTGGGTCATCGAAAGCGCCAAGACCATCGTCACGATATAGGCCGATCTTGTTTCTAAGGTTAGGAGGTAGTTGCGACAGGAGGTAGGAGCCGACGAGTTCACAAGTCTCAGCTCCGTCAAAGCTGCCCATTGTGACATCGAAATTCGAACTTGAATTCTTTTTAGACCACGCTTCTGTTTCGCTAAACAGGAGGGAATTTTTGGCTTGCATGATAATGTGCTTTTCTTGTTCAGAAATTACGTCGAACTCGGTGGCGAACGCAAGGGCTTTGTTCAGTAGATCGTCGGTTATCGACGGGTAAAATTCTACTACATCGAAACCGATGAAAGAATGCGTTGGTTTGTTGGCAATGTTTTTGAACCACGCTATGACGGTGTCGCTGTTCTTCCACTGGTTTATCGCTGCTACTACTTTGGCGTTGATGCGCTCAAGGATCTTCTTACTAATGATGCCAATTTCGGATTTCGCGGGATTGATCAGGCGAGAAGTAGGGCTGTTATCGAAGTTCGGTTTGTGGTCCTTCAGCGTAATAAAGCATTCTTTCTCGGCTAGCATATCTATTCTGTTGTCTAGCTTCAGTTTCGTCGCGGTTTTCTTCTCTTCGGCTATTATTTTGGCTGTGCTGTTGGTTGGCGCTTTCTTGTAGGTTTTTGTAATATTGGTTTTAAGTCAGTTGTTGATAGGAGTCGGGTTTAACGCGGTAATAGTTAGTTGTTTTGTCGGCGGGAACAAGCAGTTCTTTATCTGTCTTTATCCTCTTCATGTCTTGTGAAAGCTTCTGTTGGAAAGGGCAGCTTGTATTTTCTGTCGCAACTACCTCCTAACCTTAGAAACAAGATCGGCCTATATCGTGACGATGGTCTTGGCGCTTTCGATGACCCACCAAGAACAATCGAAAACATCAAAAAACAAATTTGCAAGATATTCGGCGATCACAATCTAAAACTGACAACCGAAGCGAACAAAAAATGCGTGAACTTCCTCGACATCACCTTCAACCTGACAACCGACACCTTTAAACCCTACTCAAAACCTGGCAACACTACCCAATATATCAACATCCACAGCAACCACCCTCCAACCATCTTACAGAGAATTCCTGAGACGATTAACCGGCGACTTTCAAAGATCTCATCGACCAAAGAAACATTCGATAGCAGCTCCCAACCCTACCAAGACGCACTCAGACACAGCGGCTTCAACCACAACCTACATTACGACCCCCAACCCACGACCACAAAACGCCGTAGGAGCAGGAACATCACTTGGTTCAACCCGCCATACAGCTCAAACGTCGCCACAGATATCGGCCACAAGTTCCTGATGGCAGTGGACGAGTGCTTTCCGAAAAAACCATCCCCTCCACAAGCTGCTCAATCGTAACACAGTGAAGCTGAGTTACAGTTGCATGCCGAATGTGCAGTCCATCATCTCTTCACATAATAAGCGCATACTGAGACAAGAAGCAGAGAAAAACAAAGAGCCAGAGCCCGAATGCAACTGCCGGCAGAAGAACAGCTGCCCACTGAAGGGAAAGTGCCTGACCAAAGCTGTAGTGTATCAAGCCACCGTCACAAATACCGAAAACAACGAGAACCAAACCTATGTCGGACTGACGGAGACCACATTCAAGACTAGATATCTTAATCACACATCGTCATTCAGAAACAAACATAAGAAACACGCCACGGAACTAAGTAAGCACATTTGGTCTTTGAAAGAAACTAACACCCCTCACACAATAAACTGGAAAATCCTCAAAAAATGCCAACCCTACTCCAACAAATCAAAACACTGTAACTTATGCCTCCACAAAAAATTTATAATTATCTACCACCCCGAACTCAGCTCCCTCAACAAACGAAATGAATTAATCTCCACCTGCCGTCATCGTAAGAAATATCTTTTATGTAAATATCCTACGTAATTTATCACGAACTGTAATACGACCCCTATTTTACCACGCATCTCATGTATATATTCTGCTAAGCTGTAAATATTTGTCATTCACCTGACGAGTGTGGCAAGCTTCGGCTAACCATACGAAACAAATTTGTAGCGAATAAATTTCAATGAAATAACCAGTGTTTTCACCTTGTTATATATATATATATATATATATATATATACATAGACAGACATAGACAGACATAGACAGACATAGACAGACATAGAAAGACATAGACAGACATAGACAGACATAGACAGACAGATAGAGACAGACAGATAGAGACAGACAGATAGAGACAGACAGATAGAGACAGACAGAAAGAGACAGACAGATAGAGACAGACAGACAGATAGAGAGAGAGACACAGAGAGACAGAGAGACAGAGAGAGACAGAGAGAGAGACAGAGAGAGACAGAGAGAGAGACAGAGAGAGAGACAGAGAGAGAGAGAGACAGAGAGAGACAGAGAGAGAGACAGAGAGAGAGATAGAGACAGAGACAGAGAGAGATACAGAGAGAGAGACAGAGAGAGAGACAGAGACAGAGAGAGAGACAGAGAGAGAGAGACAGAGAGAGAGACAGAGAGGGAGAAAAATTTATTTGAATTTGGAATCTTATCAATTTTTACAAATTGCTTTACATAAGAGCCAAATAATATATACATAATGTTATAAAATACATAGTAATAATGAATATAGATAATATTATACATATTTATTTACAAATTTATTTATAATTTAATTATGTTGGAACTGAGGTCTGAACATTGGCCAAACCCCGCTTGAAAGACGACAAAGTAGGTAAAAGTTTCAATTGTACTGGTAAGCTATTCCATAATTTAGCTCCAGAAAACTTGAGACTTTTTTCATGTAATCGGTGTTAGGTTTGGGGAGAGATAGGTTAACACTACTGCCTCTCAGGTAATACCTGCTGGTGTCAGCACCATAAGAAAAATATCTTTTGAGATAAGCAGGTGTCATGCCATTAAAAATTTTGTACATCATAATAGATTTGTGATTTTATCGCCTCTCACCAAGGGTCGACCATCCTAGTTGGTTTCTTATGTCACTGCATGATCTTACTTGATACCCTGTTTGTGTAATAACTCGAGCAGCACGATTATTTAGTTTTTGCAGTCTCGTATTTGGTACCGCTCCAATAGTGTCCCATACGACATCACAGTAGTCAAATAAGGGCTGGATCAAAGAGTTATAGATAGTTTTGGCTGTTTTGATATCAACAAAGGGTCTCACTTGTCTTAACCCACCTATTGCTGACGAAACGTTGCGCGAAAGAGCATCGATATGATCTGTCCAGGACAGTCTCTCGTCTATTGTAATTCCTAACGATTTACTTTTATGAACAGAGAGACAGACAGACAGGCAGACAGAGAGAGTAGAGAGAGAGATCTTTATTTAAATTCGGAATTTTTTCAGTTACAAACTGCTTTACAAAAAAGCCGAACTACATATTATATACAAATAAAAAAATAGGTTAGAAGCATGATGCAAGGCTTGTTTTAAACTTCGATATGTTTTCGCTGCATTTTACATTTTCAGGTAAGCTGTTCCAACTTTTAGCTTCTGAATATGCTAAACTTTTCTTGAAATATTCAGTGCGTACTTTAGGTAGGACTAAACACAATTTTCTGTTTCTTAACGCATATTTATCGTTAATGGTAGACAGTTTAAAATGGTCTCGTAGATAGAAAGGGGCCATGTTATTTAACACTTTATACATCATTATTAGCTTGTGCATAGCTCGTAATTCCAATAGATTTTTCCATTTTAATTGTTGCCTTATTTCATTGGATCTGCTCTCATAAGCTTGACTAGCGATCACCCTTGCTGCACGATTTTGTAATCTATGCATGGGCTGTGGTAGAAGGCATTATTGTCCCAAACAACATCATAATAATCAAACAGCGGTTGAATTATATTTTATATTCGGACAAAATGTCTTACTTGTCGAAGACCAGAGATTCCAGCACTTACTTTTTTAGACATATAATTTATGTGATCTAACCACGATATTCTTACGTCTATGTATACCCGCAAATATTTGGTTACCCTAACTCTTTTTATTGACTTTTTATCAAGGTATAATAGCGGAGTATTTCTTATTTTGTCAAGATTATTGTCAGACCCAATAAACATATGCTGTTTTATTTACATTTAAGCTAAGTTTGTTTGCTTTTATAGCCATTCACTAATATTGTCAAGTTCTTTATTGGCAAATGTTATTATTTCTCCAATACATGATCCTGTTGTGGTGATATTAGTGTCATCAACATACATTATAGCTGTAGAATACTGCAGACAATGTGGAAGATCGTTAATGTAAATGATAAATAATAAAGGTCCAAGGATAGATCCTTGGGGAATACCACAATTTAGTGTGCGTTCATTTGAAAGAATTCACTTACATAACATTTTTATCGGCGGTTGTGTAAATACGACTGGAACCAGGACAAGGAATTTCCAACAACACCGTAACTGTGGAACTTATTGAGTAATATATCGTGACCGACAGTGTCAAATGCCTTTGCTAAATCTAAATAGATTACAGAGTTGAGGAGTCCCAGGTCCAAGAGTGCACTCGTGGTAGAATGTAAAATCTAAAGCCAGATTGCATATCATGCAGTAAACTAGAAATACAAATTCACAATAACCCCTCGCCCGCCTTTTCTACCGTTTGAAGGACTAACTGTTGTGATCAATGGCTTATAGATTTATAACAATTTCAAAATATTTGAATAGGTTATATTTGCTTTTATTTGGCATATCACTCATAAATGAATTGCAGTACAGTGTTTACAATATGGAGCAACTGGCAAGCTCGGGCCGTGCGCTCAGGAACGCTTCTGCCTCTTCTGTGCCAGCATACTCATATTCTGTGCTCGCATACTCATATTCTGTGCTCATACTGTACTCGACTTTTCCTTTTGTCTTTTCTAAAAATTAGTTCCACGCGATATCTCACATAACAAAGGAAAATTTTATTTTCCGCCTAGTGGAGATTCGACGCTTAAACACGGAGTGCTCGCATAAAAGGGGAAGCCCATCCCCCTCGAAACAATGGAGTCTTTGAAATTTTAAAAATCAATTCAAACAATGGAGTCTCAAAACAATGGAGATTTTGTTGTTTTGATTACTTTCATTTCTCTCTGTTTCCTGACCAATCACATAATTGAACTAATTATGATTGGCACGGTGAGCATCTCACCGCCAATATATGCAAGCGCTCCGTGTTTAAGCCGGGGACACACTAGGCGAATTTTCACGACGAATCGTTTTGGCGAACTGATCGCCAGCGAATTTCGCTGAAGCATGTTTGATATTTATCGGCCGAATATTTATCGCCAGCGACAAATTACTACTACTTAATTACTGCTATTCCCATATGAACTCCTTCACTATTCGTTGCTTGCATTCTTTCACGAATCAAGAATACGCTTACCAGTCATACGACTCCTGAACTTTTTGAGCCTCTATATACCTTACACGCACACAGACTATAAGTATAAGAACTCGTTCACCATCCGTGACTTGTTTCTTACGAATCGTGAATACGCTTACCATGAGTCGTACGACTCGTGAACTTTTTGAGCCTGAGACTATATTAAGTATATTAAGTTCACCAGTCGTTACTTGTCTTTTACGAATCGTGAATACGCTTACGAGTCGTACGACTCGTGCACTTTTTGACCTTACACCCACGGACTATAAGTACATTAGTTCACCAGTGGTTACTTGTCTTTTACGAATCGTGACTTGTATATACGCTTACGAGTCGTACGACTCGTGAACTTTTTGACCCTCTACCTTATACACCCACGGCCTATAAGTATTTTAGTTCACCTGCAGTCGTTACTTGTCTTTTACGAATCGTGAATACGCTTATGAAGTCGTACGACTCGTGAACTTTTTGACCCTGTACCATACATGCACCGACGGACTATAAGTATTTTAGTTCACCAGTCGTTACTTGTCTTTTACGAATCGTGAATATACGTTTACGAGTCGTACGACTCGTGAACGTTTTGACCCTCTACCTTACACCCACGTACGGACTATAAGTATTGTAGTTCACCAGTCGTTACTTGTCGTTTACGAATCGTGTATACGCTTACCAATCGTACGACTCGTTTACCAATCGTAAAATACAATTACAATTCGTACGGATCGTTAGCACACTTTCACGAAAATAACGACCCGTATACATGCGACAGTATTGGACCTACAACCGATAATGGATCACTTCTGGATCATCTGTACACCAATATTGAAGATGAATACGTTACAAGTCGAATATATGAATCATATTTTTCAGACCACAAACCGTGTGTGCCTTAAAATAGATGAAACATGCATATACATATAATACGTATACATCATAATGTTCGCTTCATAATATGTCTTACACACAGGTTAAAAGTTAAAAAGTTTAAAAACTACCAAACGTAATTTTAGACTACAATGTCATCTTCAGGGTTCAAATTAACCATTAACTAACGTTCGCGACAGCTGCAAAGCTGAATGAATTATCAAACTAAACCTTAATTGCTTAAACAACCTGTTACAAAAATTTTAGATACGACACTCAGTACAGAGATTGGCCTGCAATTGTTTACGTTATCTTTAGCATCACCTTTGTGAATTGGTGCAACTTTTGCTAATTTCCATTCATCAGGAAATACAGCCGTTTGTAAAGAAAAGTTGAATAACTCACAAAGGATTCAGAAATTATAGGTGTAGCATGTTTTAATAACTTGCATGGTATTTCACCCAGGCCAGTGGCCTTCGTGTCAGAGATTAAACTTAGCAGTTTAGAAACTACGTTTGGTGTTGTTGGATTTATAGTAAATACTGTATTAGTTGTTTTCAAGGAATCACTATAAGATTTCGAAGATTGGAAGTCATTAGAAGTCAGTTTTATATACCAATCTCAGAAAAGTGCTTGTTGAAATTTTCGGGTATGTCCGCATCGTTATTAATTTCTTGGTTATAAATTTTCAGCAAGGGAATGCTGGAAGGTTTTGAATTGCGTGACATTAGTTCGTTAATTGATTTCCAAACTTCTTTTGGGTTCCCCGAGTTAGCTTCAAAGGAGCGATGATAATAATCCCTTTTAGCTTTTTTAATCAAATTATTACAATTATTTCTGGCAGATTTGAAGTTTTGCCATTCGTTGGGGTTATTATAGACATCACCGCTGCTTTTTTGAGCTGATCTCGGTTCACTAATAATTATTTTAATTGAGGTGTCATCCAAGGACTCCTTTGTTTCTAACTCGTTTTCTTTTAAATGGTGCATGCTTTTCGACAATACACTAAAACATATTTTTCCAAAGTTCCCACCGATTATTCATGTTTGACCAAGGGAGATTCATTAAATCACTTTTAAAGCTATTGGCATTAAAACTTTTCGTATTTCTAACTTTAACAACTTTATGCGAATTCTTATTTGGGATAGCGAACTTTCGAATTGCGTAAACAAGACTATGGCCACTTACATGCCTAAGTGTAGCACTCCTGATGCAGCAACTCGATTATAGGACAGTTTGTAAAAATCACATCAATCAAAGTTCTGGAATTTATTGTGCATCTAGTTGGCTCAACAATAAGTTGGTCAAGCTGATAAAGTTCCGAAAGTGAGTATAATAGAACAGTAGATCGGTGAGTTTTGCTAATATCACAATTAAGGTCTCCTGGTATGTATATTTCCTTTGATTCGTAGTCGATCATTTTGATTGCGTTTGATATTTCTTCCAAAAATATGTCAGGGTTACAATCAGGTGCTCTGTAAGCAAATACTACAGCAAATGGTTTGCTGTTTGGTTTAGTAACTTCAATTATGATCGCTTCAGTGTTGTCATACATTAAATCATGTCGAATTTTAAAATTGATGTGATTTTTTATGTAAATACACACCTCACCTCCGTTTCGATTTCGTTCTTTCCTATAATTAATTCATAGTTGCTTAGCTTTACCTGATTATGAGTTGTATTATTGCTAAGTCGGGTTTCATTAAATGCAATTAGATCAATATTTTGACTAGACAACCAGGATTGAAATTCATCTATGTGTAAAGGCAGACTGGTAATATTTAAGGAGACCATTTTAAAACCTCTTACCTGCGGTATTTGTAAATTATTTTGCATAGCATCATGACTTCTATTGACTGGTCAATGTTGGTTGCTTAAATAGTTTTTAAAATTCTTGCAATGTTGATTGTTCCACGCAAATTGAGATGCAATTTCCCTACGTTCAAGCAACTTTGGTCAATGTTGTCGTGAGAGATAACTTTCCAGTCCCTTGATTTTGCAAAGGGTCGGCTTGATATAATCAGCCTCTCTCCTCCGCAGAGGCTTCCAATTCAGTAGAGGGGGCCTATATGGTTCGGATAAGGAATGCGCTAGAGCGTAATGGGACGAGAAAAACTGCTGAAAATCGGAACGCGGGCGAGCGGAGAAACGAGAGGAGAGAGAGTTAGCCTCTGCCAGATTTCAGGCGATATCTTAACGAAATCGGCGATTTCTTGTAATCCGTTTTATATCTCGGCAATCCTTTTGTTTCTCGTTCGGATTTTTCATGTAAGGAGACATTGTTTTGATGCGATGGAAGAGCCGGATGATAATTTACACTCGAGCCAGAAGGCAGTTACTGTTGATATGAACTGTTCTGTAGATTCTAAAGACGACATTTCGAGCACATCGTTCCAAGATATCTCGATCAATGGTAAGTTTGTCTAGAACAAACGGGACAACAAGTTTTTCCGCTGCGTCAAGCTAGAAAAAACTCTGTCATGAATCAGTATTCAGATTATAAACGTATGTAATGATGTTGTTTTCTCGAATATATCAACATGAATTATTCAGATTAACGTACGTTTAATGTTGTTCTCTCGAGTCTCGAATATATCAAAGAAGATTGCTCCCCCGGTTTGGCGCCATATTTGGCCTGAAATCTGGCAGAGGCTAACTCTCTCTCCTCTCGTTTCTCCGCTCGCCCGGGTTCCGATTTTCAGCGGTTTTTCTCGTCCCATTACCCTCTAGCGCATTCCTTATCCGAACCATATATGCCCCCTCTACTGAATTGGAAGCCTCTGCGGAGGAGAGAGATAATCAGCCATGTCCTCGACTTGGAGGTTATACCACCGCCATCAATATGCTACGAAGAATGGTAAAGCTGTTGGTCTAGATGGTATCCCAGCACCTGCCGAGGTATACAAGGCTGCAGGTCCAGAGATTGCTAAAAAATTACATGCTTTCTTCACACGGGTCAGGGAAGAGGAATCTATTCCCAGTGACCTTCGCGACGCTCTTATTGTCATCAAATTTAAGGAAGGTGAGAAGATAAGTTGCGGGAACTATCATTGTATCTCTCTATTTTCTATAGCCAGGAAGATACCCGCTCGTATGCTTGTATGCCATCTCACCCCTGTCGCCGCGAAGCAGTCCTTCCGGAATCGCAATGCGGTTTTCTGAAATTTTGAAATTAAGGCTTTGTCCACGGGACACATTTTTTGTCCAACACCAAAGGAAATTAATAGGTTTGAGCTGGTTAGGGATATTTTGGAAATTGGAAGAACTAGTACACATGAACGTAGCCTTCGCTCTGTCATCTGAGTCCTGGTAGCTCAATGGTTAGGGCGTCTAACTGGAAATGAGAAGGTTGCGCGTTCGATTCTGTCTGGGTCTCAGAAATAGTTTTGAGTTTGCGTTAAAGTTTGAGGAGCAAACTATTTGCTATAAAATAAATAAATAAATAAACGAATGAGCTAAGCAAGACGCACATAACCGTCTCTATATAGGTAAACTACATATTTGCAGGCAGTACATATATAAAAGATACATGGAGGGCTCAATTGAAGTCAAAGTTCCACCGCTAAATAAAGGTCAATAAACGAACTTATCTCATTTTAGAAATTTATGATGTTATTCATGTATTTAAATAAACGTTAACGGAGATGTCACTTAATAGTAAAGGTAAGTTGGAAACAATCAAACTTGTCGATAATTTAAAACTTACGACCACATTACTATAACATATCATTAATAAACTGTATGGCTAGTAATTTATTACTCTTTTATTATTCAACGAAGCACTTATAAGTATAACTAACTAATACTTCATGCTGAACTATTTATAGCGCGTTTTCATTTGACGTCATTAGGTGCAATAACATGGCCGTCATGTTCTTTGTCTTTTGGATCTTTATCACGTGACTGAAAACCATTTATTAACCATGCATAATTAAATGGAAACTATTACTTTAAGGCTATGACCTTCAATCATTTAAAACTCCTAATTTCGTTTGCAGGTTTCATTATAGTTTTACTTCTGATAGCATCAGGAATTCATAGCTCTCAAGCATCGCCTCGTCGTTCAAAACTAGTCCGTCGTCCTGTAGACCTTGGTAAAACAGAGATAACAGACCATGAAAGGAGATTGATAGCAAATATCACAGCTAATAAGTGGTATAAAGTGCCACAAAAATGCGATAAACTCTGCCCGTTTACCTGGAAAGTGACTGGACCCGTAAACAACCGCTTTCCAAGAAGTATAATTGAAGCTGAGTGCAAGGACAAAGAAAAATGCAATTCTGCACACCGCTCTATTATTGTCAGTGAGAATCACAGACAACGGTAACAAATCTTGGCAATCAAATCGCATAACTGTTGCATTTATCCTAAATCTTTGAGATCCTAGATGAAGTAAAACATGTATTGTGTGAAAATGTACATATTATATATAATTTGTTAAATTTCTTTAACACATCGCATTATATTCTTATGTTTAACACATTGCATTATATTCTTATGAAATTTTGTATATTTAGATATCCTATATTAGCATATACCAAAACAGTGGATAGTGCTTTTCGCGCAATCTGATTGGTTCCTCTAGCTCGGGATTGCTCGGGATATCCTGCACTATTCACTGTTTCGCAAAACAAGATGGTGTCCTTCTCTTGAACGATTTTCTTTTTAAATAATGCAAGAAATTGGTAAAGGCAGGCAGGTAGAAAACAATTACTGTATGTAGGGAAATTATTTTAGGTAATATTTATGAAAAACAAGTTTGAAAGAGAGGATAGAAAGTGTTCAAAAACCCGCAGAATAACGAATGATGTGCTCCAAAAACAAACTCAATTGAACGAACTGACTGTTGCCAGTTTTCCTTCAAATATTTAGAAAGAAAAGTGTACTCCGTAGTTCATATATCGATATTCGCCTTTATATAATTTGAATTGCCGTTCATATAGAATTTAATAACATTCATAAACATTAAAAATAATTTCAGTTACAACTAAAACCAAGCAAAACTTAAAGAATTTTACCGCGATACACTGCTCAAGAAACTGGCGAGTAATGAACTGAATACTAAACAAATTACCTGGAAAACATACTACCGACTTTGTAACAGTAACACCCTCAGAAAATCTTTATAAATTAAAGGAAATTCAACGACCAAACATCGTCACTGCACTGACCGAAATAAAAACGCTTATAGTACTCATCTTTTGAAAAGAACAACTGTCGTTTACTCATCCAGAATTCATTAGTTATCCTTTGTTCTCAGGTTTTCCCATGTACAGCATTAAAATATTTCCTTTGAGCTAAAATCCAGTGGTCATTTGCCTTACTGTGATCCAACTTCGAAAGGTTTTTAAAACGACCGGCTGCTGTCAGCTTGTCAAAACTGGTAAACAACTCCAAATATGGAGTTGCCACCTTGGGAGAATTTAGTTTTGCCTTGCGTTTCGCAACAATTCCTGGCTAAATTATAATGAAACTAACCGAAATTTACTATTTATCAATTTGTTTTGGTATATGCTAAAACAATTATTCACCTCAGTGTCAGTGAATAGCGGTTGGATATTTACCTCGACGCTTCGCGTCTCGGTAAATATCCACCACTATTCACTTCCACTTCGGTGAATAATTGTTAAATATTATACCTCAACTATAAATTGTCCAATTAAAGAGCTAGATTTGTACCACGTGACCAGTCAATTTAGACTCGAATTCCCCGCTATTTCTCCGGGGCATGATATTTGACCGAGGATAATTCATATACCGGCTAACCGAGCCGAGTTGTGTCACGAAAATCTTTCCTCGACCCAAAAAGATCATTTGAATTAACTTTATATTCTTCCTACCAACAAACTAAGCCAGTTCTGTTTTAAAATATCATTTTGGGTGTCTATAGTAGCCTTGGATAAGCCTTCGTTAAGCTAATTATCCCGGCTAACCGGGTAGCCCGACTCATATATAAACAGCCCCTTAGATTTCCAAGTCTATACAAAACATTCATTCATTGTTTACGTTAAGAAGTAGATAAGACTTAATATAATTATCATGTCAAAACACCCAGAAATTATGCATGTCACGTGACCGTCCGCGACTATCAAGACCATTTCTTGCGATAGCTAAGTTATTATAGTAAGTATTCCATATAAGGAAAATCAAATACATTGCCTTACTGGCAAATAAGTTGCCTTGACGAGCAAATACGTTGTGCTAGTTACTACGGACGTAAGGTATACTGTAAAAACATACTGCTTAACACAACCAATTATATTTGGTTGTCTCAGATTCACCAATTGACTTTTTACGGGTTATAACAGCCAGATTTTATTGGTTGAAATAACCAAAATACGGTCACTTTAATAAAAGTATTTGGTTATTTTAACCATTCAGATTGGTATGAATCTGAGACAACCTATCAAATAGGTTGTTTCGACCAATCTGTTTTTACACACGGCCTGATACAAATATAAAATGACCATCATCTTGAAACCTGGTAACTAGGTCAATGTGTTATTTTCTTTGGTCGTCAGGGCAATGTATTTACTTGTCAGAGAAATGTGTTGTGCTCTCGACCCTCGTCTCTGGGTACCTAGCTCCATGCTTCATATACTTTGTAGCTATTAAGTTATTAACGCGGCAAGAAGACTGACTACGTTGTAAAATTATATAATATTTATTTCCAATAATAATCATATAAACACATTGTAATCGATAGAAGTATTTTTACAAGCTATGGGAATAAAAATATTTATCTAATAAGGTACAATAGTAACTTATTCATCTATTGCAGCCAGCTGGCGAATATATTTAGTGGTTGGCGAATATATTATATGACGGCCCGCTCTTTAAACTAATTTAAAGTATTCTTATAAATAATAAAATAATATTTAATAATAATTAACGTTTCATTTGTTATACATAAAATTATCTGATTGTATTAATAATCTGTGATGACGTTAATATTGAAAATGAAACTTCTTGTCAGCTAATACAGTGAAGTAATAAAGTCGTCTATATGAATAATTCTGAAATATTTCTAATTAGTTGAACTTATATACTATTCTAAATAAATTATGATAGCCGTGAATAACTTCATCAAAGACCATATTAAAGATTTCGGATAAATGCCACAGCTATGCGATGTGCTTGGAAAGAATTTTTACCGTTGTCTCCGATTCTCACTAACAAATGGTAATAGAGGGGCGTGCAGAATTTGCATTTTTCTTTGTTCTTGCACTCCGCTTCAATTATCCGTCGTGGGAAACGGTTGTATACGGGTCCAGTCACTTTCCATGTAAACGGGCAGAGTTTATCGGATTTTTGTGCCACTATATACGAATTACTAGCCATGATTTTCGCTATCAATTTCCTTTGATGTACGGCTACCGTTGTTTCACCCAAAATGTTTAAACTGGGATGGATTTTTTTATAAGGACCAGGCAGTGCTCGAGAGTTAAGAATTCCTGATGCTATAAGAAGCAAAGCTAATGAAACCTGCAAAATTACGAGTTTTAAAGCATTATAATACAGCTATTGATATAAACAGTTCCTATAATATACGTTAATTATACTTATAAATTCAATATCTAGTCTAATCACAAAGATATATATATATATATATATATATATATATATATATATATATATATATATATATATATATATATATACTATAGACGATGTAGTAAGAACCGTTGGAAGAGTGCTCAATGGAAATCCAGAGCATATTATAGTAAAAATTCAAAGACTCAACAGTTGTGACTAGACATTTTATTACTAGTTAGTTTCGTGCCACACGCAAATGGTGCAGTACTCTTCAGATAAAATGGTCTAATGACTAAGATGTGATTATACAGAGGATTATATAGCTATCTAAATTAGGAAGTATACGTTAATAAAGTTCTGAATGTTCATTAGTTAGTTTGAATTTTCAAAAATTTTAACCGTTTGTAATACTATATACATGAATCTATCCACTTGAGATTTGAGTATAATAGATAAGTGGTTGTCAAAAATAGATGAACAAAAACAGACCGAAAGGCTTATCATAGGATATGTTTCAAAACCGCATTAAATTATAAAATTATAAAATTACGTTACAAAGTTTCTAAATAGGAATTTATTGGCATGTCTACATGATGACACGAGTTCGTTGCGTTTGTTCAGGGTGGCCAGAGAAGGTTGACAGATAATGAAATATTTCTCCCACAAACATAAGCTGCATCTGTTTGAAGTATTGCTGTAGGGTCTAGCTTTCTTGAGGACTTTCCATTTGATATTATAGTCAACACGCTTATCTTTAAGTTGCCAGACATGCTTGCTTAGCTCGGGAGGATTTGTGGTTGGTGAATCTTGTTTTAAAAGTGTTTGCAGTAAGGCCGACATATGTTTGGTCAGGCTTGTTGTCGGTGGTGGTGACTGTAGCTTGGTATACAACAGATTTAGTTAGGCATTGGCCAAGTATATCTGTCAACCTTCTCTGGCCACCCTGAACAAACGCAACGAACTCGTGTCATCATGTAGACATGCCAATAAATTCCTATTTAGAAACTTTGTAACGTAATTTTATAATTTTATAATTTAATGCGGTTTTGAAACATATCCTATGATAAGCCTTTCGGTCTGTTTTTGTTCATCTATTTTTGACAACCACTTATCTATTATACTCAAATCTCAAGTGGATAGATTCATGTATATAGTATTACAAACGGTTAAAATTTTTGAAAATTCAAACTAACTAATGAACATTCAGAACTTTATTAACGTATACTTCCTAATTTAGATAGCTATATAATCCTCTGTATAATCACATCTTAGTCATTAGACCATTTTATCTGAAGAGTACTGCACCATTTGCGTGTGGCACGAAACTAACTAGTAATAAAATGTCTAGTCACAACTGTTGAGTCTTTGAATTTTTACTATAATTTTTACTATATATATATATATATATATATATATATATATATACAGTATATCAACAACTCAAGAAATTGTTTCTTAGGTATATCTGTATGAATCACTGCTGTGTTATAATATCTTTGTATATGTTGTATCGCAACTCGTACCTTTAACATTAAATGACATCCACATAAACCATGTTTTGAATACATGATGAGTTACTTCTTAAGATGAGACAAGTTTCTTAATAGTCGAGGTCAAGTGATTTCTATCAAATTATAGTGGAACTTTTAAGCCCTTTAGTTCCTAATTTGCATTTAATACTTCCGGATTATTTTAGTTTGGATTAGTTCATTCACTATAAAGCACGTATAAACCGGAAAACTTTCATTGAGGAACAGTTTCAGACGCCGAGCTTTTTATGAACCGAACCTAATTTAAATTGGAAAAGTCCATTGTTCAAGCTCATTTGCATTAGGTTTGGATCATTCCTGTGAAATTACTTCAAATTTCACAGTCGTGTGGAAATTGCACTGACAAACATTTCGGTTAAAAATAAATGTAGGTTGTTCAGATGGTTTTGTAAATTTAATGTTTTATAACATAAACCAAAAATTTGTCATATATTTTATTTTTTTGAAAAAAAGTATTAAAAAGTATTGTATGTTGATTATACGCGTTTATCCTCCAATTGACGATCTACAAAACAGCAATGTAATACCTAGCTGTCAAGTTTACATTCGGTAATACAAATATAGGATTTGAGCTTGATGATCGTCCATATATCCTCGGTATATAAATTTCAAATAATTATAGGTGAGTAGTTACGAGACTCAAACCTATTGTGTTCAGTTAAAGTATTAACTATTCCTCAACACCGGCAACGACATTTCACATCTAAAATTTCGGTATTAACGATTATATATTATTTCTGCAGTATACCAACCTTCTAGAATTTTCTACACACGGCAAATGGAGCATAACACTTTGATATTATATGATGTCATGGTGACGTTATACGTTGTATCGGTCAGACGGGAATTCCCTATAGTATCGCTAATGTGTATTAAACATTGTCCCACGTAAAATAACTGATTAATTGCACTGGTTTAAGCGGGTAATAACCGATCTCTTTGCATGGTAATCGTATATTTAAGAATTCATTTTAAACTGAGATTTTTGAAAACACAAATGTGCTGGCACAATCTTTAGTGAAATCTGTTCAAAAGTCAAAACTTTATTTTTGTATCTTTTTTACAAAAATGACACTTTTACTTATCACAATACGTGAACCTCCCGCCATCGCCAGACTTATTTATCGTTAGCTGTGTATAGCATTTAAACTATCCTCATGGTAAAATACAGCGCAATGCATAGCAACACTAGCTGTAAGGCATTGTATATAACCATGCAGTATTGATATATAATTATAGTTTTCTAGAATTGACATTAACTATATTGTTTCCAAAATCCTCCTGATGTAGTTGGTATGTACAAAGAAATAAATCTTTTAATCTACCTTTAATTTCATTATTTTGGATGATGTTCCATATAAGAATCCGGATTTCAAAACATAGTCCAAAACCTTAAAGTGTTTATGCAGTGAAAAATTCATTTTGAAATAAACTCTCTTACTTGAAAGAACTAGAGAAATTATCAAGATTGGCGTTTACAACTCTTCGATATCTCACTTTGTTTTGGAGATATTAAGATTTGTTTGATATGTAAATGTCCTCACTGTGACATCACACTGCATAATGACTTATTGAAGAAGCATGTATATCTTTGGGATTATGCAACGAAATTATGAAAGTCTACATGTGTGTGTCTGCCCCATGATACTAAAAACGTACGAAGTTATGTTTCGAGTGATTTGATTCAATAATCCCAAAGATATACATGCTTTTTCAGTTAGTCATTATGCAGTGTGATGTCACAGTGAGGACATTTACATATCAAACAAATCTTAATATCTCAAGAACAAAGTGAGATATGGAAGAGTTGTAAACGTCAATCTTTATAATTTTTATAGTTCTTTCAGGTAAGACAGTTTATTTCGAACTGAATTTTTCATTGCATAAACACTTTAACCTAATCCTAACCCGCTTAGACCAGTGCAATCAGTTATTTTACGTGTGGGAAAATGTTTAATTGGCAATAGCAGCACAATAGGGAATTCCCGTATGACCGATACAACGTAGGTCTAACACCACGATGACAACATATTTCAAAGTGTTGTGCTGTGTAGGTAATGTAGAAATACAAATCGATAACTCTAGATGGTTGAATGTGCACTGCAGAAATAATGTTTAGGCGTCTAACATTTCGAGAGGAGGGCGCTCATTAAAATGTGAAACGTTGAGACCGATATTTTAGGTGTGAAATGTCATCGCCGGTGTGGCGCAGTGGTTAATACGTTAACCGAAAACAATAAGTTTGAATCTCGAAACCACGATTTTCTTTCTCTTTCGAATGTCGAGTTATCTATTTTCCTTTACATTTTCCTTTTCTATTTCCTGAAAAATCGAAAGAACTCGCCTAATTAATTGAAATTTATATACTCTTCTAAATATTCAGTGTTTTAATTACTGACGATATACCGGTATGGACGATATCGTAACGTACTGTAACTTTCTATTTGCCGGTGAAAGGCTCTAACTTTCTATTTGCCGCGTTGAAAGGCTCTAACCATTAACTAACTAGTTAGATCAATGTGACATGTGCACTGCGTCTGGGAGTCTCAGTATGCCAAGTATAGTAAAATACATGATTTGGGTATTGAGAATTACACATTGTAACCTTCGCTTCACTATATTAGTGTGTGTAGCCCAATCGTTGGAGGTTGTCGCTTGCCTTCAGAAAGTTACGATTTCGACTCCCATGAAACAATGCTTTCAACGTATTTCTCTGTATTTGTGTATTGTGCATCAGAGCATGCCTTAAAATGCTGTATGAACTATTGTATGAGTAATAATAAACAAATAAATAACGCATCTACCGTATCTACTACGCACTAGAATGTAAAACACATCGGTTCAGTTGGGAAGTAAAATTATCCTAAACTACTACAAGCGAAAGTTAAAACCGGTACTTTGCATATTGGAAACGTTATGAGATCTCGTCATTAACATAAAGTCACAGCTTGGTCTCAAGGAGACCTTCGCCTTTTAAGAGTTTATTTATCGGCGATAACCTGCTTAAAACGCGCTACAATAAATTTTTCACTGTTGATTTACGTGGGATACTGTTTAGTTCGTATTATAAAGACTACGTACTATATAAGCATGTACATTTCCTGAGATCGGCGGTCAATTGTTTATTATTGGTCCGATTTAAGCTAAATTCATTCAGCTAGATTATAATTTATTAATTGCCGCGCCTTTAAATGTTACTGCGAATTTGAGAAATAACGGCTTTGGTTGATTGTCAAGAAATCATTCGGTGATATTCATGATATTTATACGAGATGAAAATGGATGTATGATGAATTATATGGTAGCAAGTCTTCAGAGCGTAAATATTACTGATTTATTATTCAAGTAAACAAAGTAAACAAAGAACAAATTAATAAAGACACGCTAAATCTCATTTGCATGTTTACGTGTGAAGATATCATTTTGACTGAATAGATGAAAAGCTAGTATTTATCTATAAAATAAAAGCTTTTTTATTTTAATGACTTAGTAATAATTTGTTCTCTACAAATTCCTAGCCCACTCTCTGTTTGGGTGCTGGGAGCTAGCTATCCTACATCTTTGCTAACACCATTGCTTAAACCGTTTATAAATATAGGAAATATATAACTTCCTGGATACCATTATGGTAATCTGATCCACTTGTATTGATCCACATAATTAATAGATGCACTTAACTACCACTTGTAAGCGCTTCTACATGCTTGTAATCAGAAGTCCCTTAAGAAAATATCCCATAGAGCACTCGTGACCATTGTCTGACGACAAGGAGTGAGTCGATAAGGAGTCTTTGGTGTTCATTTGACTATTCTAAGACAATAAGCTTGTTTGCGTCGGGATAAAACTTATTTCAATTCATAATATCAGACTGGGGAATTCAGTATAACTAATTTGCAAGTGCAAATAGAAATGCATATTTCTATTGTGGTTTTAGACGGATGTTATGAATTGAAATAAGTTTTATCCCGACGCAGAACACATAATTTTGACGCGCAGTCGACATTACGAACTGGCTTATTAGATAAATGTACCCAAGAGTACTGCATAATATATCAGACGAAGGTCAGAAATAGCAGTACTTAAAATATTTGGTCCCTCATATCAGCAAAAGTTTCATCTAGCTTCTAGCTACAACCGATTATGGATCACTTCTGGTTCATCTGTACACCAATATTCCTGACGAATACGTTACAAGTGGAATATATGAATCATATTTTTCAAACCACACACCGGTGTGGTGTGCCTTACAATAGATGAGACATGCATACATATAATACATACATCATAATGTTCGCTTCATAATATGTCTTAAACACAGGTTAAAAGTTAAAAAGTTTAAAAACTACCAATCGTAATTTTCGACTACAATGTCATCTTCAGGGTTCAAATTGACCATTAACTAACCTTCGCCACAACTGCAAAGCTGCGCAATCAAACCGTAACCGTTTTCAATTCTGAAAACAGATTTGGAATTATCGGGTCCAAATACATAACACACGTACCTATTATATTACGCAAATTTGTATACCCTTCGTAAAAACCTATTTATGTAGTTCGTCAGATCTACAAATCGATAATCGCCGCAGCATTTCTGCACAAATATGGTCCCGACTCGAACGGATCACCCAAAACGACTGTTTACTTCCTAATAAGGAGTTTATGTGCGGTTTATATATATATATATATATATATAGAAGTAGAGTGCTGCGTAGACAGTGTTTTGAATATATAGCAAAGTGAAAAGGTGGTATGAAAAGGTGGCAAACTGCCAATAATTTATTGACGAAATACTGACGTTTCTGATGAAGGGCTCCGCTCGAAACATCAGTATTTCGTCATTAAATTATTGGGAGTTTACCACCTTTTCACTTTGATATATATTAAAAACACTGTCTATACGCACCACTCTACTTATATATATATATATATATATATATATATATATATATATATATATATATATATATATATATATATATATATATATATATATATATATATATATATATATATATATATATATATATATATATATATATATATATATATATATATATATATATATATATAATATCCGAGAGTAGTAAAAAAGTAGAGTGCTGCGTAGACAGTGTTAAGTGTATATAGCAAAGTGAAAAGATGGTAAACTGCCAAGAATTTAGTGACGAGATACTGACGTTTCGAGCGGAGCCCTTTATCAGAGTAAGACCAATGAAGGGCTCCGCTCGAAACGTCAGTATCTCGTCACTAAATTCTTGGCAGTTTACCACCTTTTCACTTTGCTATATATATATATATATATATATATATATATATATATATATATATAGTGAGAAATGGGTCCTTTAGTGAGAAATGGGTCCCTGCTGCGGCGAGATTATAATCCTCCCTTCGCTACCTCGCTTGCGAGGGGATAACTAATTATAACTGGCTAATACTTCATGCTGAACTATTTATAGCGCGTTTTCATTTGACGTCATTAGGTACAACAATATCACGCGACTGAAAACGATTTATTAACCATGTATAGCCGTGATAAGAACTTTGTTAAGCTAATTATCCCGGCTAAGCGGGCTGGCTCATATATAAACAGCCCCTTAGATAAGAAAATCTAATAGTATTCAAAATATTCATTCATTGTTTGCGTCAACGAAGTAAATAAGACTACCTATTATTAGATGTATGCGCCATACATATAAATTAAATATTGTTCCTGAAAACAACGCTAATACTATATAACGGCCTGATAGAAATATAGAATGACCATCATCTTGAAACTAGGTTAATGTGCTATTTTGTTTGGTCGTCAGGGCAATGTATTTGCTGGTCAGAGAAATGTTTTGTGCTCTCGACCCTCGTCTCGAGAGCACAAAACATTTAATAAGTTATTAACGAGGCAAGAAGACTGACTACGTTGTAAGAATATATAATATTTATTTCCAATAATAATCATATAAACACATTGTGATCTATAGAAGTATTTTTAAAAGCTATGGGAATTATGAAAATATTTATAATAACTATGAAAATATTTATCTAATATATTGTACCTCATTCATCTATTCCGAATATACGCAGTGGTTGGCGAATATATTATATAACGGTCCACTCTTTAAACTAATTTAAGTATTCTTATAAATAATAAAATATATTTAATAATAAATAACGTCTGATTTGTTATATATAAAATTATCTGATTGTATTAATAATCTGTGATGACGTTACATTAAAAATGAAATTTCTTGTCAGCTAATACAGTGAAGTAATAAAGTAGTCTATATGAATAATTCTATAATATTTCTAATTAGTTGAACTATATACTATTCTAATTAAATTATGACGTCAGCCGTGAATAACTTCATCCAAGGCCATATTAAAGATTTCGGATAAATGCCACAGCTATGCGATGTGCTTGGAAAGAAATTTTACCGTTGATTCCGATTCTCACTAACAAATGGTAATAGAGCGGTGCGCAGAATTTGCATTTTTCTTTGTCCTTGCACTCAGCTTCAATTATCCGTCGTGGGAAACGGTTGTATACGGGTTCGGTCACTTTCCAGGTAAATGGGCAGAGTTTATCGGATTTTTGTGCCACTTTATACGACTTACTAGCCATGATTTTCGCTACCAATTTCCTTTGATGTACGGCTACCGTTGTTTCACCCAAAATGTTTAAACCGGGACTGATTTTTTTATAAGGACCAGGCAGTGCTTGAGAGCTAAGAATTCCTGATGCTATCAGAAGCAAAGCTAATGAAACCTGCAAAATTACGAGTTTTAAATGATTGAAGCTCAAAAATCTAAAAATGATCTATGATTATGACAATATGCATTATGGTACTATTGATATAAACAGTTCGTAATATACGTTAATTATACTTATAAATTCAATATCTATTTCGAGGAATAATCACAAAGATATATAATTATATATATATATATATATATATATATATATATATATATATATATATATATATATATATATATATATATATATATATATATATATATATATATATCAACAAATTGTTTCTTCGGTATATCTGCATGAATCACTGCTGTGTTATAATATCTTTGTATGTTGGATCGCAACTCGTACCTTTAACATTAAATGACATCCACATAAACCATGTCTTGAATACATGATGAGTTACTTCTTAGTCGAGGTCAAGTGACTTCTATCAAATCATAGTGGAACTTTTAAGCCCTTTAGTTCCTAATTTGCATTTAATACTTCCGGATTATTTTAGTTTGGATTAGTTCATTCACTATAAAGCACGTAGTATAAACCGGAAAACTTTCATTGAGGATCAGTTTCGGACGCCGAGCTTTTTATGAACCGAACCTAATTTAAATTGGCAAAGTCCATTGTTCAAGCTCATTTGCATTAGGTTTAGATCATTTCACAGTCGTGTGGAAATTGCACCGACAAACATTTCGATTAAAAATAAATGTAGGTTGTTCAGATGGTTTGTCAATTTAATGTTTTTTTAACATTGACCAAATATTTGCCATGAAAAAAGTATTAAAAAGGTATTGTATGTTGATTAGACGCGTTTATCCTCCAATTGACGATCTACAAAACAGTAATGTAATACCTAGCTGTCAAGTTTACTTCAATTGAGTAGTTACGACACTCAAACATATATTGTGTTTAGTTAAAGTATTCACTATTCTGCAACATCGGAAACGACATTAATTTCACATCTAAAATTTCGGTATTAACGATTATATATTATTTCTGCAGTATACCAACCTTCTGGAGTTATCGATTTTCTACACACGGCAAATGGAGCATAACACTTTGATATTATATGATATCATGGTGACGTTAGACGTACGTATCGGTCAGACGGGAATTCCCTATAGTATCGTTAATGCAAATTAAACATTGTCCCACGTAAAATAACTGATTGCACTGGTTTAAGCGGGTAATAACCGACCTCCTTGCGTGGTAATCGTATATTTAAGAATTCATTTTAAACTGAGAATTTTGAAAATTTTAAAACTCAAATGTGCTGGCATAATCTTGAGTAAAATCTGTACAAAAGTCAAAACTTTATTATTGTATCTTTTTTATTATTGTATCTTATGAAGCTCCCGCCATCGCCCGACTTATTTACCTATTCAGAAACCGGCGTAATAGTATTTTCTCTGTATAACACTGTATAACAAGAAAACATTTTGCGACTTTCTGCTCTCACCATATTTTGAATCGATATTCTTACGTCATTTTCTGGATTACGTTTACGGGAAAGGTTAACCCTTTCTTATCAGTTCATTGGTCGACCACACTGAATTGTTTAATTTTAGAATCATGTTCTCATGTTCGTTCATTCCTTATTAATGGTTGCGTTGTACCATTTCGTTTCTAATCTATTATATTTAATATCAATGAGATACTTAAAGGGTCTACTGTTTAAACGTCTTGTATTGATTTAGCTTCGTTCTAGCAAAGTTCAATTTCAAAATAGTCACAAACCACAGCCATTATACTATAAAAGAAAGGCATGTTGACGGCGAAATATTATAATTGTGCTACTGCTAGTAACCACGATTCAAGGAAGTGTATAAGTGTAAGATACTGCAACTGTATAGCTACAAGACCGAAGTTGAGTATGTATGCTTAGAATCTGGTTTTGTATAATAGATTACTTCTTAAAGAGGAGAGTATTAAAGAAAGGCGTGCTCTTTTTTATTATTTTTGTTTTTTAATAGAAGTATCAAGCTTTGCAAATCACAGACAGTATATCTGTTATATATGGTATGGTGTTCATCATAAAAGTGGCATTTATAATGTAGTAGCGACTTATAAAAAATGTAAATATTTTCACGAATACTGTCAACTATAATAGGTCAAGTTACACCCGGAAGTAAGTTTAAGAGCGGAAGTGATGTGAGTGTAAGATTCATTCCCTTGGTTCTATTTTATATTTCCCACTCTTATGAAAACTCTTATGTTCTATTATGTTCCACTTAGGTTTGAAACTTTTATGTTTTTAACTCTTATGTTCCATTCTTATGTTCTATTTTATATTTCCCACTCTTATGGTTCACACTCTTATGAAACATAATATATATATTTGACAAAAGATTTTCAGACATATCGAGATTGCTGATGTAGCAAACTTGATGTCGCTCGTACGAACTTGTACATAACGTAGCCTCCACTCTGCCACCTAAGTCCTGGTATGGAGCGTAAAACTAGAGATCAGAAGGTTGCGGGTTCGATACCCGTCTGGGGCTAAGAAACATTTTTCTGAATTTGCATTTAAGCTTGAGTAGGAAACAATTCACTAAATTGAAATAACCAAGATGTAAGTCACTAATATTTATGTATGTCGCACGTACGAACTAGTACACAACGTAGCCTTCGCTCTGTCATCTGAGTCCTGGTAGCTCAATGGTTAGGGCGTCTAACTGGAGATGAGAAGGTTGCGGGTTCGATTCTGTCTGGGTCTCAGAAATAGTTTTGAGTTTGCGTTAAAGTTTGAGCAGCAAACTATTTTCTATAAAATAAATAAATATATAAATAAACGAATGAGCTAAGCAAGACGCACTGCATAACCGTCTCTATAGGTAAACTACATATTTGGAGGCAGTACATATATAAAAGATACATGAAGGACTCAATTGAAGTCAAAGTTCCACCGCTAAATAAAGGTCAATTGCAGGTCCTAATTAAACGAACTTGTCTCATTTTAGAAATTTATGACGTTATTCATGAATTTAAATCAACGTTAACGGAGATGTCACTTAATAGTAAAGGTAAGTTGGAAACAATCAAACTTGTCGATAATTTAAAACTTTCGAGCACATTATTATAACATATCATTAATAAACTGTATGGCTAGTAATTTATTACTCGTTTATTATTCAACGAATCACTTATAAGTATAACTAACTACCTGTATAACTAGCTAATACTTGATGCTGAACTATTTATAGCGCGTTTTCATTTGACGTCATTAGGTACAATAACATGGCCGTCATGTTCTTTGTGTTTTGGATCTTTATCATGTTACTGAAAACCATTTATTAACGATACATAAGTAAATGGAAACTATTACTTTAAGGCTACGACCTTCAATCATTTAAAACTCCTAATTTCGTTTGCAGGTTTCATAAAAGTTTTACTTCTGATAGCATCAGGAATTCATAGCTCTCAAGCATCGCGCCTCGTCGTTGAAAGCTAGTCCGTCGTCCTGTAGACCTTGGTAAAACAGAGATAACAGACCACGAAAGGAGATTGATAGCAAATATCACAGATAATAAGTGGTATAAAGTGCCACAAAAATGCGATAAACTCTGCCCGTTTACCTGGAAAGTGACTGGACCCGTAAACAACCGCTTTCCAAGAAGTATAATTGAAGCCGAGTGCAAGGACAAAGAAAAATGCAATTCTGCACACCGCTCTATTATGATTAGTGAGAATCACAGACAACGGTAACAAATCTTGGCAATCAAATCGCATAACTGTTGCATTTATCCTAAATCTTCGAGATCCTAGATGAAGTAAAAAATGTATTGTGTGAAAATGTACATATTATATATAATTTGTTAAATTTCTTTAACACATCGCATTATCTTCTTATGTTTAACACATTGCATTATATTCTTACGACATTTTGTATCTTTAGTTATCCTATAATAATATTATACCTCAACTATAAATTGTCCGTGTGGAAATTGCACCGACAAACATTTCGGTTAAAAATAAATGTAGGTTGTTCAGATGGTTTTGTCAATTTAATGTTTTATAACATAAACCAAAAATTTGTCATATTTTTTTTTTTTTTGAAAAAAAGTATTACAAAGTATTGTATGTTGATTATACATGTTTATCCTCCAATTGACGATCTACAAAACAGCAATGTAATACGTAGCTGTCAAGTTTACTCTCAGTAATACAAATATAGGATTTGAGCTTGACGATCGTCCATATATCCTCCGTATATAAATTTCAAATAATTAGGTGAGTAGTTACGTGACTCAAACCTATTGTGTTCAGTTAAAGTATTAACTATTCCTCAACACCGGCAACGACATTTCACATATCGGTATTAACGATTATATATTATTTCTGCAGTATATACCAACCTTCTAGAATTTTCTACACACGGAAAATGGAGCATAACACTTTGATATTATGATGTCATGGTGACGTTAGACGTTGTATCGGTCAGACGGGAATTACCTATAGTATCGCTAATGTGAATTAAACATTGTCTCACGTAAAATAACTGATTAATTGCACTGGTTTAAGCGGGTAATAACCGACCTGTTTGCGTGGTAATCGTATATTTAAGAATTCATTTTAAACTGAGATTTTTGAAAATTTCAAAACTCAAATGTGCTGGCACAATCTTTAGTAAAATCTGTTCAAAAGTCAAAACTTTATTTTTGTATCTTTTTTACAAAAATGACACTTTTACTTATCACAATACATGTATACCTCCCACCATCGCCAGACTTAGTTATCGTTAGCTGTGTATAGCATGTAAACTATCCTCATGGTAAAATACAACGCAATGCATAGCAACACTGTATAAGGCATTGTATATAACCATGCAGTATTGATATATAATTATAGTTTTCTAGAATTGACATTATCTATGTTGTTTCCAAAATCCTCCTGATGCAGTTGGTATATGTACAAATAAATAAATATTTTAATCTACCTTCAATTTCATTATTTTGGATGATGTTCCATATAAGAATCCCGATTTCAAAACATAGTCCAAAACCTTAACCTTATCCTAACCCTCTTAGACCAGTGCAATCAGTTATTTTACGTGTGGGACAATGTTTAATTGGCATTAGCGGAACAATAGGGAATTCCCGTATGACCGATAAAACGTAGGTCTAACACCACGATGACAACATATCTCAAAGTGTTGTGCTGTGTAGGTAATGAGAAATACAAATCGATAACTCTAGATGGTTGTATGTGTACTGCAGAAATAATGTTTAGGCGTCTAACATTTCGAGAGGAGGGCGTTCATTAAAATGTGAAACGTTGAGACCGAGATTTTAGGTGTGAAATGTCATCGCCGGTGTGGCGCAGTGGTTAATACGTTAACCGAAAACAATAAGTTTGAATCTCGAAACCACGATTTTCTTTCTTTTTCCGAATGTCGAGTTATTTATTTTCCTTTACATTTTCCTTTTCTATTTCCTGAAAAATCGAAAGAACTCGCCTAATTAATTGAAATTTATATACTCTTCTAAATATTCAGTGTTTTAATTACTGACGATATAGCGGTATGGACGATATCGTAACGTACTGTAACTTTCTATTTGCCGGTGAAAGGCTCTAACTTTCTATTTACCGCGGTGAAAGGCTCTGACCATAAACTAACTAGTTACCTAGATCAATGTGACATATTATGTGCACTGCGTCTGGGAGTCTCAGTATGCCAAGTATAGTAAAATACATGATTTGGGTATTGAGAATTACACATTGTAACCTTCGCTTCACTATATTAGTGTGTGTAGCCCAATGGTTGGAGGGTGTCACTTGCCTTCAGAAAGTTACGATTTCGACTCCCATGAAACAATGCTTGCAACGTATTTCTCTGTATTTGTGTATTGTGCATCAGAGCATGCCTTAAAATGCTGTATGAACTATTGTATGAGTAATAATAAACAAATAAATAACGCATCTACCGTATCTACTATACGCACTAGAATGTAAAATACATCGGTTCAGTTGGGAAGTAAAATTATCCTAAACTACTGCAAGCGAAAGCGGTTAAAACCGGGACTTTGCATATTGGAAACGTTATGAGAACTCGTCCATAACATAAAGTCACAGCTTGGTCTCAAGGAGACCTTCGCCTTTTAAAGTTTATTTATCGGTGATAACCCGCTTAAACAGCGCTACAATCAATTTTTCACTGTTGATTTACGTGGGATACTGTTTAGTTCGTATTATAAAGAATACGTACTATATAAGCATGTTCATTTCCTGAGATCGGCGGTCAATTGTTTATTATTGGTCCGATTTAAGCTAAATTCACTCAGCTAGATTATAATTTATTAATTGCCTCGCCTTTAAATTTTCCTGCGAATTTGAGAAATAACGGCTTTGGTTGATGGTCAAGAAATCATTCGGTGATATTCATGATATTTATACGAGATGAAAATGGATGTATGATGAATTATATGGTAGCAAGTCTTCAGAGCGTGAATATTACTAATTTATTATTCAAGTGAACAAAGTAAACAAAGAACAAATTAATAAAGACACGCTAAATCTCATTTGCATCATGTTTACGTGTGAAGATATCGTTTTGACTGAATAGATGAAAAGCTAGTATTTCATCTATAAAATAAAAGCTTTTTATTTTAATGACTTAGTAAATAATTTGTTCTCTGCAAATTCCTAGCCCACTCTCTCTTTTGGGTGCTGGGAGCTAGCTATCCTACATCTTTGCTAACACCATTGATTAAACCGTTTATAAATATAGGAAATATATAACTTCCTGGATACCATTATGGTAATCTAATCCACTTGGATTGATCCACATAATTGAGCGCTTCTACATGCTTGTAATCAGAAGTATCCCTTAAGTAAATATCCCATAGAGCACTCGTGACCATTGTCTGACCTATACGTAGTTGGGTAAAGGAGTGAGTCGATAAGGAGTCTTTGGTGTTCATTTGCCTATTCTAAGACAATAAGCCTGTTTGCGTCGGGATAAAACCTATTTCAATTCATAATATCAGACTGGGGAATTCAGTATAACTAATTTGCAAGTGTAAATAGAAATGCATATGTCTATTGTGGTTTTAGACTGATGTTATGAATTGAAATAAGTTTTATCCCGACGCAGAACACATCATTTTGATGCGCAGTCGACATTATTAGATAAATTTACCCAAGAGTATTGCATAATATGTGGTGATTTCAAACCAAATATTTTAAGTACTGCTGTTTCTGACCTTCGTCTGATGGCTATCAGACGAAGGTCAGAAACAGCAGTACTTAAAATATTTGGTCAATCACTTCTGGTTCATCTGTACACCAATATTCCAGACGAATACGTTACAAGTGGAATATATGAATCATATTTTTCAAACCACACACCGGTGTGGTGTGCATTAAAATAGATGAGACATGAATACATATAATACATACATCATAATGTTCGCTTCATAATATGTCTTACACACAGGTTAAAAGTTAAAAAGTTTAAAAACTACCAATCGTAATTTTTGACTACAATGTCATCTTCAGGGTTCAAATTGACCATTAACTAACCTTCGCCACAGCTGCAAAGCTGCGTAATCAAACCGTAACCGTTTTCAATTCTGAAAACAGATTTGGAATTAGTGGGTCCAAATACATAACACACGTACCTATTATATTACGCAAACTTGTATACCCTTCGTAAAAACCTCTTAATGTAGTTCGTCATATCTACAAATCGATAATCGCCGCAGCATTTCTGCTCAAATATGGTCCCGACTCAAACGGATCACCCAAACGACTGTTTACTTCCTAATAAGGTGTTTGTCCTACCATGTGCGGCTTATATATATATATATATATATATATATATATATATATATATATATATATATATATATATATATATATATATATATATATATATACATATATACATATACATATATATATATATATATATATATATACATATATATATATATATATATACATATATATATATATATATATATATATATATATATATATATATATATATATATATATATATATATATATATATATATATATATATATATATATTTTCGCTTACCTCAAAACTGGTCTGCTACAACTTGTTTCATCTGTAAAAGAATCTTCAGGCAGTGACAATATCGAAAGGGATGACCGCTTATTTATAGGCTTTCTGCCGGAAAGTGGGGGCGTATGTGGGGGACAAAGCATGAGGTCATGGCTATATATATATATATATATATATATATATATATATATATATATATATATATATATATATATATATATATATTATATATATATATATATATATATATATATATATATATATATTTTAAAATAGTTGAGAATAGTTTGTCACTGACTAGTTAAAAAAACGTACATACAACGTTTTTATAAAACTTTATTAAGACGTTTCGACCGAACAACTACGGTCTTCGTCGGTTAAAAATATATTGAAAGTCAAAACAGACTTAAATAGATCCAAGTTATGCTAATAGAATACAGTGTTAAAAAAGGGACTTATAAACATCGGGAATTTCTATATGGTCATTATGAGCATTAGCATCCTTAACAGAATACCACGCTTCAAGAAACAAGCGTTGATGGTAATTGTCCGACTTATTCATGATGGCAATGTTATTGAAATCTGGACAATGATCCTTTTGTTCTACATGTTGAGCTATTTTTGAATATTTGTCAAGGTTCTTGACAGTTCTTTTGTGTTCGTTTATCCTAGTCTTCAAAGCTCTGCCGGTCTGTCCGGTCTATATATATATACTAAAACGAATGTGATGTTGTTCACGGAACGTTGAAAGTGCTCAATACCATAAAGGTAGAGCGAATATATAGTGAAAGTGGTCTTACCTCAAAATTATAAAAGCCGCAACTGTCAGTTTCACTGACAGACGAAGATTCGCCTGAAGATCGCCTTGCGTGAAACTGACAGTTGCGGCTTTTATCATTTTGAGGTAAGACCACTTTCACTTTGCTATATATATATATATATATATATATATATATATATATATATATATATATATATATATATATATATATATATATATATATATATATATATATATTATATATATATATATATATATATATATATATATATATATATATATATATATATATATATATATATATAGCAAAGTGAAAAGGTGGTAAACTGCCAAGAATTTTGTGACGAAATACTGACGTTTCTGATGAAGGGCTCCGCTCGAAACGTCAGTATTTCGTCACTAAATTCTTGGCAGTTTACCACCTTTTCACTTTGCTATATATTCGAAACACGCAGCATTCTACTTTTATATTTTTATATATACAGATATACTGGTCCCGGTTTGGACTTAAAATGTATGTATTCCAACACTCCAAATTTTCCTTCACCGTAAATCCTTTCAACAGGTAGTTTGATCGAGTGAAATGACAAATATTACCTAGATATAGATATAGATATATATAGATATATATAGATTATATATATATATAATGAGAAATCGGTCCTTTAGTGAGAAATGGGTCCCTGCTGCGGCGAGATTATAATCCTCCCTTCGCTACCTGCTAATACTTCATGCTGAACTATTTATAGCGCGTTTTTATTTGACGTCATAAGGTACAACAATATCACGTGACTGAAAACGATTTATTAACCATGCATAAGTGAATGGCAACTATTACTTAACCGGACTGAGTTGGGTCACGAAAATCTTTCCTCGATCCAAAGAGATCATTTGCCAATTAACTTTATGCACTTCCTATAAACAAACTAAGTCAGTTCTGGTTTAAAATATCATTTGGGTGTCTATAGTAAAGCCGTGATAAGAACTTTGTTAAGCTAATTATCCCGGCTAAGCGGGCTGGCAAATATATAAACAGCTCCTTAGATGAGAAAGTCTAATAGTATTCAAAACATTCATTCATTGTTTACGTCAACGAAGTAAATAAGACTACCTATTATTAGATGTATGCGCCATACATACAAATTAAACATTGTTCCTGAAAACAACGCTAATACTATATAACGGCCTGATACAGATATAAAATGACCATCATCTTGAAACTAGGTTAATGTGCTATTATGTTTGGTCGTCAGGGCAATGTATTTACTGGTCAGAGAGATGTTTTGTGATCTCGACCCTCGTCTCGAGAGCACAAAACATTTAATAAGTTATTAAAGCGGCAAGAACACTGACTACGTTGTAAGAATATATAATATTTATTTCCAATAATAATCATATAAACACATTGTAATCTATAGAAGTATTTTTAAAAGCTATGGGAATAAAAATATTTATCTAATATATTGTACCTTATTCATCTATTCAGAATATACGCAGTGGTTGGCGAATATATTATATAACGGTCCACTTTTTAAACTGATTTAAGTATTCTTGTAAATAATAAAATATATTTAATAATAAATAACGTCTAATTTGTTATATATAAAATTATCTGATTGTATTAATAATCTGTGATGATGTTACATTAAAAATGAAACTTCTTGTCAGCTAATACAGTGAAGTAATAAAGTAGTCTATATGAATAATTCTATAATATTTTTAATTAGTTCAACTATATACTATTCTAAATAAATTATGACGTCAGCCGTTAATAACTTCGTCCAAGGCCATATTAAAGATTTCGGATAAATGCCACAGCTATGCGATGTGCTTGGAAAGAATTTTTACCGTTGTATCTGATTCTCACTAACAAATGGTAATAGAGCGGTGCGCAGAATTTGCATTTTTCTTTGTCCTTGCACTCAGCTTCAATTATCCGTCGTGGGAAACGGTTGTATACGGGTTCGGTCACTTTCCAGGTAAATGGGCAGAGTTTATCGGATTTTTGTGCCACTTTATACGACTTACTAGCCATGATTTTCGCTATCAATTTCCTTTGATGTACGGCTACCGTTGTTTCACCCAAAATGTTTAAACCGGGACTGATTTTTTTATAAGGACCAGGCAGTGCTTGAGAGCTAAGAATTCCTGATGCTATCAGAAGCAAAGCTAATGAAACCTGCAAAATTACGAGTTTTAAATGATTGAAGCTCAAAAATCTAAAAATGATCAATGATTATGACAATATGCATTATAGTACTATTGATATAAACAGTTCGTAATATACGTTAATTATACTTATAAATTCAATATCTAGTTCGAGGAATAATCACAAAGATATATATATATATATATATATATATATATATATATATATATATATATATATATATATATATATATATATATATATATATATATATATATATATATATATATATATATATATATATATATATATATATATATATATATATCAACAAATTGTTTCTTCGGTATATCTGCATGAATCACTGCTGTGTTATAATATCTTTGTATGTTGGATCGCAACTCGTACCTTTAACATTAAATGACATCCACATAAACCATGTCTTGAATACATGATGAGTTACTTCTTAGTCGAGGTCAAGTGACTTCTATCAAATTATAGTGGAACTTTTAAGCCCTTTAGTTCCTAATTTGCATTTAATACTTCCGGATTATTTTAGTTTGGATTAGTTCATTCACGATAAAGCACGTAGTATAAACCGGAAAACTTTCACTGAGGATCAGTTTCGGACGCCGAGCTTTTTATGAACCGAACCTAATTTAAATTAGCAAAGTCCATTGTTCAAACTCATTTGCATTAGGTTTGGATCATTTCTGTGAAATTTCTTCAAATTTCACAGTCGTGTGGAAATTGCATCGACAAACATTTCGGTTAAAAATAAATGTAGGTTGTTCAGATGGTTTTGTCAATTTAATGTTTTATAACATTAACCAAAAATTTGTTATATTTTTAATTTTTTAAAAAAAATTATTAAAAAGGTATTGTATGTTGATTGTACGCGTTTATCCTCCAATTGACGATGTACAAAACAGCAATGTAATACCTAGCTGTCAAGTTTACTTTCGTTCGTCCATATATCGTCAGTATACAAATTTCAAATAATTAGGAGAGTAGTTACGACACTCAAACATATATTGTGTTCAGTTAAAGTATTAACTATTCCGCAACACCGGCAACGACATTTCACATCTAAAATTTTGGTATTAACGATTATATATTATTTCTGCAGTATACCAACCTTCTAGAGTTATCGATTTTCTACACACGGCAAATGGAGCATAACACTTTGATATTATATGATGTCATGGTGACGTTAGACGTACGTATCGGTCAGACGAGAATTCCCTGTAGTATCGCTAATGCAAATTAAACATTGTCCCACGTAAAATAACTGATTGCACTGGTTTAAGCGGGTAATAACCGACCTCTTTGCGTGGTAATGGTATATTTAAGAATTCATTTTAAACTGAGAATTTTGAAAATTTTAAAACTCAAATGTGCTGGCATAATCTTGAGTAAAATCTGTTCAAAAGTCAAAACTTTATTATTGTATCTTTTTTACAAAAATGACATTTTTTCTTATCACAATACATGAACCTCCCGCCAATATATTGATTTAGCTTCGTTCTAGCAAAGTTCAATTTCAAAATAGTCACAAACCACACAGCATTATACAATAAAAGAATGGCATGTTGACGGCGAAATATTATAATTGTGCTACTGCTAGTAACCACGATTCAAGGAAGTGTATAAGTGTTAGATGCTGCAACTGTATAGCTACAAGACCGAAGGTGAGTATGTATGTTTGGAATTTGGTTTTGTATAATAGATTACTTCTTAAAGAGAGTATTAAAGAAAGGCGTGCTCTTTTTTATTATTTTTGTTTTTTAATAGAAGTATCAAGCTTTGTAAATCACAGACAGTATATCTGTTATATATGGTATGGTGTTCATCATAAAAGTGGCATTTATAATGTAGTAGCGACTTAACAAAAATGTAAATATCTTCACGAATACTGTCAACTGATATAGGTCAAGTTACACCCGGAAGTAAGTTTAAGAGCGGAAGTGATATGAGTGTAAGATTCATTCCCTTGGTTCTATTTTATATTTCCCACTCTTATGAAAACTCTTATGTTCTATTATGTTCCACTTAGGTTTTGAACTTTTATGTTTTTAACTCTTGTGTTCCATTCTTATGTTCTATTTTATATTTCCCACTCTTATGGTTCACACTCTTATGAAACATAATATATATATTTGATAAAAGATATACAGACATATCGAGATTTCTGATGTAGCAGTACGTATTTCGCTAGTACGAACTTGTACATAACGTAGCCTTCACTCTGCCACCTAAGTCCTGGTATGGAGCGTAAAACTAGAGATCAGAAGGTTGCGGGTTCGATACCCGTCTGGGGCTAAGAAACATTTTTCTGAATTTGCATTTAAGCTTGAGTAGGAAACAATTCACTAAATTGAAATAACCAAGCTGTAAGTCACTAATATTTATCTATGTCGCACGTACGAACTAGTACACAACGTAGCCTTCGCTCTGTCATCTGAGTCCTGGTAGCTCAATGGTTAGGGCGTCTAACTGGAGATGAGAAGGTTGCGGGTTCGATTCTGTCTGGGTCTCAGAAATAGTTTTGAGTTTGCGTTAAAGTTTGAGCAGCAAACTATTTTCTATAAAATAAATAAATAAATAAATAAACGAATGAGCTAAGCAAGACGCACTGCATAACCGTCTCTATAGGTAAACTACATATTTGGAGGCAGTACATATATAAAAGATACATGAAGGACTCAATTGAAGTCAAAGTTCCACCGCTAAATAAAGGTCAATTGCAGGTCCTAATTAAACGAACTTGTCTCATTTTAGAAATTTATGACGTTATTCATGAATTTAAATCAACGTTAACGGAGATGTCACTTAATAGTAAAGGTAAGTTGGAAACAATCAAACTTGTCGATAATTTAAAACTTTCGAGCACATTATTATAACATATCATTAATAAACTGTATGGCTAGTAATTTATTACTCGTTTATTATTCAACGAAGCACTTATAAGTATAACTAACTAATACTTCATGCTGAACTATTTATAGCGCGTTTTCATTTGACGTCATTAGGTGCAATAACATGGCCGTCATGTTCTTTGTCTTTTGGATCTTTATCACGTGACTGAAAACCATTTATTAACCATGCATAATTAAATGGAAACTATTACTTTAAGGCTATGACCTTCAATCATTTAAAACTCCTAATTTCGTTTGCAGGTTTCATTATAGTTTTACTTCTGATAGCATCAGGAATTCATAGCTCTCAAGCATCGCCTCGTCGTTCAAAACTAGTCCGTCGTCCTGTAGACCTTGGTAACACAGAGATAACAGACCATGAAAGGAGATTGATAGCAAATATCACAGCTAATAAGTGGTATAAAGTGCCGCAAAAATGCGATAAACTCTGCCCGTTTACCTGGAAAGTGACTGGACCCGTAAACAACCGCTTTCCAAGAAGTATAATAATTGAAGCCGAGTGCAAGGACAAAGAAAAATGCAAATTCTGCACACCGCTGTATTATTGTCAGTGAGAATCACAGACAACGGTAACAAATCTTGGCAATCAAATCGCATAACTCGGTTGCATTTATCCTAAATCTTTGAGATCCTAGATGAAGTAAAAAATGTATTGTGTGAAAATGTACATATTATATATAATTTGTTAAATTAAATTTCATCGCATTATATTCTTATGTTTAACACATTGCATTATATTCTTATGAAATTTTGTATCTTTAGTTATCCTATAATATTATACCTCAACTATAAATTGTCCGTGTGGAAATTGCACCGACAAACATTTCGGTTAAAAATAAATGTAGGTTGTTCAGATGGTTTTGTCAATTTAATGTTTTATAACATAAACCAAAAATTTGTCATATTTTTTATTTTTTTGAAAAAAAGTATTACAAAGTATTGTATGTTGATTATACATGTTTATCCTCCAATTGACGATCTACAAAACAGCAATGTAATACGTAGCTGTCAAGTTTACTCTCGATAATACAAATATAGGATTTGAGCTTGACGATCGTCCATATATCCTCCGTATATAAATTTCAAATAATTAGGTGAGTAGTTACGTGACTCAAACCTATTGTGTTCAGTTAAAGTATTAACTATTCCTCAACACCGGCAACGACATTTCACATATCGGTATTAACGATTATATATTATTTCTGCAGTATATACCAACCTTCTAGAATTTTCTACACACGGAAAATGGAGCATAACACTTTGATATTATGATGTCATGGTGACGTTAGACGTTGTATCGGTCAGACGGGAATTACCTATAGTATCGCTAATGTGAATTAAACATTGTCTCACGTAAAATAACTGATTAATTGCACTGGTTTAAGCGGGTAATAACCGACCTGTTTTGCGTGGTAATCGTATATTTAAGAATTCATTTTAAACTGAGATTTTTGAAAATTTCAAAACTCAAATGTGCTGGCACAATCTTTAGTAAAATCTGTTCAAAAGTCAAAACTTTATTTTTGTATCTTTTTTACAAAAATGACACTTTTACTTATCACAATACATGTATACCTCCCACCATCGCCAGACTTAGTTATCGTTAGCTGTGTATAGCATGTAAACTATCCTCATGGTAAAATACAACGCAATGCATAGCAACACTGTATAAGGCATTGTATATAACCATGCAGTATTGATATATAATTATAGTTTTCTAGAATTGACATTATCTATGTTGTTTCCAAAATCCTCCTGATGCAGTTGGTATATGTACAAATAAATAAATATTTTAATCTACCTTCAATTTCATTATTTTGGATGATGTTCCATATAAGAATCCCGATTTCAAAACATAGTCCAAAACCTTAACCTTATCCTAACCCTCTTAGACCAGTGCAATCAGTTATTTTACGTGTGGGACAATGTTTAATTGGCATTAGCGGAACAATAGGGAATTCCCGTATGACCGATAAAACGTAGGTCTAACACCACGATGACAACATATCTCAAAGTGTTGTGCTGTGTAGGTAATGAGAAATACAAATCGATAACTCTAGATGGTTGTATGTGTACTGCAGAAATAATGTTTAGGCGTCTAACATTTCGAGAGGAGGGCGTTCATTAAAATGTGAAACGTTGAGACCGAGATTTTAGGTGTGAAATGTCATCGCCGGTGTGGCGCAGTGGTTAATACGTTAACCGAAAACAATAAGTTTGAATCTCGAAACCACGATTTTCTTTCTCTTTCCGAATGTCGAGTTATTTATTTTCCTTTACATTTTCCTTTTCTATTTCCTGAAAAATCGAAAGAACTCGCCTAATTAATTGAAATTTATATACTCTTCTAAATATTCAGTGTTTTAATTACTGACGATATAGCGGTATGGACGATATCGTAACGTACTGTAACTTTCTATTTGCCGGTGAAAGGCTCTAACTTTCTATTTACCGCGGTGAAAGGCTCTGACCATAAACTAACTAGTTACCTAGATCAATGTGACATATTATGTGCACTGCGTCTGGGAGTCTCAGTATGCCAAGTATAGTAAAATACATGATTTGGGTATTGAGAATTACACATTGTAACCTTCGCTTCACTATATTAGTGTGTGTAGCCCAATGGTTGGAGGGTGTCACTTGCCTTCAGAAAGTTACGATTTCGACTCCCATGAAACAATGCTTTCAACGTATTTCTCTGTATTTGTGTATTGTGCATCAGAGCATGCCTTCAAATGCTGTATAAACTATTGTATGAGTAATAATAAACAAATAAATAACGCATCTACCGTATCTACTATACGCACTAGAATGTAAAATACATCGGTTCAGTTGGGAAGTAAAATTATCCTAAACTACTGCAAGCGAAAGCGGTTAAAACCGGGACTTTGCATATTGGAAACGTTATGAGAACTCGTCCATAACATAAAGTCACAGCTTGGTCTCAAGGAGACCTTCGCCTTTTAAAGTTTATTTATCGGTGATAACCCGCTTAAACAGCGCTACAATCAATTTTTCACTGTTGATTTACGTGGGATACTGTTTAGTTCGTATTATAAAGAATACGTACTATATAAGCATGTTCATTTCCTGAGATCGGCGGTCAATTGTTTATTATTGGTCCGATTTAAGCTAAATTCACTCAGCTAGATTATAATTTATTAATTGCCTCGCCTTTAAATTTTCCTGCGAATTTGAGAAATAACGGCTTTGGTTGATGGTCAAGAAATCATTCGGTGATATTCATGATATTTATACGAGATGAAAATGGATGTATGATGAATTATATGGTAGCAAGTCTTCAGAGCGTGAATATTACTAATTTATTATTCAAGTGAACAAAGTAAACAAAGAACAAATTAATAAAGACACGCTAAATCTCATTTGCATCATGTTTACGTGTGAAGATATCGTTTTGACTGAATAGATGAAAAGCTAGTATTTCATCTATAAAATAAAAGCTTTTTATTTTAATGACTTAGTAAATAATTTGTTCTCTGCAAATTCCTAGCCCACTCTCTCTTTTGGGTGCTGGGAGCTAGCTATCCTACATCTTTGCTAACACCATTGATTAAACCGTTTATAAATATAGGAAATATATAACTTCCTGGACATTATGGTAATCTAATCCACTTGGATTGATCCACATAATTGATAGATGCACTTAACTAACACTTGTAAGCGCTTCTACATGCTTGTAATCAGAAGTATCCCTTAAGTAAATATCCCATAGAGCACTCGTGACCATTGTCTGACCTATACGTAGTTGGGTAAAGGAGTGAGTCGATAAGGAGTCTTTGGTGTTTATTTGCCTATTCTAAGACAATAAGCCTGTTTGCGTCGGGATAAAACCTATTTCAATTCATAATATCAGACTGGGGAATTCAGTATAACTAATTTGCAAGTGTAAATAGAAATGCATATGTCTATTGTGGTTTTAGACTGATGTTATGAATTGAAATAAGTTTTATCCCGACGCAGAACACATCATTTTGATGCGCAGTCGACATTATTAGATAAATTTACCCAAGAGTATTGCATAATATGTGGTGATTTCAAACCAAATATTTTAAGTACTGCTGTTTCTGACCTTCGTCTGATGGCTATCAGACGAAGGTCAGAAACAGCAGTACTTAAAATATTTGGTCAATCACTTCTGGTTCATCTGTACACCAATATTCCAGACGAATACGTTACAAGTGGAATATATGAATCATATTTTTCAAACCACACACCGGTGTGGTGTGCATTAAAATAGATGAGACATGAATACATATAATACATACATCATAATGTTCGCTTCATAATATGTCTTACACACAGGTTAAAAGTTAAAAAGTTTAAAAACTACCAATCGTAATTTTTGACTACAATGTCATCTTCAGGGTTCAAATTGACCATTAACTAACCTTCGCCACAGCTGCAAAGCTGCGTAATCAAACCGTAACCGTTTTCAATTCTGAAAACAGATTTGGAATTAGTGGGTCCAAATACATAACACACGTACCTATTATATTACGCAAACTTGTATACCCTTCGTAAAAACCTCTTAATGTAGTTCGTCATATCTACAAATCGATAATCGCCGCAGCATTTCTGCTCAAATATGGTCCCAACTCAAACGGATCACCCAAACGACTGTTTACTTCCTAATAAGGAGTTTGTCCTACCATGTGCGGCTTATATATATATATATATATATATATATATATACATATATACATATACATATATATATATATATACATATATATATATATATACATATATATATATATATATATATATATATATATATATATATATATACAGTACCGCTCAGAAGTAACCTAACAAAATCCGCGGTTAACCTAGGACGATCCGCGGATGATCCTCGGGTCATCCGCGGTTGAACCGCTGGTCATCCGCGGATCATCCTAGGTTGACCCGAGGATCGACCGAGGACCATCCGCGGATCATCCTAGGTTCGACCTCAACCGCTGCTGCGCGGTTCGTATGGCGTCATTTCACGAGTGTAGTGTCGGAAGAAGTCGGTTATTTCCAAAGTTTAGCGTCCTTCCTTCGCACGTTGTCTGCACTTCTTCGATTGGCGTTTGTCGTAGCTTGGCAAGTTCGTTTTCAAATACCGTTACCGTGTTTAAATTGATAATGGGAAAGCTATCTCGATACGTGAGGGAAAGAATCGTCTCACTGTCGTCCTCTTGGGTAAAAAAGTCGCTTATTTCCGAAGTTTAGCGTCCTTTTCCTTTGCGCGTTGTGTTAATCGTTATAAGCAGTTATGTGTGTTCGACAATCGACAGTTTCAAGCTTTAATATCTAGCAACAATGGGAAAGCTATCTCGATATGCGAGGGAACGAATAATTTCACTTTCTTCTTCTGGAGTGCAGGTCACTAAAATTACAGATCTGCTTCAACAGGAAGGAATTAAAACTTCGAGATCTGCTTCAAACTTGTTTCTTTCCCGATAAGAATGAGATAAAAAAGTCATACAGTCATACTCTAGAAATACCACCATTCGCGACAAACATATTTTTGTCTGAATATGTGAAGCTTGTGCCGCGGATAAATTATATTACTAGATGGTGATATAAACGCCGTGACTCCGTCTGTGTGTCCGTTCATGCGAAGCATTCCAAGCTCTGTTTGACAATCATTCTCAGGGAAACATGAAGAGAAATGTTTTGATAAAAATGTATTCATGAAATTTTCTATTCCGAGACTCGCCATTGCAACAGACGACAAAAAGGACACTTGCCTGCTTCGCTACTGGCACTGTTGACATGCTTCTGCCATCATGCATTTGGCCTGCTTTGCCACTGTTGACACGTGGCCTGGTTTGCCACGCTTGAAACAAAACTGAAGCACTTTGACCGCGCGCTTCGATTGCTCAATATCAATTTTCAGGTAAAGTGATAAAGTTGGGCTATATGTCGACGCAGAATGCAAAAGTGGTTAATGAAGTTGTTAATGGTTACCATCTTCTAGCAGTACTATAGCAGTTTAGCCTGACAAAATAAATCGGACGCTCGTTGATTTGTTTACTTGTCCGGTCACTCACGGGTCACTCCGGTGGTACTCTCTTTGAAAAGTTGTACTCCCTCATGATTTTATAGTATATATTGCATGGAGGTATTAGTTATTAGAGAATTACTCACAGTTTTAAGTCTTTACAATGAGAGCGCCTGCCAGTCTCCAGGCATGCTCTTCTCACCGTGGCGAAAGCGCCACGTGCCGAATTAAACGGAAATTGACAATACACATGTCAAAAGCTCTGGCTTAACTTGAGGTTTTTTACGTTATCTTATAGTTCACATAAGAGCAATCAGTTACATACATGAGAAGCATGTCGGATAGCAATGTCAATGATATACAGTAGTTCATCAAACAATATTTTTTAACGTAGTACGGATTTGGAGTTTTGAAACTTGTCAATGGACCGTATTATATGCACGTGATAAGATCGACCGCAATATTATTAAGTTCGACCGCTTTGGTCGGATATATGCTTATTCAAACGTCGAATTTGTCACTTATCTAGGTTCGACACATGATAAGTTCGACACATGATAAGTTCGACGTTTGAAACGGGATGAGTATAATATAATATACCCGATGAGTTTAAGAAACATGCGACAGCAAAACATGCCGTTGGGTCAATAAACGGCTCGAAACACAACAGTTATAACATAATCGTAAATCGTATCAAGATGCCCGTTAAATTTTCTTCTCCTAAAATGCTTTCACGCAATAATAGTGATTTGGTAAGACTATTTCGGGAGATATTATTGTTAACGTTATTTGATAAATTCCAACATAACAGGCTTTCAGTTTGTGCATTTGTACCAACGTCGTCGTCGTTGTTAGGAGTTCAACCACGAAATCGTTATACATTGTATGCAGAATACAGAGACTAATATAAGAATGACTTCAAAACTGCTCCAATGATTACCAGTTAATAATTCCCTTTGTTTTGAACTTGATACGGCAAGTTATTTGACGTCCGCGTCATGTCTTTCTGCTGCCGGCTTTTGGTCGGATGAACTCGGAACCCGAAGCGTTTAGTCGACCGTTGCGGTTAGATGTGTAGACCGCAACCTCACCGCTACCTCACCGCTTCCTCACCGCTACCTCACCGCAACCTCACCGCAACCTCACCGCATCTCCACCGCTACCTCACCGCAACCTCACCGCAACCGCAGTGTTAGGTTACTTCTGAGCGGTACTGTATATATATATATATATATATATATATATATATATATATTTTCGCTTACCTCAAAACTGGTCTGCTACAACTTGTTTCATCTGTAAAAGATATATATATATATATATATATATATATATATATATATATTTTAAAATAGTTGAGAATAGTTTGTCACTGACTAGTTAAAAAAACGTACATACAACGTTTTTATAAAACTTTATTAAGACGTTTCGACCGAACAACTACGGTCTTCGTCGGTTAAAAATATATTGAAAGTCAAAACAGACTTAAATAGATCCAAGTTATGCTAATAGAATACAGTGTTAAAAAAGGGACTTAGAAACATCGGGAATTTCTATATGGTCATTATGAGCATTAGCATCCTTAACAGAATACCACGCTTCAAGAAACAAGCGTTGATGGTAATTGTCCGATTTATTCATGATGGCAATGTTATTGAAATCTGGACAATGATCCTTTTGTTCTACATGTTGAGCTATTTTTGAATATTTGTCAAGGTTCTTGACAGTTCTTTTGTGTTCGTTTATCCTAGTCTTCAAAGCTCTGCCGGTCTGTCCGGTCTATATATATATACTAAAACGAATGTGATGTTGTTCACGGAACGTTGAAAGTGCTCAATACCATAAAGGTAGAGCGAATATATAGTGAAAGTGGTCTTACCTCAAAATTATAAAAGCCGCAACTGTCAGTTTCACTGACAGACGAAGATTCGCCTGAAGATCGCCTTGCGTGAAACTGACAGTTGCGGCTTTTATCATTTTGAGGTAAGACCACTTTCACTTTGCTATATATATATATATATATATATATATATATATATATATATATATATAGATATATATATATATATATAGCAAAGTGAAAAGATGGTAAACTGCCAAGAATTTTGTGACGAAATACTGACGTTTCTGATGAAGGGCTCCGCTCGAAACGTCAGTATTTCGTCACTAAATTCTTGGCAGTTTACCACCTTTTCACTTTGCTATATATTCGAAACACGCAGCATTCTACTTTTATATTTTTATATATACATATATATACTGGCCCGGTTTGGACTTAAAATGTATGTATTCCAACACTCCAAATTTTCCTTCACCGTAAATCCTTTCAACAGGTAGTTTGATCGAGTGAAATGACAAATATTACCTAGATATAGATATAGATATATATAGATATATATAGATTATATATATATATAATGAGAAATCGGTCCTTTAGTGAGAAATGGGTCCCTGCTGCGGCGAGATTACCTGCTAATGCTTCATGCTGAACTATTTATAGCGCGTTTTTATTTGACGTCATAAGGTACAACAATATCACGTGACTGAAAACGATTTATTAACCATGCATAAGTGAATGGCAACTATTACTTAACCGGACTGAGTTGGGTCACGAAAATCTTTCCTCGATCCAAAGAGATCATTTGCCAATTAACTTTATGCACTTCCTATAAACAAACTAAGTCAGTTCTGGTTTAAAATATCATTTGGGTGTCTATAGTAAAGCCGTGATAAGAACTTTGTTAAGCTAATTATCCCGGCTAAGCGGGCTGGCTAATATATAAACAGCCCCTTAGATGAGAAAGTCTAATAGTATTCAAAACATTCATTCATTGTTTACGTCAACGAAGTAAATAAGACTACCTATTATTAGATGTATGCGCCATACATACAAATTAAACATTGTTCCTGAAAACAACGCTAATACTATATAACGGCCTGATACAGATATAAAATGACCATCATCTTGAAACTAGGTTAATGTGCTATTATGTTTGGTCGTCAGGGCAATGTATTTACTGGTCAGAGAGATGTTTTGTGATCTCGACCCTCGTCTCGAGAGCACAAAACATTTAATAAGTTATTAAAGCGGCAAGAACACTGACTACGTTGTAAGAATATATAATATTTATTTCCAATAATAATCATATAAACACATTGTAATCTATAGAAGTATTTTTAAAAGCTATGGGAATAAAAATATTTATCTAATATATTGTACCTTATTCATCTATTCAGAATATACGCAGTGGTTGGCGAATATATTATATAACGGTCCACTTTTTAAACTGATTTAAGTATTCTTATAAATAATAAAATATATTTAATAATAAATAACGTCTAATTTGTTATATATAAAATTATCTGATTGTATTAATAATCTGTGATGATGTTACATTAAAAATGAAACTTCTTGTCAGCTAATACAGTGAAGTAATAAAGTAGTCTATATGAATAATTCTATAATATTTTTAATTAGTTCAACTATATACTATTCTAAATAAATTATGACGTCAGCCGTTAATAACTTCATCCAAGGCCATATTAAAGATTTCGGATAAATGCCACAGCTATGCGATGTGCTTGGAAAGAATTTTTACCGTTGTATCTGATTCTCACTAACAAATGGTAATAGAGCGGTGCGCAGAATTTGCATTTTTCTTTGTCCTTGCACTCAGCTTCAATTATCCGTCGTGGGAAACGGTTGTATACGGGTTCGGTCACTTTCCAGGTAAATGGGCAGAGTTTATCGGATTTTTGTGCCACTTTATACGACTTACTAGCCATGATTTTCGCTATCAATTTCCTTTGATGTACGGCTACCGTTGTTTCACCCAAAATGTTTAAACCGGGACTGATTTTTTTATAAGGACCAGGCAGTGCTTGAGAGCTAAGAATTCCTGATGCTATCAGAAGCAAAGCTAATGAAACCTGCAAAATTACGAGTTTTAAATGATTGAAGCTCAAAAATCTAAAAATGATCAATGATTATGACAATATGCATTATAGTACTATTGATATAAACAGTTCGTAATATACGTTAATTATACTTATAAATTCAATATCTAGTTCGAGGAATAATCACAAAGATATAGATATATATATATATATATATATATATATATATATATATATATATATATATATATATATATATATATATATATATATATATATATATATATATATATATATATATATATATATATATATATATATCAACAAATTGTTTCTTCGGTATATCTGCATGAATCACTGCTGTGTTATAATATCTTTGTATGTTGGATCGCAACTCGTACCTTTAACATTAAATGACATCCACATAAACCATGTCTTGAATACATGATGAGTTACTTCTTAGTCGAGGTCAAGTGACTTCTATCAAATTATAGTGGAACTTTTAAGCCCTTTAGTTCCTAATTTGCATTTAATACTTCCGGATTATTTTAGTTTGGATTAGTTCATTCACGATAAAGCACGTAGTATAAACCGGAAAACTTTCACTGAGGATCAGTTTCGGACGCCGAGCTTTTTATGAACCGAACCTAATTTAAATTAGCAAAGTCCATTGTTCAAACTCATTTGCATTAGGTTTGGATCATTTCTGTGAAATTTCTTCAAATTTCACAGTCGTGTGGAAATTGCATCGACAAACATTTCGGTTAAAAATAAATGTAGGTTGTTCAGATGGTTTTGTCAATTTAATGTTTTATAACATTAACCAAAAATTTGTTATATTTTTAATTTTTTAAAAAAAATTATTAAAAAGGTATTGTATGTTGATTGTACGCGTTTATCCTCCAATTGACGATGTACAAAACAGCAATGTAATACCTAGCTGTCAAGTTTACTTTCGTTCGTCCATATATCGTCAGTATACAAATTTCAAATAATTAGGAGAGTAGTTACGACACTCAAACATATATTGTGTTCAGTTAAAGTATTAACTATTCCGCAACACCGGCAACGACATTTCACATCTAAAATTTTGGTATTAACGATTATATATTATTTCTGCAGTATACCAACCTTCTAGAGTTATCGATTTTCTACACACGGCAAATGGAGCATAACACTTTGATATTATATGATGTCATGGTGACGTTAGACGTACGTATCGGTCAGACGAGAATTCCCTGTAGTATCGCTAATGCAAATTAAACATTGTCCCACGTAAAATAACTGATTGCACTGGTTTAAGCGGGTAATAACCGACCTCTTTGCGTGGTAATGGTATATTTAAGAATTCATTTTAAACTGAGAATTTTGAAAATTTTAAAACTCAAATGTGCTGGCATAATCTTGAGTAAAATCTGTTCAAAAGTCAAAACTTTATTATTGTATCTTTTTTACAAAAATGACATTTTTTCTTATCACAATACATGAACCTCCCGCCAATATATTGATTTAGCTTCGTTCTAGCAAAGTTCAATTTCAAAATAGTCACAAACCACACAGCATTATACAATAAAAGAATGGCATGTTGACGGCGAAATATTATAATTGTGCTACTGCTAGTAACCACGATTCAAGGAAGTGTATAAGTGTAAGATGCTGCAACTGTATAGCTACAAGACCGAAGGTGAGTATGTATGTTTGGAATTTGGTTTTGTATAATAGATTACTTCTTAAAGAGAGTATTAAAGAAAGGCGTGCTCTTTTTTATTATTTTTGTTTTTTAATAGAAGTATCAAGCTTTGTAAATCACAGACAGTATATCTGTTATATATGGTATGGTGTTCATCATAAAAGTGGCATTTATAATGTAGTAGCGACTTAACAAAAATGTAAATATCTTCACGAATACTGTCAACTGATATAGGTCAAGTTACACCCGGAAGTAAGTTTAAGAGCGGAAGTGATATGAGTGTAAGATTCATTCCCTTGGTTCTATTTTATATTTCCCACTCTTATGAAAACTCTTATGTTCTATTATGTTCCACTTAGGTTTTGAACTTTTATGTTTTTAACTCTTGTGTTCCATTCTTATGTTCTATTTTATATTTCCCACTCTTATGGTTCACACTCTTATGAAACATAATATATATTTGATAAAAGATATACAGACATATCGAGATTTCTGATGTAGCAGTACGTATTTCGCTCGTACGAACTTGTACATAACGTAGCCTTCACTCTGCCACCTAAGTCCTGGTATGGAGCGTAAAACTAGAGATCAGAAGGTTGCGGGTTCGATACCCGTCTGGGGCTAAGAAACATTTTTCTGAATTTGCATTTAAGCTTGAGTAGGAAACAATTCACTAAATTGAAATAACCAAGTTGTAAGTCACTAATATTTATCTATGTCGCACGTACGAACTAGTACACAATGTAGCCTTCGCTCTGTCATCTGAGTCCTGGTAGCTCAATGGTTAGGGCGTCTAACTGGAGATGAGAAGGTTGCGTGTTCGATTCTGTCTGGGTCTCAGAAATAGTTTTGAGTTTGCGTTAAAGTTTGAGCAGCAAACTATTTTCTATAAAATAAATAAATAAATAAATAAACGAATGAGCTAAGCAAGACGCACTGCATAACCGTCTCTATAGGTAAACTACATATTTGGAGGCAGTACATATATAAAAGATACATGAAGGACTCAATTGAAGTCAAAGTTCCACCGCTAAATAAAGGTCAATTGCAGGTCCTAATTAAACGAACTTGTCTCATTTTAGAAATTTATGACGTTATTCATGTATTTAAATAAACGTTAACGGAGATGTCACTTAATAGTAAAGGTAAGTTGGAAACAATCAAACTTGTCGATAATTTAAAACTTACGACCACATTACTATAACATATCATTAATAAACTGTATGGCTAGTAATTTATTACTCTTTTATTATTCAACGAAGCACTTATAAGTATAACTAACTAATACTTCATGCTGAACTATTTATAGCGCGTTTTCATTTGACGTCATTAGGTGCAATAACATGGCCGTCATGTTCTTTGTCTTTTGGATCTTTATCACGTGACTGAAAACCATTTATTAACCATGCATAATTAAATGGAAACTATTACTTTAAGGCTATGACCTTCAATCATTTAAAACTCCTAATTTCGTTTGCAGGTTTCATTATAGTTTTACTTCTGATAGCATCAGGAATTCATAGCTCTCAAGCATCGCCTCGTCGTTCAAAACTAGTCCGTCGTCCTGTAGACCTTGGTAAAACAGAGATAACAGACCATGAAAGGAGATTGATAGCAAATATCACAGCTAATAAGTGGTATAAAGTGCCACAAAAATGCGATAAACTCTGCCCGTTTACCTGGAAAGTGACTGGACCCGTAAACAACCGCTTTCCAAGAAGTATAATAATTGAAGCCGAGTGCAAGGACAAAGAAAAATGCAAATTCTGCACACCGCTGTATTATTGTCAGTGAGAATCACAGACAACGGTAACAAATCTTGGCAATCAAATCGCATAACTCGGTTGCATTTATCCTAAATCTTTGAGATCCTAGATGAAGTAAAAAATGTATTGTGTGAAAATGTACATATTATATATAATTTGTTAAATTTCTTTAACACATCGCATTATATTCTTATGTTTAACACATTGCATTATATTCTTATGAAATTTTGTATGTTTAGATCAGATCGATATCCTATATTATTTTTTTCCTACCCGTATCCTACTAAATCCCGCTTTCTGATTGGCTAACGAGCGGTCCGTATGAGAGCGTACGGACCGTGCGAGTTTTAAATCCTCACGCAAAAAGTTTTTTAAATGTTTTAAAGGCCGCCATTTAAAAAATTCGTAAAAATTACAAAATGTACTCAAACGAAAGCGAACACAGTGACAGTGAATTCTATTATCCAACTTCTGACTTCTCTGTTCCCTCTAACGAAGGTAAAAGTACAGACGTTTCTTTATCGACTTTTAATATAACTTCAGTTGAGGACAAAAACACAAGCGAGGATATTGACGAACTTCAAAGGTTTATTGAAAGACAGCGACCAGAAAACACAACAAAGAAGACAACATACGATATTAATGTTGTAAAACGGTACTTTATATCGATAAATGAGACAAGAGAAATTGAAGTCATACCTGCTAACGAGTTAAATATCCTGGTTTCCAAATTTTTTATGAATGTACGAAAGAAAAATGGTCAAGTCTACGAACCTTCCTCCCTCAGTGACTTTCAGAGAAGCTTACAGAGATATTTAAATCATAAAAATTCAAGTTTAAATTTATTCCAAGACCAAGAATTCAGTAAGGCTATAGAGAGGTCCTTTTAGCAAGGAAAAGAGAACTGGTGCAGCAACACGCCAAAGGGAACCGACCACAAGCAGCTAGAGAGTTGACGATGGCAGAAGAAGACCTCCTTTTCGAAACCGGTTTGTTTGGCAACCATGAACCAGAAGTTTTCCAAAGGACAGTTTGGTGGGTTCTTTCCCTTCATTTTGGATTCAGAGCTCGTGACGAATCCAGAAGATTAAAATGGGGAGACATAGCCTTGGAAAGGACCCGGAAACCGGCAGCGAGGTGTTGATATGGAAAGCCGAACGGGGATCCAAGACAAGACACGGCGATGGCCAACATCAGAGAGCTTTTAATCCAACAGCGGACAGCCCAAGCAACCCACAACGAGCGTTGTCCCGTTCAATTGTTTCAATCGTTCGCCAGCCATCGACCAAGCGAAATGAAAAAGCCTGATTCGCCATTCTACTTGGCTATTAACCACCGTCGTAAACCAGACTGCCAGGTCTGGTACACCAAAGCTCCACTGGGCAAAATGAAATCGGGAAGTTTCTTGTGAAGGCTGCGAAAGCCGCTAATCGTCCAGGTAATATCAGCAATCACTCGGTCAGAAAAACATGTATTTCCCGTCTAATGGATGCTGATGTTCCACAGAACTACGTGGATCAACTGAGTGGGCATAAGAATTTGAAAAGCCTGGATGCCTATAAGACAGCTTCAGCTAGCCATCAGCGAAAAATGTCAATGGTCTTGAGTCGCACAGCCATGGCCACTTCCACCGTCACTGCAGAGTCTGGAAGTTTACAGAAGCATCAAGCCTCCACTGTAACATCACAATCCAGCTTCCAAGAAGCAGTTGAGGGCATGTTTTCTGGAGCAACGATAGGGAAAATTGAAGGATGTACATTCAATTTTTTCCTCAATCCTGCGGCGAACGAAGATCACGTCAAAGATTCAACACCAGCCAAAAACGACGTGTAATCATAAGTGATGACAGTGAATCGGACTGAATTGCATCTCTTTTTACTTTTCTTGCAATATGCGAGCATTTTGTACAGAACTTGTCGTTGTTTTTGTGCAACCATTACGTTAGATGCCAACAATATGTTAACGAACTTTTTTCGCTTTGTCTGGTTTGAAATAAACATGCTTCTTCTGTTCAGTCAAGTGACTTCCTTATTTGGTCACAAGCTGAGTGGCTTCTTAATGACGTCTATGTTTGTATTTTTTATTCGCTGGGGAGGGGGGTGGTGCATAAATTATTTACCGTTTTGGTCGGTCCGTATGGAGAAATATTTCCCTCGGTCTCAAAAACGACCCTCGGCCTGCGGCCTCGGGCCGTTTTTGAGACCTCGGGAAATATTTCTCCATACGGACCTCCAAACCGATAAATAACATATATATATTATATCTCAACTATAAATTGTCCAATTAATGAGCTAGATTTGTACCACGTGACCAGTCAATTTAGACTCGAATTCCCCGCTATTTCTCTGGGGCATGATATTTGACCGAGGACAATTCATATACCGGCTAACCGAGCCGAGTTGTGTCACGAAAATCTTTCCTCGACCCAAAGAGATCATTTGAATTAACTTTATATTCTTCCTACCAACAAACTAAGCCAGTTCTGTTTTAAAATATCATTTTGGGTGTCTATAGTAGCCTTGGATAAGCCTTCGTTAAGCTAATTATCCCGCGGCTAACCGGGCTCACTGTAAAAACGAAATGGTTATTTCAAGCAAAAAAAATGGTTGAAATGTGGATCTGAGACAAACAGTTGTAAATGGTTATAACAACCAATTAATAAATGGTCGCCTTTAACACATTTAAATGGTTACATTTACCATTTTCTAATGGTTGAAACAACCATTGTGAATTGTTGTAACGACCAATTTCCAATAGTAGATTTAACCATTTTATTTTAGTAGAAATGATCAATTATAATGGGTGTATATGACCAATTAGATTTGGTCATTCGAAGTTGCAACCAATTAACAATAGTAGTTTTAACCTATTTAGAATAGTACCCAGGGTGGATCTGAGGTAATCAATTCTAAATGGTTAAAGTGTGTTATTTTAACAATTTTGTATTGGTTGTAGAAATGGTAGTATTAACCATTACACAAATGGTTAACATTTAATGCACAAATCTTATCCATCTTATGAAATATACCAAAAAAAAAACACAAATTTGATGAAAAAATTTAATCTAAATGCTTCCTGTTTTACAAATGTTTACAAAATTCTTAACTGCAAAAAGTGCTATATAAAGGGCTTATTACATGGATAGTCTCAGTCAGGCCGGGCTAAAATCTCAGCCCGGTAAGCTGGACTGAAATTTCATCCCGGCTCACAGACAAATTGCTTAGTAGTTAAATAGAGAATGGCTTAAAATTGGACCATTGCCCTCATTGGCCAAACAAAGTTACTGAACATTTAAAATGGTTTCAGTCAAAATCAGTCGTGGAGCTTTTGTCTCATGGATTGATGTCTGTACATCACCTTCATCCTGTAATTATACATGAAATTATGTTATATTATTTTATTATATTATACTATCATATTAGGTCATTATACTACCATTATAAAATAAACTAAGAAATGGCAGTTACTGTATTTACAATGTTCCATTCAGGAACATATTGTGCCTTTAAATGGAAATTGAAAAGTGCAAATGAATTGCAAACTTACAAGAATGATTTTCCAAAACATCTCCCCAGGGATAAAGTCAGTTGACTTCTTCTCACCAAGCAGGTGTGGTAGGGCAGCCATAATACAGCGATTGTCCACTTCTGAAGAATAAAATTGGATTTTTTGCATGTCAATTTTATAATTAAATTATTATTAAGCTAAACATTGCTATTATGGTGATATCAGTGAAACTGAATGTGCAAATTAAACAATGGCACTGGAAACAGATAATGTTAATGATTTTAAGAACACACAATGCTTTATGTGTATGAAGTGTTAGTGACAACCTAGCCATTAGGGATGTGCCAGGGCAAAATCTAGATGTTTGACACTATCTGGTAAAATTTTGTGGTCCAGATATTGAACACTGGGAATAACTTACAGTGTGCTAAAAGTAAATCATAAGATATAGCTATGGTAAAGACTGATAATAAAGACTAAAGAGATGGTACAGAATAGAGATAAAACTCCATTACTTGTGATTTGTAATAGTCTACTAGTTAGTAACTTAGTTTCTATGTAATCGCAGTGCAAAAACTTGTTATCACAGTGCAAAAATATGTTATTACAGTGCAAAAACTTGTTATCACAGTGCAAAAATATGTTATCACAGTGCAAAAACTTGTTATCACAGTGCAAAAATCTGTTATCACAGTGCAAAAACTTTTGATGTTTACGTCAAGTGAAAACTTGTCATTTTGTGCTGTACAGACAAGCAAGTTTAAATTTAAGTTTGAATTAATATTGTCTCAAACATTTTCCTGTAGTATATTATTAATAAGTAATAGTATGATTTTTCGTGCAATTTGAAAAAAAAACACACACTCGTGAGTTTTTCAAAGACCCCAAATAGCACTTGTCCTTCTGACTCGTGCTATTTTGAGATATTTGAAAAACTAACTTGTGCATATTTGTATCCAAATTGCACTCAAAATCATACTATTACTGTACCTATACAAAACCAGTAGAGTGCTACATATTAAAATAATAATGCATTATGATAATGGTCAACAGAAAGTAATCATGTGAGAGTGATAAACAAGAAATTTCACCCACTCAACTCTTTCATCTTATTAGATAATTTATGATGGCTGTAAAAAAGAGCATGGGAAACCTCTTTGTTTACTATTCTCACATTCCTTTCTGTTAGCTGTTACAGTAAGGTGCATCAAATTTTGGTGTGACAAACATTATACTGGTTTTGGTAGTATCACTTACCCCATTCCCTTTCTTTTCTTGAAGAGGGGTAGAGACACTCTTACTCCATTACAGTCAAATGTCTTAAAATAAATTCAAATAAAGAACTTATCAATGAAATTGCTGGTTAAATAGTAAAAAATTGCTGGTTAAATAGTAGAGTATATAATGTTGATTTGGGTTAAGGCCCATACCACTAAACAAGAGATTAGCGATTAATTTAAGTGACAAAATTCCCCTTAACCTCAAAACAACTTAGACCCTAACCCCCTGCCTAATGAGTTTTCTAACCCTAACCCCAGTTAATATGACTGCTGACCAACAAGAGACCACTGGTGGGCACTACACAGCGAAAAATCGCACAAGTTGTTGCAATGTTGTTGGCTGAACAATACTGTAACAAGGCGGCTATCATGCGTGAACAACATTGTTTGAACGAACAATGTTGCTCATCATTGTTCCAACAACATTGTTCACAGGGTGCAGCACAACATTGTTCACGCCTGTTGACAACTTGCAACAGCTTGTGCATTTTTACGCGTGTAGAACAACCACTGAGACCAATTAACCGTGAGGGAACTGGGACTTAAGCCCTAACACAGCCCTAATCCTAACCATACATTAGGGTTACCTAAACCATACGCATGTCATGTAGGGTTAGGATTCAACCCGGTCTCTTCCTTAAATTAACTATTATCCTTAATTTACAAATCGCTCTGAATTAAGGATAATGGTTGTTAATCCACTGCAAGAACCCAACCCCAACACAACAAAGATCCTAACCCTAACCCCCTGCCTTATGGGTTTTCTAACTAATCCCCCGTCAAAATGTTCTCCATCCCTAGCCCGCGACGCATCTACTCCCCTACTTGGCTAGCTAAACTTATAAACAAGTGAGAGATACTAAGCTTGTAGGATAGTAATTGACTAACACACGCATGTGCGACTTTCACGATCGCCTCAAAATTAACCATTATCCTTAATTTAGAGCGATCGTGTTGTAGGATTATGTTAGGTAGGGACTGAATAATAAGCATATTTATTTTCTAGTCCCAGTTCCCTCGCAGTTAATTGGACCACTGACCTATATATAACCTCAATATAATATATATAATATTAGTCCAATTATATATAGATCAGTGCCCATGACACAGTAAAAGGCACTAAAATACGTTGACACGATTATTTGACATCACAACCAATCAGCAGGCTTCTTCGCTCGAATCATATGACACTATGTCCTACCCAGTCTTTTGATGTCGTTTAGGCGCGAAATACAAATGGAAACGTTCAACGCTAGCTTTTATTAATAGCAACAACTATAAACTCAAAGTTATATCGCAACCTTTGCTTAGTTAGCGGCATATATCTCAAAACTTCTAAATGATGAATACTTACCAGGCCAGTGACTTTGCTCCATACAGAAATGCATTTTTTCCGTAGCTTTAGTAGAATCGGGTCATTGTTGTGAGGACAATGAGGTCACTCATCTCGAGGCCAAAAGTCTTCCCCGTCAACTTGGTTTTCTATAAGCAGTTTAAGGTCGCTCGTAAAGTGTATCTCACTATTGTCGTAAATCAAAGGATACTTTATAATAACATATATATAATAATTGATACATTCTTGTCGAAATGGCCATATTTGACAATAATTTGAGGCCGAACGAGTTGTTTATCGATTCGAGTCACGCTAGTTAAATTGTTCGGAATATTTTCTGCCGTTTATTCCGTAAAACCATTCAATGAATAAAATAATCGTGAACGCGAAAGAAACGAACATTTATAGTTAAACACTTAAATGCAATGTTCTGTGCTAGTTATTTATATACTTGGACAAACGCAACGCGGTATGTGACTATTATATCTTACCTTTGAATGCGTCCATCAGTGCGCCCAGGTTTGACTGCTCGAGGAGTTCTAAAATGTCTTCTGATGTTGATGCTTCGTGTATCGTTAAGGCCATCTCAAACAATAATTATCGCAAATAATCCCCTCGCCCTGACGGCGCGAAGCGCCGTCCAGCGCCGAAGGCGCTGGGGCGAGGGTGATAATCTTGACGGGGTGGTAGAATGTCCGGTCGTGTACAATGTCCGGTCGTATATGGGAAGTTAGTTCTGTAAAAAGTTTGTGCCGCGTATATCGGTATCCATCATTGAACTATATATAGACTGGAACGATAACTAGGTAAGCGCGGCCGTATGATTGGATGAAGCCAAAATTCTGATCACTGGGGGGTCGTCGTCAGGCAACGCGCCCGGACGAGTGCATGGTCATGAACCATATGAAGAACAGGCTTCTAAAACGACCAGGTAAATATATTTAATTGTCGACTATTCACAAGAATAAAGTTTTGGAAGTGAATCCTTGACCTATTGGGAGCAACACTATAATAAAGCTCAACGGTCTATGAACAAAAAGCGATGTCAGACGAGTCGAAGAATATCATGGAAGTCGCTTGACAAAAATTAAGGTAAATACTATAAATATTTCTGGTTTTTAAATAGATTTAACTTGGTTAATTAATGTCTGTCACTTGACTGTCCGTTCAGCACAACAGTTTCGTAATAACGTTTACTGTAGGTAAACAAACGTAGTGCGAAATATTGTACTGCTATGCACTTGATTAATTTCATGCGATGATCTTCAAGCACACTTTCATTCATCATATCATGCCTGCCTTGCTCGTGATCTTCAAACAAAGCTTGGCGAGATTCAACGAGGAAAGATCTCGAGTACCATGCATTCTGCTTTGTATATTTTTCTCATGATTTACTATCTTGTTACCTTTTTTGCAGATGATGGCAGATGGTGCCAAATTCTTTTACATCATCTGTATACCGTCTTCCAAATGGATAAACATTTGAATTGTGCTACTGTTTGTCAAATGAAGTATGTAATGGTGAAGGAAAATTGTCTGCTATATAGTTCCGTTTCTATAAGTAATTTTCTTTCCAAGTCATCAATCAATTCTGCCATATTATCCAACTTCTTTTTACATCTTCTTAGGTTTTGCTGCAGGTAATTGATTTTTGTTCTAGTATTTCTCGGTCCTGTTCATTGGAGGGTGTTGCCATTGGTTTCTCTTTTTTTGAATAATTGTGGTCACAAAGAACCTTTGCAGCTTGTGACAATGAGTCATCATGAGCAAGAGAATGCTTCAGTGGTATCCCAAGTCATCTTCTACAATCCTCTGTTGTGTTGTGAATATGTACTGTAGAGGAGGATGAAATGTGAGGGACACTGATGGAACTGTATTGGTTTTTATTAATCTACAGGTGCCATTTGATGATGGGAGAATTGTGTAAACACATGTCTCAAAATGATTGCTACAGATTTGGCAACTTTTAGTTGCCTTCCATGTTTTTATCATGATATCATCTTGTGTTCTCCTGACTGCATTCTCCCACTTCACCAGGAAATTATGATAATGGATTCCATGATTTTTTTAAATTTTGATAGTTAAAATGTGTGTATTTGACAATGTATATAATTATTTGATCATTAAATATGTGTAATTCTCACATTACTTTGCCCTCTTTGAAAAACTCATTTTCTGTGTCTTGACTACATTTCCTTTGTGAACTTTGGCACCCAAATACTGCACATATATATGCCATGTTCACTTAATTACACTTGATGAATAAATGACCTTTATTTTAACTTTTAAATAGTTTTTTTTCTGAATTTGTCAGTATTTTCGTAAAAAAATATATCACTCTGTTGACCAAAAAAGGACTGGGGAGGACATCCAAATTTCAGAAACATAACAAGTTGTAATGTTTCGTCGTAAATTGTACGTTTAAACACTATTTGTGTGTGGTGCCAGGCTAAAAACGTAATGAATAGCTAGTTTTTTGGATCAACTTGATTAATCTCAGGTCGAAAAATATCAAATATTCAGAAAAGTGCCAAAAATGTATAGAAAACCCAAATGACCGCGCATTTATTGAACTCAAATTTCGCAATGTTTTGTCAAATATTTCATTTTTCAGACGAGTTTGAGCAGTTATAAAACCATAACAAAAAACTTATCCATCTGTGGGCTGTTATTAAGTTTTAATAATAATTCTTTTCTAAATTAAAACACATAAAAATTGGGGATTTTCTCGTCGGACCGGATCGGCCATTTTGCCTAAAAAAGGACTGGTGCCCCCATGGTTGGCTTCTAGTGCCAGGCCCTAGTTATCGTTCCAGTCTATATATAGTTCAATGGTATCCATCACCCGGACATCGGTTGTCTTGGTTACGATGACGTGCTCACGGGGAAGAAAGTAGGTAAACAAGGATATTTATGGATCTAAAAGGATATTTATCTAAGGTCGTGAGCGAGAACATAATTTTGTGTTGTTTTACTCGAAAAAACGTGAAATGTACGTGAAATGAGTAATTTAAATAACGATTGGCAGAGCAGAAGAGAACGAGAGGGGACAGTCGTTATTAAAAACAAAACCTCAATACTTATGTAACAAAACCAACACAGCAAGAAGGATTGCGACAGAAACAAGTCAAAGCGACTCGAAGACGATATCCAGTGTAGCAGTAAGTGTTTGTTCATATTTTGAAATATACAGTATGTTTATTCTGTGCTTAATAATGAGCCTATATAGTAGACTATAGCTGTGTTTCAGTGTTTATACGACCTGGGCCTGGCCTACAATTTATAGTATATAAACAAGCATTACTGTATGACTGGTCAGTGTTAATATATACGCTGTGTCTCATTCTATTAACTGTGGTCTACCGAATTTGCGTCTAAACCTAACCCTAACCCTAATCTTAACCCTAATCCTAACCCTAATCCTAACCCTAATCCTAACCCAAAATCCTAACCCAAAATCCTAACCCTAAACACGGAGATTTAGAAAATCCCCGACTGCCGGGTAAATAAGCACTTGCTACTAATCTATACAAAATACTGCCGTGTATAGTGAATAAGGGAGAGATTGGAGTAGAATCCTCATAAAATGATTCTGAGTCCTGGACAGGAATCGAACCTGTAACTTGATTGCTTCTAACCATTGAGCTACCGAGACTCAGATGGAGAGTGAAGCTGGTTACAAATTCAACATAATACATTCGGTTGATATACACTACAGCAGTGTATATATATTTACACATCCAAGCATTACTGATAGTGATATAATATAGTGACAACCCGCGATTTCCGGTCGAGTTCGATAAACATTATTTTTTAATACGTTAATATGCCTTTTCAGCATAGTTTTTTGGTTAGGGTTGGTAATTTGGTTAGGTAATTAGGATTAGCATTTCGTTGAATTATAAAAGACTACCGCCTTTAATACTGCTACCGTACGAATAGCCACTGCCTTCACTAGACACTACTTTATCGTTTATAATACAGTAACTCTTTGATTGTCTTGAATGACGAAGGGCTTTCGCTCGAAACGTTGAATGTCTGAGACCTGTTACACACTATTTTGGCAGTGCACCAACCTTAAAAGATCTGTATTTCTGCCTACAATGTACAATACGCTGAACAATATTTTATCTTCAATAAAACAACCATGTCATGTTATTGTTTGTTAGTTGTAACTTGTATAGTCTGCATTGTGATTGTTCAGAAATCTTTAGAAAAATTTTGAAATACTTAACCAGAGAGTTGTACTATATACATTCTGGGATTGGGAAAAGTTTAGAAACTATTAATAATACTAACTAGAAATACAGGATAGCCTGTTCAATGCTAACACTGGTATTGACGGGGTCCTGTTTCCTAACAAATTACAATTATTACAGATATAAATTTATTACACATATTCATATATATGTACAATATGTTACAAAAACTAATTATAACTTGAAAGTTGTATAAATCCTACAAATGTAGTATTGTCAATTAAGGCAATAGATATTAGATAATGCTCTTACATGTATGCAATGAACAAATCCATTGAGATTAAAATAGTTCTTTAGAAATGGTGGTAAAATGCCTTCAAGACATTTCTTAACTAACATGGTACCAATCCTAGGGTTTCTATTAACCGATCAGTTTCATGTCCAGACTTAGGAAAGGTCAGTTTCTCTGCCCTGCATTGAGACCTCAAGAGCATCTATCCTCACCAACAATCGGGATAGAATCCCTAATACTGTATTAAAACCAAATTGATGCCTATACATTTGCACTATATGCACCCCTAGACATTTGAATGATAAAGAGAATGCACTTTCTTCCTTCATTCTTTAACAGTCTTTTTATACTAACTATACTGAGTTGGTTATTTCATGAATCACAAGGTCGGTGAGAAGGGGGGCAAAATAGCTTGGACCTTGCAAGGGGCACGGTCGCGTCGCCACATCAATCACTTGCGACTGGTGTAATCTGCAGACCAATGAAATGTTGCAACATTTTGCATACCTAACACAAAGTACCAGTTCATCTCAACACTGTTCCCCAATTCTGTCGAATACTGTGAATTATTGAACGGAGGTGTCCAAAACAAAAATTATTGAACGCTGATGACGTCACTAGGACAAAGCGCATAACTACAGTACTGTATTACAGTAGTAAATTAGCAACTATGCTATAAAAGTTTCAAACAGTAAGCGGGCGAGGGGTGTTGCGTATAACGTATTTCTAGTTATAATAACAATAACGCGGTGTTATGAACGAAAGAAGGAGGCCAGATGAATGCCAACGGGTCAAGTCACTAAAGTGGCAGATGAGGCCAACTCCTGTCATGCGGGCAGGCAAATAAACCAATCAGCGACGGCGAAAATGGTAGCCCGCCCCCAGTGCCGCCCCCTGCCGCTGACCACCCACGACTGTTGTGCCAGTTGGGAGAATAATAATAGTTCATTTCACTCGAAATTCAGTCGATAGTTGATAGATCCACGATAGATCTGACATTCCGATTCAGTTTAAACCGTCGAAGGCTTTCCGCTGGAGAACATCATTTACTGATTGGGAAGACGTTGTACCGGATTACAGGCTTATAGCGCTGAGCTATTCGTCCCGAAGTTCGCAAAGATTGGCAAGCATTTTGCTCTCAGGTATAGCGTTTCCTTTGTTTCTTCCTGCCCTTTCGGGTTTTACTATAAAAGCCAAGGACCCCGAGCTATTGCAAATGATTTCAGTTGTTTATTAATAATCACGCGCGAATTTGGCTAAGTTCGGCATCTTCCACAAACTTTGAAGTTCATACCTTTTTAATTTATTGGGCTAGTATTTATTGGACTATATTACAAAAAATAATACAAAACACAACTGCAGCTTTTGTATTAAGTTTATTCAGGGTTTTCCCCAGTTGACCTTTATTTTTGAGACTCATTTAATATGCATTGCATATCTGACTTCGCCATTTTAGCCAAATAAACTGTACATGTCATTAATATGGCCTTTGGTGGTGGGGATTTGATATTTATTGCATTTCATTTATGCTAACATTAGAGTAATAAGCCAGGCCTAGAGATAAGTAATACATTACTATCCGATTCCAAATCTTGATTTTATCTGTTGAATGCCTGGACATTCCACTTAATATCCGCATCCCCCCTATTGAGGGGTTGCTTCACAACCTTTGGATAAAAAAATTCTTTGTCCCCTCTAGGATAGATTTTAACCTAGTCTCCCCTAGGATACAGGTATCTTCATTTACCCCTTGGATATTGTTAAAACACTAAAATATGGGCTGATTACACTAGTTAATTTTTACTTCAATTTAATTCATTCTGGGACTGCAATAATTGGCGGCCACCCTGCCACTTTTACTATGTGTATGAATTGTATAAATATATATATATATATATATATTTATATAATTCTTGTCCATAATTGTATATTTATATATATATATACTGTATATATATATATATATATATATATTATATATGTGTGTTGGAATACATACATTTTAAGACCAAACCATGACCAGTTGCGAAAAATGCAACTTCAAGGCCTTCCGGCTGGAATTGAAGGCCTTGAAGTTGCATTTTTCGCAAATGGTCCCGGTTTGGTCTTAAAATGTATGTATTCCAACACTCGAAATTTTCCTTCACCATAAATCCTTTCAACATCTATAGTTTAATCGAGTGAAATGCCAAATATTACTTGTAATATACCCAGAATCTTATCCCGGCATTACCACCACTATATATACAGAACTTGTGACTAGGCTCTCGGCAACGGCATCCGTAGCTCAGTGGTCAGAGCACTGCACTAGCATCACAATGTCGCGGGTTCAATTCTAGCCAGAATGCATTGAAGTTGCATTTTTCGCAGCTGGTCCCGGTTTGGTCTTAAAATGTATATATTCCAACACTCGAAATTTCCCTTCACCAGAAATCCTGAGAATATATATATATATATACTGATGAAGGGCTCTGATGAAGGGCTCCGCTCGAAACGTCAGTATCTCGTCACTAAATTATTGGCAAAATATATATATAATAAATAAAATAAATACCTTTTCACTTTGCTATATATTCAAAACACTGTCTACGCAGCACTCTACTTTTATATTATATATATATATATACTGTATATATGTTTGTAAATATTAAAATCCAACATCCCGGATGTAATTTTTTACTAGCCAAGGGTATTTACAAAAAATACCACAATAAAACAATTTAAATACCCCTAGTAAAAAAATTTAAGTTTAATATTGACGACATTAGCCAATCAGGAATGAGTAAAATTGATTGAAATGGTATTTGCTGCCTATGGCAGCATACCAGTCTTGACTTGGGTTGCTGTGTCCTTGTGCCCAGATCTCTTTGCGGACCTATGTACAGTATAGTCAGTGAAATCTCGATTTGTGTAAATTGCCCTCTGTTGAGATGTTCAGTTTTATGACGTTTTGTGACGTAGAAGTTTTATCATGTGTATTAAATTTCCTGCCTTTCGCCGTTCAGAACTTGTCAACGCTGTGAAGTTTGAACGATCTGTTCTGCCTTCAGTGAGGAAGTATAAGACGACTAAGATTATGTGTACTGTACTTAATTTTTCTTGTTGAATGCTCACCAAACAGAAAATATGGCTCAGTGACTGCGAGGTATCTGTGATTTCTTGCCATCACAGCATCACTTGTCATGGGCTAAATATATCATGATATCAAATTGTTTTGTTTGTGAATACAGTTTTACTTCTATTTTAGGTGTATATTGAGTTCATATACTTAATGCAATGTCTGGTAGCAACAAAATAATAATGAACAGTTTGTCTCAATATAAATGCAGTATCACTTCCTTCAACAAGGAAACTAAAACAGACATGTTTTTTCTTTACTGTGAATTAAAGCATATGCATACCTTTCTTTGGCACTACATCTATTTATGCTATGATCACATACAACTACAAACATCTTACTTGGATTTGAGGAAATAATTATCTACAGTGGTTTCTACAATTGATTTGTGCACAAAGCTGTAAAACTACATATGTAATAAACTGTACATCATGGAATTATTTACCTCAACTTTGTGAAAACTCAGTGGACAATGGAAATTATTTGTTTGCAAGTTCTTTGGGAAAATAAAATACAGTAGTTGCAGTGGTGTATTCTCAAATGACAACTACATTATATGTGGAGTCGTGCACATGCGCAATGAACTAATACATCACAGAGAGTATTGCATTCTCAACAAGAACTCCAATAAAAGTTAGACAATGTAAACAATGGATCAACAATACCAGAAACATCTGTTACATACCATTTCTGGTTTTTATTTTGTCAGTGCTTTGCTTTGCCATCACATATCAGACACTTGCAATTCCACTGACAGTTTTACCACAGTACTAAAGAAGCATGATTTATAGTGGCAGTGATTTATCGGAAATTTGTTTACCAAACATCAAACAGTCATAATTTATGAATACTGTGTATGCAGTCAAATTCAAAAGCCTTGCCAATTATATTCAGATAAGTGATAGTTATTTGTAATTTAAGTCTGCTGTAAATAATTGAAAACAATGTGTACATACTACAGTATTTCTGTTACAATTCATATAGTCAATCACAGGGTTCATTTTGGAAATTTTATCAAAAATGGCTTTTGAGGCAGCACTTCCCTTGCAATAGTAACTTATAGTATAGTATAATGTATATAATATTAACTTAAAATAAACTTAAAATAAAATTTATTTTGTTAAATTGACCATTATTTATTGGTTAAGGTTTTAACCAATTTAAACCTGGTTATTTAAACCAATTCCATTTGGTTGTACTAAGCCACCTGTTATTATTGGTTACATTAATCACTGTTTTTTGGTTGAAACAACCAATTTACATTGATTAATATTTAACCAATTTTATGTGGGTGTTTCTACCAATTTTATTTGGTTATAACCAATTTAATTGGTTGAAATAACCATTCCGTTTTTACAGTGTAGCCCGACTCATATATAAACAGAACCTTAGATTTGCAAGTCTATACAAAAGTTACGAGACTCAAACCTATTGTGTTCAGTTAAAGTATTAACTATTCCTCAACACCGGCAACGACATTTCACATCTAAAATTTCGGTATTAACGATTATATATTATTTCTGCAGTATATACCAACCTTCTAGAATTTTCTACACACGGCAAATGGAGCATAACACTTTGATATTATATGATGTCATGGTGACGTTAGACGTTGTATCGGTCAGACAGGAATTCCCTATAGTATCGCTAATGTGTATTAAACATTGTCCCACGTAAAATAACTGATTAATTGCACTCGTTTAAGCGGGTAATAACCGACCTCTTTGCGTGGTAATCAATTCATTTTAAACTGAGATTTTTGAAAATTTCAAAACTCAAATGTGCTGGCACAATCTTTAGTAAAATCTGTTCAAAAGTCAAAACTTTATTTTTGTATCTTTTTTACAAAAATGACACTTTTACTTATCACAATACATGAACCTCTCGCCATCGCCAGACTTATCGTTAGTTGTGTATAGCATGTAAACTATCCTCATGGTAAAATACAGTGCAATGCATAGCAACACTGTAAGGCATTGTATATAACCATGCAGTATTGATATATAATTATAGTTTTCTAGAATTGACATTATCTATATTGTTTCCAAAATCCTCCTGATGCAGTTGGTATATGTACAAATAAATAAATATTTTAATCTACCTTCAATTTCATTATTTTGGATGATGTTCGATATAAGAATCCCGATTTCAAAACATAGTCCAAAACCTTAACCTAATCCTAACCCGCTTAGACCAGTGCAGTCAGTTATTTTACGTGTGGGACAATGTTTAATTGGCATTAGCCAATTAAAATAGGGAATTCCCGTATGACCAATACAACGTAGGTCTAACACCGTGTAGGTAATGTAGAAATACAAAGCGATAGCTCTAGATGGTTGTATGTGTACTGCAGAAATAATATTTAGGCGTCTAACATTTCGAGAGGAGGGCGTTCATTAAAATTTGAAACGTTGAGACCGAGATTTTAGGTGTGAAATGTCATCGCCGGCGTGGCGCAGTGGTTAATACGTTAACCGAAAACAATAAGTTTGAATCTCGAAACCACGATTTTCTTTCTCTTTCCGAATGTCGAGTTATTTATTTTCCTTTACATTTTCCTTTTCTATTTCCTGAAAAATCGAAAGAACTCGCCTAATTAATTGAAATTTATATACTCTTCTAAATATTCAGTGTTTTAATTACTGACGATATACCGGTATGAACGATATCGTAACGTACTGTAACTTTCTATTTGCCGGTGAAAGGCTCTAACTTTCTATTTGCCGCGGTGAAAGGCTCTGACCATTAACTAACTAGTTACCTACATGTAGATCAATGTGACATGTTATGTGCACTGCGTCTGGGAGTCTCAGTATGCCAAGTATAGTAAAATACATGATTTGGGTATTGAGAATTACACATTGTAACCTTCGCTTCACTATATTAGTGTGTGTAGCCCAATCGTTGGAGGTTGTCGCATGCCTTCAGAAAGTTACGATTTCGACTCCCATGAAACAATGCTTTAAACGTATTTCTCTGTATTTGTGTATTGTGCATCAGAGCATGCCTTAAAATGCTGTATGAACTATTGTATGAGTAATAATAAACAAATAAATAACGCATCTACCGTATCTACTACGCACTAGAATGTAAAACACATCGGTTCAGTTGGGAAGTAAAATTATCCTAAACTACTGCAAGCGAAAGTTAAAACCGGTACTTTGCATATTGGAAACGTTATGCGAACTAATGAACATAAAGTCACAGCTTGGACTCAAGGAGACCTTCGCCTTTTAAGAGTTTATTTATCGGCGATAACCTGCTTAAACCGCGCTACAATAAATTTTCACTGTTGTTTTACGTGGGATACTGTTTAGTTCGTATTATAAAGACTACGTACTATATAAGCATGTACATTTCCTGAGATTGGCGGTCAATTGTTTATTATTGGTCCGATTTAAACTAAATTCATTCAGCTAGATTATAATTTATTAATTGCCTCGCCTTTAAATGTTACTGCGAATTTGAGAAATAATGGCTTTGGTTGATTGTCAAGAAATCATTCGGTGATATTCATGATATTTATACGAGATGAAAATGGATGTATGATGAATTATATGGTAGCAAGTCTTCAGAGCGTAAATATTACTCATTTATTATTCAAGTAAACAAAGAACAAATTAATAAAGACACGCTAAATCTCATTTGCATGTTTACGTGTGAAGATATCATTTTGACTGAATAGATGAAAAGCTAGTATTTATCTATAAAATAAAAGCTTTTTTATTTTAATGACTTAGTAATAATTTGTTCTCTACAAATTCCTAGCCCACTCTCTGTTTGGGTGCTGGGAGCTAGCTATCCTACATCTTTGCTAACACCATTGCTTAAACCGTTTATAAATATAGGAAATATATAACTTCCTGGATAATGGTAATCTGATCCACTTGGATTGATCCACATAATTAATAGATGCACTTAACTACCACTTGTAAGCGCTTCTACATGCTTGTAATCAGAAGTCCCTTAAGAAAATATCCCATAGAGCACTCGTGACCATTGTCTGACGACAAGGAGTGAGTCGATAAGGAGTCTTTGGTGTTCATTTGACTATTCTAAGACAATAAGCTTGTTTGCGTCGGGATAAAACTTATTTCAATTCATAATATCAGACTGGGGAATTCAGTATAACTAATTTGCAAGTGTAAATAGAAATGCATATGTCTATTGTGGTTTTAGACGGATGTTATGAATTGAAATAAGTTTTATCCCGACGCAGAACACATAATTTTGACGCGCAGTCGACATTACGAACTGGCTTATTAGATAAATTTACCCAAGAGTATTGCATAATATATCAGACGAAGGTCAGAAATAGCAGTACTTAAAATATTTGGTCCCTCATATCAGCAAAAGTTTCATCTAGCTTCTAGCTATAACCGATTATGGATCACTTCTGGTTCATCTGTACACCAATATTCCTGACGAATACGTTACAAGTGGAATATATGAATCATATTTTTCAAACCACACACCGGTGTGGTGTGCCTTACAATAGATGAGACATGCATACATATAATACATACATCATAATGTTCGCTTCATAATATGTCTTACACACAGGTTAAAAGTTAAAAAGTTTAAAAACTACCAAACGTAATTTTCGACTACAATGTCATCTTCAGGGTTCAAATTGACCATTAACTAACCTTCGCCACAGCTGCAAAGCTGCGCAATCAAACCGTAACCGTTTTCAATTCTGAAAACAGATTTGGAATTAGCGGGTCCAAATACATAACACACGTACCTATTATATTACGCAAATTTGTATACCCTTCGTAAAAACCTATTGATGTAGTTCGTCAGATCTACAAATCGATAATCGCCGCAGCATTTCTGCTCAAATAAGGTCCCGACTCGAACGGATCACCCAAAACGACTGTTTACTTCCTAATAAGGAGTTTATGTGCGGCTTATATATATATATATATATATAAAAGTAGAGTGCTGCGTAGACAGTGTTTTGAACATATAGCAAAGTGAAAAGGTGGTATGAAAAGGTGGCAAACTACCAATAATTTAGTGACGAAATACTGACGCTCCACTCGAAACATCAGTATTTCATCACTAAATTATTGGCAGTTTACCACCTTTTCACTTTGCTATATATATATATATATATATATATATATATATATATATATATATATATATATATATATATATATATATATATATATATATATATATATATATATATATATATATATATATATATATATATATATATAGTGAGAAATGGGTCCTTTAGTGAGAAATGGGTCCCTGCTGCAGCGAGATTATAATCCTCCCTTCGCTACCTCGCTTGCGAGGGGAAAACTAATTATAACTGGCTAACACTACATGCTGAACTATTTATAGCGCGTATTCATTTGACGTCATTAGGTACAACAATATCACGCGACTGAAAACGATTTATTAACCATGTATAGCCGTGATAAGAACTTTGTTAAGCTAATTATCCCGGCTAAGCGGGCTGGCTCATATATAAACAGCCCCTTAGATAAGAAAATCTAATAGTATTCAAAATATTCATTCATTGTTTACGTCAACGAAGTAAATAAGACTACCTATTATTAGATGTATGCGCCATACATATAAATTAAATATTTTTCCTGAAAACAACGCTAATACTATATAACGGCCTGATATAAATATAAAATGACCATCATCTTGAAACTAGGTTAATGTGCTATTTTGTTTGGTCGTCAGGGCAATGTATTTGCTGGTCAGAGAAATGTTTTGTGCTCTCGACCCTCGTCTCGAGAGCACAAAACATTTAATAAGTTATTAACGAGGCAAGAAGACTGACTACGTTGCAAGAATATATGATATTTATTTCCAATAATAATCATATAAACACATTGTAATCTGTGGAAGTATTTTTAAAAGCTATGGGAATAAAAATATTTATCTAATATATTGTACCTTATTTATCTATTCAGAATATATCCAGTGGTTGGCGAATATATTATATAACGGTCCACTCTTTAAACTAATTTAAGTATTCTTATAAATAATAAAATATATTTAATAATAAAAAACGTCTGATTTATTATATATAAAATTATCTGATTGTATTAATAATCTGTGATGACGTTACATTAAAAATGAAACTTCTTGTCAGCTAATACAGTGCTGTAATAAAGTAGTCTATATGAATAATTCTATAATATTTCTAATTAGTTGAACTATATACTATTCTAAATAAATTATGACGTCAGGCGTGAATAACTTCATCCAAGGCCATATTAAAGATTTCGGATAAATGCCACAGCTATGCGATGTGCTTGGAAAGAAATTTTACCGTTGATTCCGATTCTCACTAACAAATGGTAATAGAGCGGTGCGCAGAATTTGCATTTTTCTTTGTCCTTGCACTCAGCTTCAATTATCCTTCGTGGGAAACGGTTGTATACGGGTTCGGTCACTTTCCAGGTAAACGGGCAGAGTTTATCGGATTTTTGTGCCACTTTATACGACTTAGTAGCCATGATTTTCGCTACCAATTTCCTTTGATGTACGGCTACCGTTGTTTCACCCAAAATGTTTAAACCGGGACTGATTTTTTTATAAGGACCAGGCAGTGCTTGAGAGCTAATAATTCCTGATGCTATCAGAAGCAAAGCTAATGAAACCTGCAAAATTACGAGTTTTAAATGATTGAAGCTCAAAAAACTAAAAATGATCTATGATTATGACAATATGCATTATGGTACTATTGATATAAACAGTTCGTAATATACGTTAATTATACTTATAAATTCAATATCTATTTCGAGGAATAATCACAAAGATATATAATTATATATATATATATATATATATATATATATATATATATATATATATATATATATATATATATATATATATATATATATATATATATATCAACAAATTGTTTCTTCGGTATATCTGCATGAATCACTGCTGTGTTATAATATCTTTGTATGTTGGATCGCAACTCGTACCTTTAACATTAAATGACATCCACATAAACCATGTCTTGAATACATGATGAGTTACTTCTTAGTCGAGGTCAAGTGACTTCTATCAAATTATAGTGGAACTTTTAAGCCCTTTAGTTCCTAATTTGCATTTAATACTTCCGGATTATTTTAGATTGGATTAGTTCATTCACGATAAAGCACGTAGTATAAACCGGAAAACTTTCACTGAGGATCAGTTTCGGACGCCGAGCTTTTTATGAACCGAACCTAATTTAAATTGGCAAAGTCCATTGTTCAATCTCATTTGCATTAGGTTTAGATCATTTCTGTGAAATTTCTTCAAATTTCACAGTCGTGTGGAAATTGCACCGACAAACATTTCGGTTAAAAATAAACGTAGGTTGTTCAGATGGTTTGTCAATTTAATGTTTTTTAACATTGACCAAAAATTTGTCATGAAAAAACTATTAAAAAGGTATTGTATGTTGATTATACGCGTTTATCCTCCAATTGACGATCTACAAAACAGCAATGTAATACCTAGCTGTAAGTTTACTTCCGGTAAGACAAATATAGGATTTGAGCTTGACGATCGTCCATATATCGTCAGTATACAAATTTCAAATAATTAGGAGAGTAGTTGTATTAACTATTCCTCCACACCGGAAACGACATTTCACATCTAAAATTTCGGTATTAACGATTATATATTATTTCTGCAGTATACCAACCTATAGAGTTATCGATTTTCTACACACGGCAAATGGAGCATAACACTTTGATATTATATGATGTCATGGTGACGTTAGACGTACGTATCGGTCAGACGGGAATTCCCTATAGTATCGCTAATGCAAATTAAACATTGTCCCACGTAAAATAACTGATTGCACTGGTTTAAGCGGGTAGTAACCGACCTCTTTGCGTGGTAATCGTATATTTAAGAATTCATTTTAAACTGAAAATTTTGAAAATTTTAAAACTCAAATGTGCTGGCATAATCTGAGTAAAATCTGTTCAAAAGTCAAAACTTTATTATTGTATCTTTTTTACAAAAAATGACATTTTTTCTTATCACAATACATGAACCACCCGCTATTATATTGATTTAGCTTCGTTCTAGCAAAGTGCAATTTCAAAATAGTCACAAACCACACAGCCATTATACAATAAAAGAAAGGCATGTTGACGGCGAAATATTATAATTGTGCTACTGCTAGTAACCACGATTCAAGGAAGTGTATAAGTGTAAGATACTGCAACTGTATAGCTCAGCTACAAGACCGAAGTTGAGTATGTATGCTTGGAATTTGGTTTTGTATAATAGATTACCTCTTAAAGAGGAGAGTATTAAAGAAAGGCGTGCTCTTTTTTATTATTTTTGTTTTTTAATAGAAGTATCAAGCTTTGCACATCACAGACAGTATATCTGTTATATATGGTATGGTGTTCATCATAAAAGTGGTATTTATAATGTAGTAGCGACTTAACAAAAATGTAAATATCTTCACGAATACTGTCAACTGATATAGGTCAAGTTACATCCGGAAGTAAGTTTAAGAGCGGAAGTGATATGAGTGTAAGATTCATTCCCTTGGTTCTATTTTATATTCCCACTCTTATGAAAACTCTTATGTTCTATTATGTTCCACTTAGGTTTTGAACTTTTATGTTTTTAACTCTTATGTTCCATTCTTATGTTCTATTTTATATTTCCCACTCTCATGGTTCACACTCTTGTGAAACATAATATATATATTTGATAAAAGATATACAGACATATCAAGATTGCTGATGTAGCAGTACGTCTCGTACGAACTTGTACATAACGTAGCCTTCACTCTGCCACCTAAGTCCTGGTAGAGCGTAAAACTAGAGATCAGAAGGTTGCGGGTTCGATACCCGTCTGCGGCTAAGAAACATTTTTCTGAATTTGCATTTAAGCTTGAGTAGGAAACAATTCACTGAATTGAAATAACCAAGTTGCAAGTCACTAATATTTATCTATGTCGCACGTACGAACCAGTACACAACGTAGCCTTCGCTCTGTCATCTCAGTCCTGGTAGCTCAATGGTTAGGGCGTCTAACTGGAGATGAGAAGGTTGCGGGTTCGATTCTGGCTGGATCTCAGAAATAGTTTTGAGTTTGCGATAAAGTTTGAGCAGCAAACTATTTGCTATAAAATAAATAAATAAATAAACGAATGAGCTAAGCAAGACGCACATAACCGTCTCTATATAGGTAAACTACATATTTGCAGGCAGTACATATATAAAAGATACATGGAGGGCTCAATTGAAGTCAAAGTTCCACCGCTAAATAAAGGTCAATAAACGAACTTATCTCATTTTAGAAATTTATGATGTTATTCATGTATTTAAATAAACGTTAACGGAGATGTCACTTAATAGTAAAGGTAAGTTGGAAACAATCAAACTTGTCGATAATTTAAAACTTACGACCACATTACTATAAGATATCATTAATAAACTGTATGGCTAGTAATTTTTTACCTTTTATTATTCAACGAAGCACTTATAAGTATAACTAACTAATACTTCATGCTGAACTATTTATAGCGCGTTTTCATTTGACGTCATTAGGTGCAATAACATGGCCGTCATGTTCTTTGTCTTTTGGATCTTTATCACGTGACTGAAAACCATTTATTAACCATGCATAATTAAATGGAAACTATTACTTTAAGGCTATGACCTTCAATCATTTAAAACTCCTAATTTCGTTTGCAGGTTTCATTATAGTTTTACTTCTGATAGCACCAGGAATTCATAGCTCTCAAGCATCGCCTCGTCGTTCAAAACTAGTCCGTCGTCCTGTAGACCTTGGTAAAACAGAGATAACAGACCATGAAAGGAGATTGATAGCAAATATCACAGCTAATAAGTGGTATAAAATGCCACAAAAATGCGATAAACTCTGCCCGTTTACCTGGCAAGTGACTGGACCCGTAAACAACCGCTTTCCAAGAAGTATAATTGAAGCCGAGTGTAAGGACAAAGAAAAATGCAAATTCTGCACACCGCTGTATTATTGTCAGTGAGAATCACAGACAACGGTAACAAATCTTGGCAATCAAATCGCATAACTGTTGCATTTATCCTAAATCTTTGAGATCCTAGATGAAGTAAAAAATGTATTGTGTGAAAATGTACATATTATATATAATTTGTTAAATTTCTTTAACACATCGCATTATATTCTTATGTTTAACACATTGCATTATATTCTTATGAAATTTTGTAGCTTTAGATCAGATCGATATCCTATATTATTTTTTTCCGGCCCGTATCCTACTAAATCCCGCTTTCTGATTGGCTAACGAGCGGTATGAGAGCGTACGGACCGTGCGAGTTTTAAATCCTCACGCAAAAAGTTTTTTAAATGTTTTAAAGGCCGCCATTTAAAAAATTCGTAAAAATTACAAAATGTACTCAAACGAAAGCGAACACAGTGACAGTGAATTCTATTATCCAACTTCTGACTTCACTGTTCCCTCTAACGAAGGTAAAAGTACAGACGTTTCTTTATCGACTTTTAATATAACTTGAGTTGAGGACAAAAATACAAGCGAGGATATTGACGAACTTCAAAGGTTTATTGAAAGACAGCGACCAGAAAACACAACAAAGAAGACAACATACGATATTAATGTTGTAAAACGGTACTTTATATCGATAAATGAGACAAGAGAAATTGAAGTCATACCTGCTAACGAGTTAAATATCCTGGTTTCCAAATTTTTTATGAATGTACGAAAGAAAAATGGTCAAGTCTACGAACCTTCCTCCCTCAGTGACTTTCAGAGAAGCTTACTGAGATATTTAAATTATAAAAATTCAAGTTTAAATTTATTCCAAGACCAAGAATTCAGTCAGGGGCGGATCTAGGAATTTCTCAGTGTACGTCAAAACGCGGAAATTGCGCAATCTAGGGGGGTGGGGGGGCATGCCCCCCCGGAATTTTTTTTAAATTTGCTCTCTGAAATGGCATTTCCTGCATTCTGACAAGATTTTTTTAGAAAAATCTTACAGTGCTAATTTGCGTTTTTATGGCCACATTTTGCGATTTATTTTTAAAAAAATGCTTTTGCACTTTTTTTCAATCGTTATTGGAGAGCTTGTTTTGGACTGTTTCGCTCTGTCAGAGCTCATCACCATGCCTAGACATGGACAGCCAAGACATGGACAGACATGGACAGCCAAGGCTCCACACCTAGCCTTAGCTGCCAAATTCCTTCTCTGATTAGAAGAAATAAAGTAAATAGACCATATAAGACATTTCGTGGGTACCGACTCAGAGGAGCTCACACTCACTGTGGCCTCACATCATCTTGGTCATATTAATTCTGAGTTTGCAAAAGCTTGAGTAACTAATTAGTTTTCCTTTAACTTATCAAGCTGAAAGACACTTGATGTATGTATATAACTACCAAATAGTTTACCCCTTATCTACCCTGAGCTGTCTGGTTTTGAGGCGCCAGATACTCGCCTAAAGAGAAAGAGTTATGAGAAGAGAAAAATGGACCATGTAGGACATTTCATGGACATAGAGAGAGCTCACTCTCTACATCATCCTGGTCATATTAACTATCTATTACTTTATTCTACCCCTTATCTACCCCGAGCTGTCTGGTTTTGAGGCGCCAGTTACTCTCCTAAAGAGAAAGAGTTTTGAGAAGAGAAAAATAGACCATGTAGGATGTTTTATAATTGAACACATTTTTTATTAGAATTTAGAACATCAATTTCCAAATCGGTCGTACCTTTGGCTTTCTCTCTATAAGTAGCAATATCATACTCATGAATAAAATTTATTTGGGAAGTGCTGGTAGTGATAGTTGAACTTGTGGATGGTGAAGTGGTTGCAGAAGGAGCAGGTGAGTTGGTTGCAGCTGTTTTGCAGCTGTTTTGCCACTTAATTCTGACGATGGAACAAAAGCAATTGGTGTGTTTGATAGTATGGCAAGGTTTGGGGTCTGGTGTAGTTATAAAAGGAAAATAAATTTTAGATTGAACCAAATTTCCACTGGAATTTTATTTAGACTTTGACAGGTTGGAGGAGATTTTTTGTGAAACATCCTTTTTTCTCCTCCTGTTGGCTCAGCATAAAACATGAGAGGGACAAAATTATGTGGTTGAAATACGTTACTTGATTCAACAATGCCTTGAAAACAAAATAGGGATATGTACATCTGACATACCTCTCAAAGGTGGACACGGTTCTACTTTACAATTAAAAAGTAATTTAAATTTCTGTTCCCCACAGTCAGGGTAACAAAAAATATTTCTGTTTGTAACAGAAGCCAAACCAAGAATACATAAGAAACTAGATCATGTGTTATCACAACAGTTTAAAATAGCTTCTTTTTTAACAAGCTGATTCGCAGAACATCGAGAATCTATACTAGGAGATGTACTATATTTAAAAGCCAGATACAAAGTCAAAACACAATCCAAACCAATCGAATATTAAAGAAAAAATAAACAGTAGACTGTTCGAGAAGAGGTATTGGAATTCAATATTTAACGCTGTTGATCAGATTATTGAAGTAAAAATTGGTGATGGTTGGCTAAACACATCTCATTATCTCAATAATTATATGATGTATTATTCATAAATACTCTATAGTCGAACATAATATACGTCACCTATCTTATCTAATTTAAATAATTTACGCTTTTCAAGGTTACACAAGCTACTAAAGCTAAGATAGTTTCCACTCACTTTATTAAAAGCAATACAACTTTCTTTCCATTAACAGCTCTTGCACACTGAGGATTGAGGAATATGACTCCGCGTCAAAATCCCGGTACAATGTCTTGCCAATACGCGTCGAAAACTCTTGACCCACGAGAAAATCACACGATTGGAATTTCTTTGTCAAATCGCAACAGATCCTCTTTAACAAATCAACGTTTTCATTCTGTAGAGCGTTCTCTACAAGTTCGGCCGTAACATCCGTAGACGCCATAATCGAAACTCTTTTGAATTCGAGTCAATTTACTGCTGACTAAGACAGCCGAGTTATACTTTTTCTCACTTCCGACGTACACTGCATTTACTTCCGACGTACACTGGCCATTTTTTACTGCTTTTGACCAATCAGTGCTCGTGTTTGCGGCCATTTTGCCGTACATCGGCCATTTTGCCGTACTCGAATAATCCTCAATTGTAAATGGAAGAAAGGAGGTCCCTCAATAACCCTATAATATGAACAGTTTCGTTCAGACTACATGAAGTAGACAAAGTCTTCTCAGCCGAAAATTTTTTTTTTAGCGCGCTAATTACGGGCAAAAGTGAACGTGAAAATTTATATAAAATTTTTAAAAGTTTGAATATTTATTTTTCAAATTTTTAAAACATTTTTAGAAGTTTTTTTTGAAAATTCAAACTAATTAATTCATGAATAAATTAGTCTCGAAGTTTAGTTTTTTTGAGACCTCGGGAAATATTTCTCCATACGGACCTCCAAACCGGTAAATAACATATATATATTATATCTCAACTATAAATTGTCCAATTAAAGAGCTAGATTTGTACCACGTGACCAGTCAATTTAGACTCGAATTCCCCGCTATTTCTCCGGGGCATGATATTTGACCGAGGACAATTCATATACCGGCTAACCGAGCCGAGTTGTGTCACGAAAATCTTTCCTCGACCCAAAGAGATCATTTGAATTAACTTTATATTCTTCCTACCAACAAACTAAGCCAGTTCTGTTTTAAAATATCATTTTGGGTGTCTATAGTAGCCTTGGATAAGCCTTCGTTAAGCTAATTATCCCGCGGCTAACCGGGCTAGCCCGACTCATATATAAACAGAACCTTAGATTTGCAAGTCTATACAAAAATTCATTGATTGTTTACGTTAAGAAGTAGATAAGATACTACTTAATATAATTATCATGTCAAAACACCCAGAAATTATGCATGTCATGTGACCGTCCGCGATATCAAGACCATTTCTTGCGATAGCTAAGTTATTATAGTAAGTATTCCATATAAGGAAAATCAAATACATTGCCTTACTGGCAAATAAGTTGCCTTGACGAGCAAATACGTTGTGCTAGTTACTACGGACGTAAGGTATACTGTAAAAACATACTGGTTAACACATCCAATTACATTTGGTTGTCTCAGATTCACCAATTGACTTTTTACGGGTTATAACAGCCAGATTTTATTGCTTGAAATAACCAAAATACGGTCACTTTAATAAAAATATTTGGTTATTTTAACCATTCAGATTGGTATGCATCTGAGACAACCTATCAAATAGGTTGTTTCGACCAATCTGTTTTACACACGGCCTGATACAAATATAAAATGACCATCATCTTGAAACCTGGTAAATAGGTCAATGTGTTATTTGCTTTGGTCGTCAGGGCAATGTATTTACTTGTCAGAGAAATGTGTTGTGCTCTCGACCCTCGTCTCAGGGTACCTAGCTCCATGCTTCATATACTTTGTAGCTATTAAGTTATTAACGCGGCAAGAAGACTGACTACGTTGTAAAATTTTTAATATTTATTTCCAATAATAATCATATAAACACATTGTAATCGATAGAAGTATTTTTACAAGCTATAGGAATAAAAATATTTATCTAATAAGGTACAATAGTAACTTATTCATCTATTGCAGCCAGCTGGCGAATATATTTAGTGGTTGGCGAATATATTATATGACGGTCCGCTCTTTAAACTAATTTAAAGTATTCTTATAAATAATAAAATAATATTTAATAATAAATAACGTTTCATTTGTTATACATAAAATTATCTGATTGTATTAATAATCTGTGATGACGTTAATATTGAAAATGAAACTTCTTGTCAGCTAATACAGTGAAGTAATAAAGTCGTCTATATGAATAATTCTGAAATATTTCTAATTAGTTGAACTTATATACTATTCTAAATAAATTATGATAGCCGTGAATAACTTCATCAAAGACCATATTAAAGATTTCGGATAAATGCCACAGCTATGCGATGTGCTTGGAAAGAATTTTTACCGTTGTCTCCGATTCTCACTAACAAATGGTAATAGAGGGGCGTGCAGAATTTGCATTTTTCTTTGTCCTTGCACTCCGCTTCAATTATCCGTCGTGGGAAACGGTTGTATACGGGTCCAGTCACTTTCCATGTAAACGGGCAGAGTTTATCGGATTTTTGTGCCACTTTGTACGACTTACTAGCCATGATTTTCGCTATCAATTTCCTTTGATGTACGGCTACCGTTGTTTCACCCAAAATGTTTAAACTGGGATGGATTTTTTTATAAGGACCAGGCAGTGCTCGAGAGTTAAGAATTCCTGATGATATAAGAAGCAAAGCTAACGAAACCTGCAAAATTACGAGTTTTAAATAATTGAAGATTAAAAATCTAAAAATGATCAATGATTATGACGATATGCATTATAGATACAGCGATTGATATAAACAGTTCCTATAATATACGTTAATTATACTTATAAATTCAATATCTAGTCTAATCACAAAGATATATATATATATATATATATATATATATTGATATCAACAACTCAAGAAATTGTTTCTTAGGTATATCTGTATGAATCACTGCTGTGTTATATCTTTGTAAATGTTGTATCGCAACTCGTACCTTTAACATTAAATGACATCCACATAAACCATGTTTTGAATACATGATGAGTTACTTCTTAAGATGAGACAAGTTTCTTAATAGTCGAGGTCAAGTGATTTCTATCAAATTATAGTGGAACTTTTAAGCCCTTTAGTTCCTAATTTGCATTTAATACTTCCGGATTATTTTAGTTTGGATTAGTTCATTCACTATAAAGCACGTATAAACCGGAAAACTTTCATTGAGGAACAGTTTCAGACGCCGAGCTTTTTATGAACCGAACCTAATTTAAATTGGAAAAGTCCATTGTTCAAGCTCATTTGCATTAGGTTTGGATCATTCCTGTGAAATTACTTCAAATTTCACAGTCGTGTGGAAATTGCACTGACAAACATTTCGGTTAAAAATAAATGTAGGTTGTTCAGATGGTTTTGTCAATTTAATGTTTTATAACATAAACCAAAAATTTGTCATATATTTTATTTTTTTGAAAAAAAGTATTAAAAAGTATTGTATGTTGATTATACGCGTTTATCCTCCAATTGACGATGTACAAAACAGCAATGCAATACCTAGCTGTCAAGTTTACTTTCGGTAAGACAAATATAGGATTTGAGCTTGACGATCGTCCATATATCGTCAGTATACAAATTTCAAATAATTAGGAGAGTAGTTACGAGACTCAAACCTATTGTGTTCAGTTAAAGTATTAACTATTCCTCCACACCGGAAACGACATTTCACATCTAAAATTTCGGTATTAACGATTATATATTATTTCTGCAGTATACCAACCTTCTAGAGTTATCGATTTTCTACACACGGCAAATGGAGCATAACACTTTGATATTATATGATGTCATGGTGACGTTAGATGTTGTATCGGTCCGACGGGAATTCCCTATAGTATCGCTAATGCATGTGAATTAAACATTGTCCCACGTAAAATAACTGATTAATTGCAATGGTTTAAGCGGGTAATAACCGACCTCTTTGCGTGGTAATCGTATATTTAAGAATTCATTTTAAACTGAGATTTTTGAAAATTTCAAAACTCAAATGTGCTGGCACAATCTTTAGTAAAATCTGTTCAAAAGTTGAAACTTTATTTTTGTATCTTTTTTACAGAAATGACACTTTTACTTATCACAATACATGAACCTCCCGCCATCGCCAGACTTATTTATCGTTAGTTGTGTATAGCATGTAAACTATCCTCATGGTAAAATACAGTGCAATGCATAGCAACACTGTAAGGCATTGTATATAACCAATGCAGTATTGATATATAATTATAGTTTTCTAGAATTGACATTATCTATATTGTTTCCAAAATCCTCCTGATGCAGTTGGTATGTACAAAGAAATAAATAATTTAATCTACCTTCAATTTCATTATTTTGGATGATGTTCCATATAAGAATCCCGATTTCAAAACATAGTCCAAAACCTTAGCCTAATCCTAACCCGCTTAGACCAATGCAATCAGTTATTTTACGTGTGGGACAATGTTTAATTGGCATTAGCGGCACAATAGGGAATTACCGTATGACCGGTACAACGTACGTAGGTCTAACACCACGATGACAACATATCTCAAAGTGTTGTGCTGTGTAGGTAATGTAGAAATACAAATCGATAACTCTAGATGGTTGTATTCCTACTGCAGAAATAATGTTTAGGCGTCTAACATTTCGAGAGGAGGGCGTTCATTAAAATGTGAAACCTTGAGACCGAGATTTTAGGTGTGAAATGTCATCGCCGGTGTGGCGCAGTGGTTAATACGTTAACCGAAAACAATCAGTTTGAATCTCGAAACCACGAATTTTTTTTCTCTTTCCGAATGTCGAGTTATTTATTTTCCTTTACATTTTACTTTTCTATTTCCTGAAAAATCGAAAGAACTCGCTTAATTAATTGAAATTTATATACTCTTCTAAATATTCAGTGTTTTAATTACTGACTAAATACCGGTATGGACGATATCGTAACGTACTGTAACTTTCTATTTGCCGGTGAAAGGCTCTAACTTTCTATTTGCCACGGTGAAAGGCTCTAACCATTAATTAACTAGTTAGATCAATGTGACATGTGCACTGCGTCTGGGAGTCTCAGTATGCCAAGTATAGTAAAATACATGATTTGGGTATTGAGAATTACACATTGTAACCTTCGCTTCACTATTAGTGTGTGTAGCCAAATGGTTGGAGGGTGTCACTTGCCTTCAGAAAGTTACGATTTCGACTCCCATGAAACAATGCTTTCAACGTATTTCTCTGTATTTGTGTATTGTGCATCAGAGCATGCCTTAAAATGCTAGTGTATGAACTATTGTATGAGTAATAATAAACAAATAAATAACGCATCTACCGTATCTACTACGCACAAGAATGTAAAATACATCGGTTTAGTTGGGAAGTAAAATTATCCTAAACTACTGTAAGCGAAAGTTAAAACCGGGACTTTGCATATTGGAAACGTTATGAGAACTCGTCATTAACATAAAGTCACAGCTTGGTCTCAAGGAGACCTTCGCCTTTTAAGAGTTTATTTATCGGTGATAACCCGCTCAAACAGAGCTACAATCAATTTTTCACTTTTGATTTACGTGGGATACTGTTTAGTTCGTATTATAAAGAATACGTGCTATATAAGCATGTACATTTCCTTAGATCGGCGGTCAATTGTTTATTATTGGTCCGATTTAAGCTAAATTCATTCAGCTAGATTATAATTTATTAATTGCCTCGCCTTTAAATGTTACTGCGAATTTGAGAAATAACGGCTTTGGTTGATTGTCAAGAAATCATTCGGTGATATTCATGATATTTATACGAGATGAAAATGGATGTATGATGAATTATATGGTAGCAAGTCTTCAGAGCGTGAATATTACTCATTTATTATTCAAGTGAACAAAGTAAACAAAGAACAAATTAATAAAGACACGCTAAATCTCATTTGTATGTTTACGTGTGAAGATATCGTTTTGACTGAATAGATGAAAAGCTAGTATTTCATCTATAAAATAAAAGCTTTTTTATTTCAATGACTTAGTAAATAATTTGTTCTCTACAAATTCCTAGCCCGCTCTCTCTTTTGGGTGCTGGGAGCTAGCTATCCTACATCTTTGCTAACACCAATGCTTAAACCGCTTATAAATATAGGAAATATATAACTTCCTGGATACCATTATGGTAATCTGATCCACTTGGATTGATCCACATAATTGATAGATGCAGTTAACTAACACTTGTAAGCGCTTCTACATACTTGTAATCAGAAGTCCCTTAAGTAAATATCCCATAGAGCACGCGTGACCATTGTCTGACCTATACGTAGTTGGGACAAGGAGTTAGTCGATAAGGAGTCTTTGGTGTTCAGTTGAATATTCTAAGACAATAAGCCTGTTTGCGTCGGGATAAAACTTATTTCAATTCATAATATCAGACTGGGGAATTCAGTATAACTAATTTGCAAGTGTAAATAGAAATGCATATGTCTATTGCGGTTTTAGACTGATGTTATGAATTGAAATAAGTTTTATCCCGACGCAGAACACGTCATTTTGATGCGTAGTCGACATTATTAGATAAATTTACCGAAGAGTATTGCATAATATGTGGTGATTTCAACATTGACTGGCTATCAGACGAAGGTCAGAAACAGCAGTACTTAAAAATTTGGTCCCTCATACCAGCAAAAGTTGCATCTAGCTTGTAGCTACAACCGATTATGGATCACTTCTGGTTCATCTGTACACCAATATTCCAGACGCTACGTTACAAGTGGAATATATGAATCATATTTTTCAAACCACACATCCGGTGTGGTGTGGCTTAAACTAGATGAGACATGCATACATATAATACATACATCATAATGTTCGCTTCATAATATGTCTTACACACAGGTTAAAAGTTAAAAAGTTTAAAAACTACCAAACGTAATTTTAGACTACAATGTCATCTTCAGGGTTCAAATTGACCATTAACTAACCTTCGCCACAGCTGCAATGCTGCGTAATCAAACCGTAACCGTTTTCAATTCTGAAAACAGATTTGGAATTAGCGGGTCCAAATACATAACACACGTACTTATTATATACGTAAACTTGTATACCCTTCGTAAAAACCTCTTCATGTAGTTCGTCAGATCTACAAATCGATAATCGCCGCAGCATTTCTGCTCAAATATGGTCCCGACTCAAACGGATCACCCAAAACGACTGTTTACTTCCTATAAGGAGTTTGTCCTACCATGTGCGGCTTATATATATATATATATATATATATCTAAAGGACCCATTTCTCACTATATATATATATATATATATATATATATATATATATATATATATATATATATATATATATATATATATATATATATATATATATATATATATATATATATATATATATATATATATATATAGTGAGAAATGGGTCCTTTAGTGAGAAATGGGTCCCTGCTGCGGCGAGATTATAATCCTCCCTTCGCTCGTTTGCGAGGGGATAACTAACTATAACTGGCTAATACTTCATGCTGAACTATTTATAGCGCGTTTTCATTTGATGTCATTAGGTACAACAATATCACGTGACTGAAAACGATTTATTAACCATGTATAGCTGTGATAAGAACTTTAATTTGTTAAGCTAATTATCCCGGCTAAGCGGTCTGGCTCATATATAAACAGCCCCTTAGATCAGAAAGTCTAATAGTATTCAAAACATTCATTCATTGTTTACGTCTACGAAGTAAATAAGACTACCTATTATTAGATGCATGCGCCATACATACAAATGAAATATTGTTCCTGAAAACAACGCTAATACTATATAACGGCCTGATACAAATATAAAATTAACATCATCTTGAAACTAGGTTAATGTGCTATTTTGTTTGGTCGTCAGGGCAATGTATTTGCTGATCAGAGAGATGTTTTGTGCTCTCGACCCTCGTCTCGAGAGCACAAAACATTTAATAAGTTATTAACGCGGCAAGAACACTGGCTACGTTGTAAGAATATATAATATGTATTTCCAATAATAATCATATAAACACATTGTAATCTATAGAAGTATTTTTAAAAGCTATGTTAATACAAATATTTATCTAATATATTGTACCTTATTCATCTATTCAGAATATATACGCAGTGGTTGGCGAATATATTATATAATGACCCACTCTTTAAACTAATTTAAGTATTCTTATAAATAATAAAATATATTTAATAATAAATAACGTCTGATTTGTTATATATAAAATTATCTGATTGTATTAATAATCTGTGATGACGTTACATTAAAAATGAAACTTCTTGTCATCTAATACAGTGAAGTAATAAAGTAGTCTATATGAATAATTCTATAATATTTCTAATTAGTTGAACTATATACCATTCTAAATAAACGTCAGCCGTGAATAACTTCATCCAAGGCCATATTAAAGATTTCGGATAAATGCCACAGCTATGCGATGAGCTTGCAAAGACTTTTTACCGTTGTCCGTGATTCTCACTAACAAATGGTAATAGAGTGGTTTGCAAAATTTGCATTTTTCTTTGTCCTTGCACTCGGCTTCAATTATACGTTTTGGAAAACGGTTGTATACGGGTCCAGTCACCTTCCAGGTAAACGGGCAGAGTTTATCGGATTTTTGTGCCACTTTATACGATTTACTAGCCATGATTTCCTCTACCAATTTCCTTTGATTAACGGATACCATTGTTTCACCCAAAATGTTTAAATTGGGACTGATTTTTTTATAAGGACCAGGCGCTGCTTGAGAGCTAAGCATTCCTGATTCTATCACAAGCAAAGCTAATGTAACCTGAAAAAATAAGAGTTTTAATATATATATATATATATATATATATATATATATATATATATACAGTATACATATATATATATATATATATATATATATATATATATATATATATATATTATATATTATATATATATACTGTATATATACAAATTGTAGCTTAGGTATATCTACATGTATCACTGATTTATTATGTCTTTGTAAGTTGTATCGCAACTCGTACCTTTAGCATGAAGTGACATCTACATAAAGCATGTTTTGAAAACATGATGGGTAGTACTTCTTAAGATGAAACACGTTTCTATATAGTCGAGGTCAAGTGATTTCCATCAAATTATGGTGGAACTCTTAAACCCTTTAGTGCCTAATTTGCATTTAATACTTCCGGATTATTTTAGTTTGGATTAGTTCATTTACTATAAGCACGTAAACCGGTTGAGACGCCGACCTTTTTATGAACCGAACCTAATTGATGTAAATTAGAAAACTGTATTGTTCAAGTTCATTTGCATTAGCTTTGGATCATGAAAAACTCGGTGTCTGAATCGGGCCTTATTTGTTCGATAAGAAGAATGTTGTCAGCATCTAACTATTAAAAATTATGGACAGTAATTACTGCCTACCGTAATCGTGGAATGGTGAGCACCGTGGAATGGTGACCAATCGTTGAATGGTGATCATTCATGCGAAGTTGGTATGTGGCAATGGAGCTATTTATGTTAGCCATAGACAGAACATGCTAGATCAAGAGTTGTTAAATCAAAAATCATCTCGTCTCTGACAACTGAGCAAGAGTTAATGTTGAACTTCGCCAGCTGGAAAACAGCGAAGTGTTAGTCGACGCTTTGAATTTCCAGCATAAACTTCGTTATAATTTTTTTTTTCTTAATTGAAATGGCTATGCAGGTATGCATAAATTTAACACATAACCCTATAGCTAACCCTAAACTAATCCTAACTTTAATGATATTGCTTTATTTTAGAAATAACAGTTGATTTTACTTTCTAATTCTATACTAACGAAAGTCTATATGTGACGTCATTTTGTGAACTGTATGAGACTTCACCCTTAATCTCCTCATGTTTGCTAAAGGTTGTCGCATCGTATAAACAGCAAGTATAGTCCCTGCGACAAAATTAAAATAATCCAATCAAAGAACGTTATTTTATTTTCCTTTTCCTTCGCTGACATGTCCCCTCGTGTGTCAGGGGAAATGTGCCCGCAACATGCCCCCGCAATTTGTCGCCCTGTGTGTGAAGACCTTAAAGCACTCATGTTTACTTAAGGGACTTGTGATTACAAGCATGTAGAAGCGCTTACAAGTGTTAGTTAAGTGCATGTATGTATTATGTTAATACCTTCCTACAATGGAAGTGGGTTGACATAATGGTATCCAGGATGTTATATACTTCCTGTCAGAGCCGCCGAGAGATAAGATTGGCCAGGGGAAGGTGGGGTTATGGTCTTTCACGGGCCCATAAATGCCTTAAAAGTTTCATTCTATGTGTAGGATTTGCGTGATGGTAATCGTTTCGAGCCCCTTATTTACACTGGGGCATGAAGTTGCCCCGGCTACCCCCTCTCTCGGCAGGGCTGCTTCCTTTATTTATGAACGGTTGTACAGTTATAACGAACTGGCAGGGGACCGGAAAATTTGTTCGTTATAACGGGGGTTCGTTATATCAAAAACCCCGTTATAACGAATTTGTGGGAAAACCACAAAAGCGTTTTAATTATTTAACTTTTGAAAAAATTGTGGGAGGCGAGAAATCGTGGGTCATGTGCCATTGACGCTTTCGCGCATCTTCCACTTGTTTTTGAAACATGGAGGACATATTTAAGTCCAAGTGACCGGAAGAGAAGAGAGAAAGGTATTGCGTTAGAAATTCCGGCAACCTATACCACTGCAAAAATATGGATTATCAGAGGAAAACTCGGGGAAAACGCGGCATAATCCATATGTTTTCCCATGTTTTCCATGTGGATTATTCGGAATAATCGTCGAATAATCCATGCGGAAAAAACAGTAAACGTGCAATAATCTTGAATTTTCCGTTAGCGGATTATTAGACGTAACCCTTGGTTTTCCACAGGTTTTCCAGGTTAGATTACGTGAAAAAACTCCAATTGTCCGCACGTTTTCCCTATGGGACAATTAGGGGAAATCCAGTGAGATCATTCACGATTACACAGGTTTTCCGTTGTGTAATATTCGAGGGAAACTAAAACTCGAACTCGATCGTGGATAATTGAGGCAAAATAACGTTTTCTACAGGTTTTACTGTTTGAATTATTAGGGGATAATTTAGGTTTTCCAGGGGTATTCTTTTGTGATTATTCGTGATTATTCGAGTTTTCGGTTGCGGATTATTCGTGGCAAACTAACGTTTTCTTTAGGTTTTCCCAACTGGATTATCAAGGGAATATTGCGGTATTCTTGGATATTCCCGTTGTGATTATTCCGTGATGTTTTTACCGCCATGCTGAAAATTTAGCCACGAAGTATTTCACCCTGAGTATAATAAACACAGTTAGTTGATAGTTAAACTCAAATTAACTGAGTTAAAACGGGTATAAACATACAGAACAAATATGCATAAGTATGAAAAAATGCAATCTTTATTTGCTAATATATAACTAATGATCACATGGCAGCCGGATAAATGTCTGATTTATATATATTTATATACATATGTTAACTAGTGTAAAATTATAACTTTACATTGACGTCATTTCCAAAGAAGAATTACTATTGTTGCCAAACATGGACATACAAAACATCTTAAACTGTGCGTTATAATTTAAAGACTGTGAATATGAGGAAATATAGAAATTTTTTTTGGCAAAAATAGTAAAATGTCCGGGTCAAACGTCGAACTTCACATGAGCCGAACTCCATATTAGGATAGTCAGTTTTGTTTTCGGACATTTACATCTAATCATGTAAAGTTCGGTGTTTGACCTCGGCCTATATTGTATATACATACAAAGAAGTTTAGATAGATCCTTGTATATATGCATGCATGATGCGCAATTAAAATTAAATATTGAATATTTTCGATATTGTTCACCCAACACGATAACTGTGCAGGATCCACATCTGACGCTCGGTCACTTCCCACGCCATCTATAGCCTCTTTTCCACCTGCCTTTTCTGGGATGAGCTGAACGTCGCCTCCCATCTTTGGTCCAAACTTTTAAAAATCTGAATACTTCCTCTTTCATCCACGCCAAGGGTCGTATAACTATTGATTCATCTTCGGACTCTTTAGAAGAAATCAAGGAAGCATGGATAGCTTTCCAATTCCGTCATGCTTCTCTTGCTCGCTCAGCTGCGATTCTCGCCTTTTCAATTTCTATAGATAACCAAGTCGTTATCGATTCCATCCTATCCTTTCGGAATCGCAATGTGGTTTTCTGAAATTCTGAATTTAAGGCTTTGTCTAGGGGACAAATGTTTTGTCCAACACCAAAGGAAATTAATAGGTTTGAGTTGGCTAGGGATATTTTGGAATTTGGAAGAAAAATGAAATGTATTTCAGTCAAAATGGGGGAAATGAACAGAATGATTCTGATAAAAGAACATATTTTAAGAATAAGTCAACATGGACACCTAACATAACAGATCCAGCTTTAGAGCTATTCCATAAAAGTTTGGAAAATAAGATTCTTTCGATCGATGAAAATGGAGGTAATTATATAGTAATTTGGATATACAAGAAAGGCGAGCTCTTAAAACCTTATTAAGAGATATAAGGGTATTGTTATTAAAGGTGCAGATAAGGAATCGGCGGTTGTAGTTTGGGGAATAAAGGAATATTGTGAAGAGGCTTATAAACAATTAGTGGATAGTTTAGTCTATAAGGTAGTGGACAATGACCACGGTGGGAGATTTATGTAATATACAGTAGTTAGAGAATGTTTTGTGGCTTTAAAAGATAAAGGTATTATTACGGAAATATAAAGGTAAGGCTAAAAAATTTGGAAGATTCTATTTATTCCCGAAAATTCACAAACGTATGACAGATGCGACATTCTTCCAGATTAAAAATAGTCAAGTTTGGAAGTGACAAAAGCATATATTGTAATATTTAATGTACTTATAATTAAGACATTTTTCATTTAAGATTTTCAGATGGTAAAATGAATATCTGTATTTCTCTTTAATGTGCAGTTATCGAATAACATATATGTTCATCAAAAACGACTCTGGCCAAGATTAGAAGCAGTGGCGGAAATAGATACCCTTTCATTGCCAATTTTGACAACGGCCCATCAATTGATTAGCTCACTGGCGTAGTAATTTTGAAAATCAATGTTGTCTAAGCCGAGAAAATCAAAGATAAAGTTTATGTAAATCAGGATGATCTTTTCATACCTTTAAAACATGCACCTACACGGTAGTGATTTCTTCAGTTCTCTTTTCCACATGAATTATTATGAATAATAAATAATAAAATGTAAAGTAACTCCAATGAATAATTATATTCTTTATGAACGTTTTAAAGTTTTTTTCCCAAAACTATCAATATTTTGTCCTATAGATAATGTATTTTCACACTTGTCATTCAATATTTGAAAATGATAAACGATTGTAGTAATATACATGCATATATAACAAGGAAAGTGCTTTTATTGATTATATATTAATTTACACGTTGTTTGTCTCTTAAAGGGAAATGGCAATAAAAATTTTCTTTGTCTCATTTGAAAGAACATTTAAAATAATATATGAAGACCTTTTAAAATTTCCCCGTAACTTCCTTAATTTTTGAAATATCTGTGAACAAAAATATCTGCAATCCGCCATCTTGTTTTATAATTAGATCTAATTAAGTGACGTCAAAACCAGGGTAAACATTCTAAAAGTTGTAAATAATTGCTCAAATATCAGTGGAATGCGTTCAAATAGATTGCTAGTTCCCTTAAAAGTATACAACACCCAAAACAACTACGATTTAGCATCTATAATGACTCGATAATTGCTGATATAAAAAACATTCTACCCTGGTTATGACGTCACGCATACCAAGGATGGTTATGCATATCCAAGATGGCGGAATGTTCAATGTTCTTTGTTAAAAAGAAGTGAAATATTTACAGAACCAAGAACGATATGGAAAATCTGTAAAAGGTCTTCATATATCATTTTAAAAGTTCTTTCAAATAAGATAAACTTAATTTTTATCGCCATTTCCCTTTAAACTCACACTCTCGTACGTACCTCGTTCGTTCTTTTAACCTCGTACTTTCTCGCAGTAATCTTGTATATATAATACAAGTTTTAAAATTATTATAACAGCTTTGTAGTGGGGTATAGTATTGGGGGTATAGGCGTACGTCAACCACTGATCCGCTACAATTTGCTAGCCAAACCGCCAATCTGCATTATTGTCAAAATCCGAATCCGCTATTGAGACCTAAAGTATAATTACGGCCATTACTGGAATGGAGATCTAGGATAGGATATTTTTACAAATATGAGTTTTCAGGAATATAACTATTGTTTCCAAAACCTCCTGATATAAATAAATTTGTTAATCTACCTTTAATTAAGTAATTCACTATTTTGGCGACGTTCCATATAACAATCCTGCATACGAACATAATCTTAAACCTAACCCAAACCCTAAACCTAATACTAAGACTGACGTTTCATATAAAAATTCCAAATTTAAAATCTTATCCTAACCCTAAACCATTAGCTTCGCCAAAAAAATATATAGACATGCAACAAATAGTTGCTTTAACGATGGGATGCTTTAGGCTGCATTTACACTAGAGAAAAAGTAAAAGTATACTCACATTGTTTTGCATCGTCATGGAACTGATAAAAAACAATAAGAAATCCAGTTATATATACTTTTTCTCTAGTGTAAACGTATTCTTAGGGGCTGTTTATATATGTGCCGGGCTATACCGGCTAACCTAGCTAGTTGTGTCACGAAAAACTTTCCTCGACCCAAAGAGACATTTTAATTAACTTTATGCTCTTCCTACTAACAAACTTAGTGATCAGTTCTGTTTTAAAATATCATTTTGAGTGTCTATAAGTAGCCGTTATAACTTCGTTAAGCTAATTATCCCGGCTAACCGGGCTAGCCCGGCTCACATATAAACAGCTCCTTAGATTTGCAAGTCTATACAAAACATTCATTAATTGTTTACGTTAAGAAGTAAATAAGACTACTTAATATATTTATCATATCAAAACACCCAGAAGTGACCGTCCGCGATATCAAGATCATTTTTTGCGATAGCTAGTTATTATAGCAAGTATTCCATATAAGGAAAATCAAATACATTGCTTTACTAGCAAATAAGTTGCCTTGACGAGCAAATACGTTGTGGTAGTTACTACGGACGTGAGGTATATAAACTGTAAAAACATACTGGTTAACACAACCAATTACATTTGGTTGTCTCAGATTCACCAATTGACTTTTTACGGGTTATAACAGCCAGATTTTATTGGTTGAAATAACCAAAATACGGTCACTTTAATAAAAATATTTGGTTATTTTAACCATTCAGATTGGTATGAATCTAAGACAACCTATCAAATAGGTTGTTTCAACCAGTCTGTTTTTACACACGGCCTGATACAAATATAAAATGACCATCATCTTGAAACCTGGTAACTATAGGTCAATGTGTTATTTTGTTTGGTCGTCAGGGCAATGTATTTACTTGTCAGAGAAATGTGTTGTGCTCTCGACCCTCGTCTCTGGGTACCTAGCTCCATGCTTCATATATACTTTGTAGCTATTAAGTTATTAACGCGGCAAGAAGACTGACTACGTTGTAAAATTATATAATATTTATTTCCAATAATAATCATATAAACACATTGTAATCGATAGAAGTATTTTTAAAAGCTATGGGAATAAAAATATTTATCTAATATATTGTACCTTATTCATCTATTCCGAATATACGCAGTGGTTGGCGAATATATTATATAATGACCCACTCTTTAAACTAATTTAAGTATTCTTATAAATAATAAAATATATTTAATAATAAATAACGTCTGATTTGTTATATATAAAATTATCTGATTGTATTAATAATCTGTGATGACGTTACATTAAAAATGAAACTTCTTGTCATCTAATACAGTGAAGTAATAAAGTAGTCTATATGAATAATTCTATAATATTTCTAATTAGTTGAACTATATACCATTCTGAATAAACGTCAGCCGTGAATAACTTCATCCAAGGCCATATTAAAGATTTCGGATAAATGCCACAGCTATGCGATGAGCTTGCAAAGACTTTTTACCGTTGTCTGTGATTCTCACTAACAAATGGTAATAGAGTGGTTTGCAAAATTTGCATTTTTCTTTGTCCTTGCACTCGGCTTCAATTATACGTCTTGGAAAACGGTTGTATACGGGTCCAGTCACCTTCCAGGTAAACGGGCAGAGTTTATCGGATTTTTGTGCCATTTTATACGATTTACTAGCCATGATTTCCTGTACCAATTTCCTTTGATTAACGGATACCATTGTTTCACCCAAAATGTTCAAATTGGGACTGATTTTTTTATAAGGACCAGGCGCTGCTTGAGAGCTAAGCATTCCTGATACTATCACAAGCAAAGCTAATGTAACCTGAAAAAATAAGAGTTTTAACATATATATATATATAATATACAAATGGTAGGTTAGGTATATCTACATGTATCACTGATTTATTATGTCTTTGTAAGTTGGATCGCAACTCGTACCTTTAACATTAAGTGACATCCACGTAAAGCATGTTTTGAATACATGATGAGTTACTTCTTAAGATGAGACACGTTTCTATAGTCGAGGTCAAGTGATTTCTATGAAATTTTGGTGGAACTCTTAAGCCCTTTAGTGCCTAATTTGCATTTAATACTTCCGGATTATTTTAGTTTGGATTAGTTCATTCACTATAAGCACGTAAACCGGTTCAGACGCCGACCTTTTTATGAACCGAACCTAATGTAAATTAGAAAACTGTTTTGTCCAAGTTCGTTTGCATTAACTTTGGATCATGAAAAACTCGGCGTCCGGATCGGGCCTTATTTGTTCGATAAGAAGTATGTTGTCAGCATCTAACTATTAAAAATTTCCAACATAAACTTCGTTATAAATTTTTTTTCTTAATTGAAATGGCTATGGTATGCATAAATTTAACACATAACCTTATAGCTAACCCTAAACACTATACTAATCCTAACTCTAATGATATTGCTTTATTTTAGAAATAACAGTTGATTTTATTTTTAATTCTACAACCGAAAGTCTATATGTGACGTCATTTCGTGAACTGTATGAGACTTCACCCTTAATCGCCTCATGTTTGCCAAAGGTTGTCGCTGCAACATGTTAGCCCCTGCGACAAAATTAAAATAATCCAATCAAAGAATGTTATTTTATTTTCCTTTTCCTTCTCTGACATGTCCCCTCGTGTGTCCTCAACAGGGGAAATGTCCCCGCAACATGCCCCCGCAATTTGTCGCCCTTAAAGCACTCGTGTTTACTTCAGCGGGGACTTGTGATTACAAGCATGTAGAAGCGCTTACAAGTGTCAGTTAAGTGCATGTATATGTATTATGTTAATACCTTCCTACAATGCAAGTGGGTTAACATAATGGTATCCAGGATGTTATATACTTCCTGTCAGAGCCGCCGAGAGATAAGATTGGCCAGGGGAAGGTGGGGTTATGGTCTTTCACGGGCCCATAAATGCCTTAAAAGTTTCATTCTATGTGTAGGATTTGCGTGATGGTAATCGTTTCGAGCCCCTTATTTACACTGGGGCAGTTGCCCCGGCTACCCCCTCTCTCGGCAGGGCTGCTAGTAGTATAGTAAGTAGGGCTGCGAGCCCAATCGACTTCAAACGTGAATATAAACACCAAAACGTCACCAAATTTGCCAAATCGCGATTCGACAAATTTGACGATGTTTTGGTGTTTATATTCACGTTTGAAGTCGAATAAGCTCTCAGCCCTACTTACTATACTACTACAGCGATCGTTAGTCAATCTAGACACCCTTCGCACGTTTTCTACTAAATTGATGTCAAACACACGCGAGACTAGCGAAACAATACCAAATTTATACTAAATTTGACACCATTTCGGCCACATTTAAAAAATAGAAAGTGTCGTTTCAAAATTCTCACAAATTACGTTTAGGAAAAAATAGAAAGTGTCATTTCAACATTTTCGCGTGTTAAAAAAAATAAAATGTGGTACGAGCCCACTCTCACATATTAAAAAATAGAGAGTGTCATTTCAACATTTTCACATTTTTTTTTGTCGAATCACATTTAAAAAATAGAAAGTGCCGTCTCAACATTTTCACAAATTTGTCAAACCGCATTTAAAAAATAGAAAGTGTCGTTTCAACATTTTCACAAATTTGTCAAATCACATTTTCACAAATTTGTCAAATCACATTTAAAAAATAGAAAGTGTCGTTTCAACATTTTCACAAATTTGTGTCAAATCGCATTTAAGAAAAATAAACATTTCAACATTTTTACAAATTTATGTATCGTAAAAGTGTCTCACGCGTGATAAAATTGCCACCTGTTATGCAAATTAGGTTATTGCCACCTGTTAATAATAGATTAGTCCGTTTGTTCACTATTTTCAGCGTTTGTTGCCTCTCACTTCAATGTTTTTGTGACCATACGCGTAGGAGTCAATGCCATTTTCTAAAAGGTATCGTTTGTCATCAAAGCAGGATAGCGACACTTTATTAATTTCGTAACTACCGAGCTGATGTTTGACACTTCTAATGGTCTTCATTGTGTGTCGCAATTGTTTCTGCTCAAGTAACACACTTTTGTAATCTTCGTGTCTGATCACTTTTTTAATTATATTCTTTCTAATACCTTTAGCGGTTTTCCCGCCGCCTCCACCCTCTTTCAAATAGCTGTACATTTTACTGCGCAACCCGACGAACTCGACAATTGGCGTTCCAGCGCACTCGTCCTTCATCTTCCCAATAACTTTCTTATTCTCTCTAAAAAAGAATGGGCTGTCTGCAGGATAGTCGCTATTGTCGAACTTTTCGCACTCCACCATAAAGTCGGAATAAACGTCGTCAGTTTTGATTGAGTACAACAGACTGTCAGTGTCAGTGAAGTGCAATCTACAGGTGTCGCTAGAGTACTTTTTCATAATATAATTGTAGTGGAAATTGTACATCAGCGTTTTACTCAAGTCTAGTATGCACATACCCACATATGCAGGTCTATTTAGTGTCAACGTTTCTTTAACTTTGTGGACAGCGACTAAGTTCTCGCTAAATATTTTGCAAGACACGAACGTCGGCTTCGAGACAAGCTTTTCTAATTTCTTCGCAGTGGTCACTAATCTTACGTCCACACGCTTCCTCAAGTTTTCCATCGTTTTTCCGAACACACTGTTGTTCATCAACTTGAAGAAGTCCTTCTCAAAAGCGTTCTTAGCCGCAGTTCTTTTGACTGTGTTAAAGTCGATGTACTTGCCTAGCCACTTGGACTGGTCAAACTGCAGGACCCTGTGAATCTTATTGATTTTTAATCCAAGATCCATGTACAACTGCAGATTTCCGTAGTGACACACATACTTTTTTTTGTCCATCAAATTAGTCACCAGCTTCTTCACACCACCAACACTCACGTTAAACTTATTTTTGATTTTCGTGCAGTACTCCGACAACATGTCAACGGTTATCTCCATCTTCTCGGGAGCCAACGGGTAATCGTTGTGTAGGTCATGCAAATGGGCTGGGTACTCCAAGTCGACCTCGAGCAGTAAACCTTTTTTACTATTGTTGTGATAGTCGTGCAGATTAACTTTTTCTATTTCTTTCTCAGTCAACCACTTGAAGCCTCCCGTGGGTAGACTTCGACTCATTGCCCATCCATACAAGTTGTTGGCGTCAAGGTACATCAAATACTTCGACTCTTGCTCTTTGTCATACCCTTCCATGTACTTATTATTCGCCACGCCATGTCTGTTGCATATGTAGCTCACACCACCACGCATACCTAGTTCTACGAACTGGAACATGTCGATGTCGGACAACAATTCAAGTTCCACTCCAGTCATCTTCAGCATAGCATCCCAAGCTAATCCAGGCGATGTGAAATAGTGACACGGGTCTAATTTATACTCGCGATGACATGTCTTTCTAAAGTTCTCAAAAACATCAGCGAGCAAGAGCACATCGCTTTTCAAATACAGGTCGTGGTACCTACCCATACTTTCAACGTCGAAGTAGTCCCACACATCGATGGCACGCTCGTGCATTTCTTCCGTGATGTGTTCATCGTTCAGAACGTTGTAGAAATCTTTTTTGGAGGGTAGCTCGCGCTCATCGAATTTTTCAAAGGAGTCCATATAATCGTAGGGGTAGACCCCCTTTCTTGTCATGAGTGCCAACCCCTCATCGCGAAACACTTCTGACGTGTATTTGAAAGCGTCCCTTGGTAGGTTCCTCGCCAAGTTGTCTAGACCACTACCCATGAACTGAAAGCTGTCCAAGAATACCAAGTTTTTTCCAAGCATGAACGCCATGTACTTCTCCATGTTGTTTGGTATCACATTTATGTCTTGACCAAACTTACCAATCTCCTGCATGATGAAATGGCTATCGTAGCCACATAGGTTATGAAAGATCACAGGGATTTTGTCAGTCAACTTAAAGTTCACATTACACTGACGATGTGCAGACCCTCTGTACTTACCTGACACGTGACAGTGGTCTCTCACTCTAACGTCAGCGTCAGTGTACTCAACACTGCAAATATGGCAACTTTTAGCCTCGTCAAAGTTCTTCTTATCGACATCAGTTAGTATCATTTCTTTGTTAAAGTGACTCTCAGATATTTCTTTACAATATTCAACAATTTCTAACATCTCCCCAATGAATTTGTTAACTGCGTTTTCACCGCGATACACTTTCACTGGCTTACTGTACTCGTTATCGTAGCAACAAACTAATTTATACCCATAACCGCAGTCAACGTGCCTCTGATAAGCGTTTGTGTAGCTACACTCGCTTGACAGCTTTGTTGTGTGCACCTTCTGTGTGATAGCCTCGAAGTCTGCGTACACCACAAACGGCACATTTAGTTGTCTACTAAAATTCTCGTATTTTACTTTCGCGCCTTTTTGTGGCATTTTAATAGCTTGCTTCCCATTAATGACCAAACATACTTCCACATGGCGTTCAAGCACGTCCTCGCGGGTAAAACACTGCAAACAATACCTACAAAAGTGCTTTCTCGCCTTATACTTTGTCTGACGGTACATGAATTTGTTAAAATCGCGAATGTATACATAATGCTTGTTGCCCACGTCGTTAGTTATCAACAATAGGTCCATATGGTCGGGATACGCCTCCTTAGAAACGTACACAGGGAATGGCTGCTTATTTTCATACCCAAAAACATTGATGCTAATATCGTTTGCCTTTTCGATCTTGTTGTAGTCTTTGAGTGTGACTGGGAAGTCAATTCCGTCATAATTCAGCTCACCGACATGCCTAGCGTACTTCGACGTTCTATCAGAGTGTTTTCCAACAGGAAACTTATGCGCAAGGTGACACCATCTAAAGCACTCGTTGTCATCATCGTTATTTACGTTTATCAGACCCTTCATACTATTGCGCAACTCCTTTGGCAGCGCAATGTAGCTACTCCCATGCAAAGGTCTGTAAATAGCGACGTTGACGTAGTGCGCATCTATTTTGTCGATGGTCCATCCAGACCCCTCAGATAACCACCCAGCTATCCGCGTCAAAATCTGCTCCGACCCACGATTGGCGACACCCTCGATGTCATGCTCGTTAATGACGACGAACGTTTCGCTGTTAAAGTAGGCAGTTTTGTATGTGGTCTTATTGAGTTCTAAAACTTTCTCGAAAGTGACCTTGACTGTCTCTACCACTTTCATTCCGTTGGTCTCACCTAGTTCACGTCTCAAAAGGTTAGTGACAGCACTTCTACTACCATTTACCTGATTGATGTCTCTGTCGTCAATTACTTCGACTCCATAGGACCTTGTGAACCCTCTCAGTGCTCGATCCAACAGATGTGTTGACGGTGCGAGGTCTTCGACTACAGGTTGTGTTTCTTGATCTCTAAAGAAGCCGTGAACGTTGGTCGCTTCATCTGTTAGTAAATTGACAACGGCTGCACTCGTCTTATGCGCCCGTCTTTTTGTCAGTGGGTTTTTCACAGTCCGACTCATTGGCTTCTATATACACTACACTTTTTTTCTTAGCCCACTCATTGTAATAAATATCACCACTTTCACACCATCCCAGCTTTGGGTACACCACCCCAAACAAATTGTCGTCAAACAAGTCTTTCACCTTCCCGTCTTTGAGGTCAAGCACCTTCTTGAGTGTCTCGAGTTGTCTTCTATGACACAACCTAATAATGTAGTATCCGTATCTGCTAACATTTCTACCCTTTATCAAATCGCATGAGTGCAACACATTGACAACTTTCAGGAAGTCCTCTTTTATCAACTCGAGGTGCTCACCCTTCACAACATTCCGTAGTCTCCTCCCCATCCACCAAGACCGTTTGTGAACGCTTTTTAGTCGCGTGAGTCTCATGTCGCTGTAACTCTGAGTGTAACCCCATTCGATGTCGCCACACTTTGGACACGCGTACCCACCGCAGTCAGTCATGTTTTTCACAACGTCACAATCCGAGCAGTAGTAAATTCTGAAGGTGTCTCCACACTTAATTTGCGTCTCATTCGCGATCTCATCAATTGTCAAGCCATAACTCATCTGCCTCATAAGTTTGTCCATCGCTTATACTACTCCAACATTTTTTTACCGAACTAGTACCCATACCGCTATTCCACTACCCAAACCTAGCGCGCTAACAAACAATAATTGGTACTCCTTCATTTCCGCACTTGGTTGGTAGTAATCCGCAACCTTCGGGGGGTCAGTGAACACTCGTCCGCTGTACCGTATGGTCATTACGCTTCTAAGTTCTTCCAACGCGTGGTTTGTGTCATTGATATCAGCATTAGCATCAGAGAGCCGTTGTCGTAAACGCTGGATCTTATCTTTCTTAGCGACTTCATTTTCATACCACACTTCTTTCGCGCTGGCTAACTGTTCCAACGCATGGTTGTGCCTTTTCATCTCAGCTTCATAGCCTGAGTGATTAAATTTCGAAAACATAAAGCCGGCGCCTGCAAAAGCCACTGCGTTAAATATCCCTCCAGCCACAACGCTCGCCATTAACTTACATTGATTTGAATGGATCTGTCGGTATCCACTTTTTCGATTGTACCCATTTTACTAACAGCGTTCCTGCACCAACAGCCGCAGCAAGTTTCACTGTGCCTTTCACAGTCTCTGGTGTTCCCAATGGCTCTCCCAAAGCCTTTTTAGAAATCATACTCACTACCACAGCGCCAGTCGTAACAAGTAGCGCGTCGTACAGTTCGTTCATAAGTTCTTTTCGATCGATCGCAGTCATATACATTGTCGTGTGTTTTGTTCAAGAATCAAATGTGTCTAACGCTGGACGACGAGTTTTATGACTCTCTGACACACTAGCTGGTGCAGTACTCACAGGTTCTTTTTCACTGCTAATTGTGTACCATAGCGAAGCACCAGCAATGATAACACCAAGTGTTCCAACAATGTAGCCATAGCTCCACTCACTACCCTGTTCTTCGTTGACTATCATTTCACGCATTTTCTTTTCTTTCGCAGCTTTCGATATCTCAGCCAACTTTTTACCAGCAGCGACGCGCTTTGGGTCCTTTACCTTAACACTTTTCACATCAGCTGTGATCTTAGCGTCGACAGCCGTCTGTGAGTCTTCAACCATCTAATACACTATCACGTGTTATCTTACTCACAGTTGACCTCACAGGTATCTCACAGTTGACCTCACAGGTATCTCACAGTTCCAGACCAAACGCACTAAAAAATAGGATTTTTTCTGGGAGTATAACATAATGACTCAAGACCGAGAGGTTAGCGAAGAAGTTATTGACCGCTTGCTGAGAACGGCCTTTGTCAGTGTGTCTACCCCACGAGTCGACAATGGACCCAACGTCTTAAACGAGTACTTTTCAATATACAATCTGCTCGACCTCAGACGTGAAGAGGTGTTAATAAAACAGCCTATCCCCCAGGTCGACTGTGCGAGACATCTTCACGACACTTGGATCGATCTTCGAGAAGATAGAGCCAAGGAGATTGCTGATAGATTAGCTAGCATAATCCCTGTGTGGTGTTACTCATCATTCAAGTACCTTATGTTAGCAAGTGATGTCTACTTGAGCAACCCTAGTGGGTCCAACGGTACGTTACTCGGTAACTCCCTCCAAGTGTTCTTAGTGACCCTTATATGGAAACCATGCCCAACCAAAGCCAAAGCGTGGCTAGATCTCGCCGCGAACCGCGACGTTCACGTTTGCAAGGTTGGGTGTAATGAGATACTGGGTGCGGACGATATCAGGGACCACGTACTCTCGCCCGCCCACAGACACTTTGCGAGAGATGAAAACGTGTACACCTGTCACCCATGAGGTGTGGTCACCAACGACCCACTGCATCGCTTGAGACACGAGAGCTCGAGGTCTCATCTTAAAAACTTAGAGCTTCAGCGGATATTCAACAACGAACAACAGTTGCCGCAACAGGAGAGAACATTTCTCTGGAGGTATAGTAATCATGAAGAAACTCGGTAAACTAGAAATCGTGATTGGTCCCATGTTTGCAGGAAAAACAACAGAGACTCTTCGTAGGTTAATCACATTAAGTAAATCAGGGCTCAAAGTCCTCTACATGAACAACACAGGTGACACTAGGCGAACTGACCACGCGTTCTCCACACATCGTCAGACCATTGTTGTCGGATCAGACAGTTTACCTGCGAAGTTAATCACCAACCTTCCGAGTTCTTCTGAGATTGCTGATTACGACGTCATCGGCATTGATGAAGGCCATTGGTACTCTGGGTTACTCCCAATTATTCGCGAGTACATTAAAGCTGGTATTCACGTCATTATTTGTGGTCTCGTAGCGACAGAGCATTTAAAAAGACTTGGTGGGCTCGACACACTGTTCCCAGTAGCAGACGACATCACATTTCTAAAAGCGTATTGCGCCGTTTGTCGCGACACTTACGGAACAACTGTTGAAGCGCCATTCAATTGGAGATACAACCCAGGACCATCGTTTGTTGGTGGTGCCGAGCAATATCGTGCAGTGTGCAGACGTCATCATCCTTCCACGCAAAATTAAGGGTGTTCTCGGATACCCCACTTTTTTAAATTTAGACATTGGTCACATGAAGCGTCCAATGTCTCATAGAAACATTTTTTCACACAGTGGTCAGAAGGTTTGTGAAATAAAGAGAGAAAGTTTCGCAGATATTTTTATCGAGTTAAAAAACGTCTTTAAAAAAATGCTAGAGCAGTTGTCGCTTCAAACGTCGTCTCAACAACGAGAACGAGCGCTAATTCGACTTATTACTCGCTGTCTAAAAAGTCTCTTTACAATAACGTCTCTCATGGTTACTCAACGCTGATTTATTTTTAAATTTACGAAAACATTGGGAACACTGAAACCCAACGTCAAAGAGATATTTTATTACCGTGGTAATAGCGTCGTCGTATGAGTCGCACAAGAGTGTTAGATAACCAGCGGACTTGTATCTGAGTAGCAGAGACTCCTGCTCTTCAGATGTCTTACCTGTGCCACCTGGATTCTTGAACTCAATCACAAGCCCGCTATGCTGTCGGTTTGCATTGGCAATAATCAAGTCAGGCGTTCCACGTTGGTAACCTTTTTTCCACGAATTTATTCTTTTACTCGAAGTGTCTTGATTTTCACCACAAGCGGCTATCAAAATAGCTTCTGGATAGTATTTCCTTAGAAAACCAACAACTTTCGTATGAAGATCGAACTCAGTGATCATTTTAAACTGATTGTGTTTGAGACCAACGTCAGCCAAACTTTTTCTAACGCTTGGCAAGACTTCTGAGTGCACCCACCTTCCGAAGTGTTTCGCACGCTCCATTTTACTCGAGAACACCAACGAGTAGACCCCAAGTTCGTTGATAAACGAGGCCTGCTCTATCTTCATTTTACAATCAGGTTCGACGTGGTCGTTGACTGCATCTTTTGGTCGAGCGTAACCTAGAGCGCTTGCGACTTCTCTTGCTTTGAACCATATGTCACCGTTGTGATTAGCCATCGTGATTTGGTGGCCATCGAATAATTGCACTGAGTTGGTTGCCATTACTATAGCCCCGCAAAAAAACTACTCGACATAGGTGTCAGGTTTTTTATAGATCTGGTTTGTTGTGTACCAATGCAGCAGGTGTGTTTTATTAGTCTTCAGTTTTCTACGTCGTCTGAAAAAGTTTCTAATGTTACGAACCAGTTTTCTAAGCCAACCCATTTTAACTTAGGTCACGTCTCCTACCACTCCCACAGTGTCTGACTCTGGTAACATAATAGGTTTGCCGTAAGTCTTTTTAGACCTCATACCAATCTCAGCGTGGAGCTCGAGAGTAACGTCACCGCGACCAAACGACCCACCAGCTTTGAACATGTGATCAGTCGTCTTATTTATCTTATATATTTCATGAGGTCTCGAAAAACACGCTCCCATTTACTTTACACCATATTCCTTCATCATTTCTCCACCCATGATTATGATGTCTCGGTTTGTCATGTAACCACTCACAATTTTCACACCGTAGAATTCTATCAACGATGGGTATGCATAAGGTGCGAGTGGTATTCTTGGTCGATGTATTCCAAAAATTGTTCCATAGGGTGTGCCTATTTTCTTCATATTCGCTATGAAGTCTGAGTCGGCTGACTTGACGTTGTTGACCCTGACGTGTGAATTGCTCATTTGCCAATGTATTGATATCATATGCATTTTTGTGAGGTCGACACCACTCGGAATAGTGCATATGCTCTCCATTGCTGGGATGCTACCACCATACGCGAGTCCATTAGTCATACCAGTCTTGTACCCTACGAACTTATCCCACTGACCGTCGTCGTTTGATATAATTGTCTCCCAATTTGATCCAGCGGTGCGAGTGGGTAACCTCACTACGACAAAAATGGAAAGATCACACCATTGCATACTGGGGCAATTAAAATGGAGACCTGACTCAAGTGGGAGTGGTGTTAACACAGGGGATAGAAAACTTTGGCTTACACTGCTGATGCCAACAATAGGACCATAGGTTGGGTTGTTTTGCACTAATTTGCTTGTTTCACCAATGGCTTTCACTTTGTTTGAACCATTGGTGTGAAATTCCACATTTTTCAAGGCGTGTGTGCTGACGTTGAAGTCGAGCACAATATTATAGGACTGACTCTTGAGGAAACCTGATAGTAATTGCTCTAGAGTTCTTTTATTTGCAGCATCTGAGTCATCGACTGGGTCTGCTACGTTTTTTATCGCTGAGCCTTGCATGTCTATTATTCCAGACATCCTTCCACCGGTCGCGCTTAACTTAGGATCTTCGTCCAGATGCCTTTTCGTTCTCTTTAGTATTTTATCGTGAGGGTCGTCAGACTCATACCCATAGTTTAGACTCATTACTACTTCAAGGTGTATTTGGTTAGTAGATAGCCAGAGACCGCTGAGAACCCTAAGATTATCGCCAGCGTTGTCGTGTCTGACTCACTTGAGGTGGTAGTCTGCGCAATTTGATTGGTCACTGTTTTCTTCACGGGTGGTGCTACTCCCAAGTTAGCCACCACATTTTCTTGGTGGACTTTTTTAGCCACTGTTTTCTTCACAGGTGGTGCTACTAAGTTAGTCACCACATTTTCTTGGTGGACTTTTTTAGCCGCAGTCGTCGGTGTTGTTGCGTTCAAGTGAGTGTTCACTCCAAATCTCATGGACTCTGTGGCAATCTTTAATAAGTTGTTGTACCCAGCGATTTTATTCTTGAGTATCACCACGTTACTTGGCATTAACCACGTACTTGGCGACACCGCGAGATTTTGGACAACGTTGGTGTCTCTAATCGATTTATTCATGTTGAGAATCCATGTCGATACGTCGTAGTTGATAACACTGTCAGAAAACAACTTGCGGAATTCTTGTTGGGTTTCTAAACTCCCTGCAGAACCACCAACGACTGACACACGTGTTCTCGCTTGCGCACCAAGTGTGGAGTACACAAAGGACTCTATGCTTTGATTTAGATATTGCAGCCCAATGTTGGTAAAACCGTCTGACAATCGCGCGACGTATCGTTTGTAATCGTTCTGAACGTCGTTGAGTGTGAAGACTCTGGATTCGCCTAGAGTGCCATCGCTCAGGACTTTATTCTGGTAGTAATGTTTTCTGGGGATTTTGGAAATCTTGCCATACAATTCGGAAGCGTTAAATTCTCTACTTATCGATTTCATGGTCTCACCACCCTCCATTCTTCTGAGAAGTCTTCTAATGGTGAAGTACAAATGAAATCTCATCACACTTGTGACCACAGGGTGAACCTCTTGTGACACTGATAAATGTTGCAGTGACACCCCACAACAGAAACTCGCACAATACGTCGCAAACACAACGCGATAGTAAGACTCGCTGTCATCCCACTCTGATTTTGTCTTTGATGTGGTGACTCGCAAGACTGGCAGCTTTGACATGAAGTAGCTATTTTGGTTAACAAAAACTTTAAAGTTATTCACTGGATAATTCAACACGTTTTCTGTTGGATAACCATCCCAAAGCCCCCAGTGGTTCTTATGACCTTTTGGTAGTGGTTGGATAGTTCCACCACCTTGCCATATTATTGGGAACTTACTATTGTGTAGCCACTTCCACATGCTTTTATCATTTTTGAAGGTTGTGCTGGTTATGTCCGTGCTGAGGATGTCGTTGTTTCTGAAATATATGTCGACACTCATGATCTTACCATCTTGCAAAATATTTGGATAGAACTCAAATTTGCTTAAAGTGGCGTGAGGGTACTTTTTGATGAGGTCTGCCTTCGCGTCGTGTGTAGCCTTCGATGTGTTAGCCATCGCACGTTTGTAGTACTTTCCATAGTAGTCGTGAAGGGCTTTCTGCATATATAATATACCATATGTTACACATAACACATGCTACATTATATATGGTCAGGGTTGTAGTATTGATTAGAGGCCCAACGGAAACTGTGGATCTACCAGAGGCACTTTTGACGTTTGGCTCAGATCCTCACTTACTAGTGAAAAAAGCGACCATCTTTTGGGACTACGTTAACGTGGAGACCGGTGTGAATGATGAAATAAGTTACAACAGCAACAAACACGTTTTTGAGTCTGGGTACCACACTTTTAAAATGATTGCCGACGAATTGAGAGGATTAGGGGCTATCGAGCTAGTAGCCAACAAACACAATTCAAAGTGTGCGATAAGAACTGACCAACAATTAGAGCTGTTTAAATTTGGAGAACTCTTAGGGTTCAACGATAACACAACGATAACCACTAGTGGTTTGGTCAGCCCTAACGTTGTGGATGTTAACAAAGGGTTGAAGTACATACAAGTAGGTTGTAGCATTGTGAACAGACCTGAGAACATTGTTAGTGGTAGCAAAAGCGAGGTTATCGTCGAGCTACCATTGACCACCACCCAACCACTGAAGAGCTCCGTTCAACACTTCTTCAACATTGAGTCGAAGGTGTCGATAAACAAAGGCGCTTTTACGCAGCTGGTGTTTAACGTGACTGACCAAGATGGTAGTGGTGTCAACGTTGGTGACATATTGTTGGACTTGTATGCGACGCTTGAGTAGCTAACGTTAAACGCATGCTAAAGTAATGAGTCTAAACTATGGGCATGACTCTGGTGGTTACACTGAAAAGCGACGTGTAGACGACGGTCCTCAAAAGTTGACGGTGCTCATTGAAGGTGTGGAGAAAGTTGTAACTTTTGACTACAGTGTAGTAGCCACACACGATAACCCACACATTGTAGTCAAGACGGCCACTGTGTTTTGGAACTATGATAATGTGATGGGTAGTGATGATATTCGATTCATACATACTAGATTAGGAATGCCATATCCAGGACTTGCGACAACTCGATTGAGTGTGGGTCATTACGACTTCGACGCGTTGGTTAGAGCTCTACGACTCACGCTCAGGGAGGTTAATGTGGACCTCGTGGTGGAGAAACTGGTGGCCACAGGTAAAAGTAGGGTCAAAGTTCGGCGTATGAGGTATGGCCCCACCAACACAATAGAACTTAGGCTAGGTGGCATTGGGCTTTTGCTTGGTTTCGCGAAGGATGCAGGAATTTTATTAGACGTTAAGTGGCACGACAGTCCAAACAAGATTGACATGAACAGAGGTCTAAAGTATGTAGAAGTCTCGTGCGACGCTGTTGAGACGGAGAGCAATGTGGGCACTGATGGGAAGCGTAGTGATGTGATCACAACATTGCCAGTGCCCACCGAGCAGTCTCTAGATGGGGGGATACAGCGCTACGCATACGTTGAGTCCAAGGTGAGAATTAAAAAAGGTATTTACTCAAGTATGACGTTTCGTGTCAAACCAAACAATGGTGACGCTGACGTTGGTGCGGTGTTATTGGAACTGTATATTGTGTGAACTATATGGAACTTGGTGTGGAAACAGAGCAAGGGTTGCGAGACATTTACTATAATCCTAAGACAGGGTACAGTGGTGCAGAGAGGTTGTATCAAAGTGCATTGGGAGACGGATTGAAAGTAACTAGAAAAACAGTGAAAGAATGGTTGACAGCGCAGGACACTTACACTAGGTACAAACCTATCGTGAGAAGACATAAATTCCGCGCGACTTTTGTTGGGTTTCTTGGTGAAGAGCTCCAAATGGACTTAGTGGACATGAGTAAGTACTCAAAACAGAACAAAGGGTATTATTGGATATTGACAGGTATTGAAATATTGAGTAGATATGCTCTCGGCATTGCAGTTTATAGAAAAGACACTAAGAACATGACTAAGGCTGTTGGAAAATTGTTGGTTGACTTTAAAGATCGGTTTGGAACCACGCCTAAGTTAGCACAATTTGACGATGGACTTGAGTTCTACAACGTTGGTGTGAAAAGTTTGTTGAAAGAACACGACGTTGAATATTTCAGCACTAAGAGTGATAAAAAGGCTGCTGTTGTTGAGCGTTTTAATAGAAGTCTCAAGAGCATTATGTGGAAGTACTTTTACGCCCATGGAACGTACAAATGGATTGACGTTCTTGACCAGTTTGTAAGCAATTACAATAGCAATGTGAATCGCAGCATTATGATGAAGCCAAAGGATGTCGATAAGTCAAACGAGGGTGAAGTTTGGACCACTTTGTTTGGTCACCAATTTGCAGACAACCCATTGCCAAAGTTTAGAGTTGGCGAGTCAGTGAGAATTAGTAAATACAAGAGTGTGTTCACAAAGGGCTATGAAGCCAACTTCACTGAAGAGCTGTTTAAAGTGGTAAAGGTTATTCGCGGTGATCCAAATGTGTATGAAATTGAGGACATAAGTGGTGAACAGATTATTGGTAAATTTTATGAGCAGGAATTATCGCTGGTCAATAAGAAACATGGTGACGATGTGTACAGAGTTGAAAAGGTGTTGAAAAGAAAGAAAGTCAGAGGGAAGAAGATGGCGCTGGTCAAATGGTTGGGTTATGAGAGCAAACATAATTCGTGGATACCAGAAAGCGACATTCAAAATGTGAGCTAATGTAATATGGCTGAAGGTGGGGAAGGTTTTGACGAGATTGAGATGGAGGACTTCGATAGACTCGATAGGTACACCGACGATCAAATAAATGACGAACTCGAAAAACTCACTCGAGATTATAATTTAATTGACAAAAAGTATGTTGGTGGTGGCGTGCCAGACATCGAGCGTGTCAAGTATGATAAATTGTATGAGAGAATGAATAAATTGCAGGACGAACAGGATAAAAGAGGGGTTAAAGAAAAAGAGGCGCCGTTTGTTGATGACGGTAAGACGGTTACTATAGAAGTCCCCGCAGCGCCAACAGAAGGCTCCAAAATAGGTTTAGACGACATACCAAACACGGAGAGACTTGGACCAACCATAAACTCAGCAATAACGAGGGACAAAAAAGACTTCTTCAAAAATGCTCTAAGATTAGACATTAGAAAGGCAGATGGACCGAACTCAAAGGAACTCATTGATGGGTCAACCATAACTTTCGATAAGAGGGATAAGCAAAGCGGTATTGTGTTTAGAGATGTAAAAGTTGTCATCTCAAGGAACCAAGGTAAGACGTTTCAGTATAGTAACGCAAAAGAAGCTGCTAAAGTCGTTAAAGAGTTCAAACAACTCATCAAGCGAGCTGGAAAGGAACACAAAAACACGTCGAGTGGTGTGGTTGACGCACAGTTGAGGTCTGAGGATATAGCGCCAACAGAAGATTTAACAGACGCTATAGTCTCTACCGCTAGTGATAGGGTTGAAGACGAAGTAGAGTCACGAGAGAGTGAGCTAAACGCGACGGTCGCTACTGAAGAGGAGATAAGAGAGCTCGCAGGTGTATTGAGTCCAAAGGGTCCAAACGATGTGAAGATACAAGCTTTAGAAATCACGGTTGATGGATACCGCTTGAAAGCTCTAAACGAGACTAACCTAGTGAAAGAACGATGGTATAAAAACATTAGTGAGACAGCCGAGTTGAAAGCGGATAGCATACGACTTCAGGAGGGTCTCAAACCAGAACATGAAGAAGCTAATAAAATTATTGTTGATGAGGTTAGAAACAATGACTTGTCTAGGTTAGAGAGATTCAAGAAATGGGCTAGAGAAAATATGGTTGGGTTGAGCGCTTTAGCGATTACGATAGCTGGAATTGTGACAACTGTTGTTATCGCTGGGAGGTCCGCTGTTATGAAAGGCGCTAGAGCCACAAAGTCGTTCGCACAAGCTGTTAAGAATGCAATCATGAAGATGGGTCCATGGGCTGTTGGGTTGGCTAATTTAGTTTCCAACGCGTTGACGTTGGGTGCAAAGGGTCTCGCATGGTTGGCTCAGAATCTGTGGGTACTCGCGGTGATATTTGCGTGGTTTGCTTATGATTATTACAAGCTAAAACGGTAGTCTCAGCTTCGAGGGTCTCAGCTTCGAAGATGATAAAACATATGTAAAGTATATGAACATCACGTCAGCAGAGTTGAGCCCCGGTTTTAGACGAGCGACCATGGGTGTCATAAAAGGGGTGAGAACACAGCATGTGATCACGTTGAACCCTAATAAGGCCAGTCCTGGCGAGGAACTTTACATTGATATACCGAAGCTCAAGGTTAGTAGCTGTTTGGTGCCTGGATCGTTGGGTCTAGTGTTCGACTTTAAGAACGCAAACGCCAAAAGCTGGTTCTTGAACAATGTGAGCAAGTTGTTGGTTGAGAAACTTGTCGTGAGACTAGCTGGGGAGACTGTGTATGACAACAATGGGGAAAATTACACTGGTGTTTATCGTGACCTTTGGGAAAGTGTTACTGCGCGAGACCAAATGATTGACTATGGTATTGGTGGTGAGAACTTGAGAAAGCTAATTTCTAAGGACGACAGTGGTGCGACAAGTGGGAACGTTGCTAAAGTTAACGACGCGTTGATGTTTGGTGTGATTGGAACGAAACTGCGGATTAAGCTTGGTAAGATTATGAATGACCACGGGTTGTACGCTCCTTTTAGCATGAACAACAACTTGCAGTATGTGATCACACTTCCGAAGGCCACAGACATCATGGTGGCGCAATCCGGTAGCGCTGTGGGTGGATACACTCTGGAGAACCTCGAGCTTGAGTATGAGACGATTGATAACCAGGAGCTCGCTGACGAAATAGCGTCGGGCTACGCAAGTGGTCGTAGTTTGTCATATGAGCACGTCACGTTGATGAAAACCACCGAATGGGACAAAGGCACGACCATTGTGAATGAAAACATTAATCTTCCAAGAAAAAGCATGAAGGCAATTGTGTTGCTATTCACGAATAAGGTGCGAACAGACAGCGAGGAGTTTCTTTACCCAAATATTGAGAGTGTTAAAGTCACAATTGAAGGTGTGCCAAATAGTGTGTACTCACAAGGCATCCCAAAGTCGAAGTTCTATGCAGAAGCGAAACGATTGTTTGGGTTGGGTGAAGAACACGCTCAGTTCATGGCCATACAGAAATTCTATAAAGATGGCTTTGCGTTGGTCATCGACTTGAGGAGCGTTCAAGATAATCGCAATGTCGCCACTGGCAAGAACATTGTAAACACACAATCCGGCGTGCTTCTTGAGATCACTAAGAAAGCGACGACTGCAAATGTCATGTGCAGGGTGTTTGTGATAAGTGATGGGTTGGTCAACTTCATGAACAATGGGCTGCAATCAATCCAGTATTAAATCAAACGTGAGTTAATGGAGACTCCGTTTAATATGTTAATCGTTGGTATGACAGCTTGTGGTAAGACGCATTATTTGCTGGAAACATTGGAATCTGAGTACTTTAGTAAATTTGACTACATTGTGTTGATTTGCCCTACTTTCGAGTGGAACAAAGCGTACCAAGATTGGAAATATGTGCGCGACCCCGACGTGCTAGCGATAGACTGCACACAGGACAATGTCGACGCTGTTCTCAAGTGTGTAACAAATGTTTTTAAAGGCACTAACACTCTGATCGTGTTGGATGACTGTGCGAGTTCTCAAGATGTTAAGAATAGGACTAGTCAATTGGTCAACTTGGCTTTTAGCGCGCGACATTTTATGCTGAGCGTTATTGTCATCACACAACAACTGACGTCGATCGCAAAACCGTACAGAGAAAATATTAGTAAGCTCGTTTGCTTCTACTGCCCGAGTAGGAGTGATATGAAGGTCGTTATCGACGATTACCTTGGAAACATTAGCAGAGAAAAATCGTCGGCGATTGCGACTGCATTAAAAAATAATAAGTACGCTAGACTAGAAATCTCACTGCGCTATCCATACAGTCACGAAGTTGTTATTCCGCAATAAAATATGGGTATAAGTAATAGCGTGATGGTAAAACGCAAAAGTGAGGAAAATCCTACGATTGAGGAATTAGTTGAGGAGACTGATGACACCTCAACTGTGGAAGACAACATCGACGTTAGGAGATCCGAACTTATTAGACTGTCCGGTGACGGTGTGGTAAGTCAGTCCGAAGCGTACATTAAAAAAGCGTCCGCAAAAGTTATTGATAAGATATGGCGCCAATACGAGTTGAAGAGAATGGAGATCGCAAACGCTTTTCTCACCGACTTGCTAATCAGCAAATTCGCCAGCTTACTAGATGGGTTGAACGCTATCGAGAACCCTGAGGAACTAAATGACGAGTTGCAAAAAGACCCGTTACTAAAGAAAGACGTTGAGAGCATTGTCGCGGTTGTGACACCATACGTGCCTTTCTTGGGCTTGTTGTCTGGAGGAATTATAACGTCAAAACACGTGTACGATCACCATTTTAGGAGCGAGGCGACAAACGCTGAAAATAGTGAACAAACGGACTAATCAATTATTAACAGGTGGCAATAACCTAATTTGCATAACAGGTGGCAATTTTATCACGCGTGAGACACTTTTACGACACATAAATTTGTAAAAATGTTTAAACGACTATTTTTTTTAAATATGATTTGACAAATTTGTGAAAACGTTGAAACGGCACTTTCTATTTTTTAAATGTGATTCGACAAATTTGTGAAAATGTTGAAACGATTATTTTTTAAATGTGATTTGACAAATTTGTGAAAATGTTGAGACGACTATTTTTTAAATGCGATTCGACAAATTTGTGAAAATGTTGAAATGACACTCTCTATTTTTTAATATGTGAGAGTGGGCTCGTACCACATTTTATTTTTTTTAACACGCGAAAATGTTGAAATGACACTTTCTATTTTTTCCTAAACGTAATTTGTGAGAATTTTGAAACGACACTTTCTATTTTTTAAATGTGGCCGAAATGGTGTCAAATTTAGTATAAATTTGGTATTGTTTCGCTAGTCTCGCGTGTGTTTGACATCAATTTAGTAGAAAACGTGCGAAGGGTGTCTAGATTGACTAACGATCGCTGTAGTAGTATAGTAAGTAGGGCTGAGAGCTTATTCGACTTCAAACGTGAATATAAACACCAAAACATCGTCAAATTTGTCGAATCGCGATTTGGCAAATTTGGTGACGTTTTGGTGTTTATATTCACGTTTGAAGTCGATTGGGCTCGCAGCCCTACTTACTATACTACTGCTGCTTCCTTTATTTATGAACGGTTCAAGAAGTGTTGTACAGTGGTACCCCGTTATAACGAACTGGCAGGGGACCGGAAAATTTGTTCGTTATAACGGGGGTTCGTTATATCAAAAAACCCGTTATAACGAATGTGTGGGAAAACGAGAAAAGCATTTTGGGAGGCGAGAAATCGTGGGTCATGTGCCATTGACGCTTTTTCGCATCTTCCACTTGTTTTTGAAACATGGAGGACATATTTAAGTCCAAGTGACCGGAAAAGAAGAGAGAAAGGCATTGCGTTAGAAATTCCGGCAACCTATACCACTGCAAAAAAAGTCGAGTTTTCCCGTATGGATTATTAGAGGAAAACGCGGCATAATCCATATGTTTTCCCATGTTTTCCATGTACAAAACATCTTAAACTGTGCGTTATAATTTAAAGACTGTGAACATGAGGAAATATAGACAAAAATTTTGGAAAAAATAGTAAAATATCCGGGTCAAACGTCGAACTTCACATGAGCCGAACTCCATATTAGGAGAGTCAGTTTTGTATTCAGACATTTACATCGAATCATGTAAAGTTCGGTGTTTGACCTCGGCATAATTGTATATACATGCAAAGAAGTTTAGATAGATCCTTGTATATATGCATGCATGCGTAATTAAAATTAAATATTGAATATTTTCGATATTGTCCACCCAACACGATAACTGTGCAGGATCCACATCTGACGCTCGGTCACTTCCCACGCCATCTATAGCCTCTTTGCCACCTGCTTTTTCTGGGATGAGCTGAGCTTCGCCTCCCATCTTTGGTCCAAACTTTTAAAAATCTGAATACTTCCTCTTTCATCCACGCCAAGGGTCGTATAACGATTGATTCATCTTCGGACTCTTTAGAAGAAATCAAGGAAGCATGGATAGCTTTCCAATTCCGTCATGCTTCTCTTGCTCGCTCAGCTGCGATTCTCGCCTTTTCAATTTCTATAGATAACCAAGTCGTTATCGGTTCCATCCTATCCTTCCGAAATCGCAATGTGGTTTTCTGAAATTCTGAATTTAAGGCTTTGTCTTGGGGACAAATGTTTTGTCCAACACCAAAGGAAATAAATAGGTTTGAGTTGGCTAGGGATATTTTGGAATTTGGAAGAAAAATGAAATGTATTTCAGTCAAAATGGGGGAAATGAACAGAATGATTCTGATAAAAGAACACATTTTAAGAATAAGTCAACATGGACACCTAACATAACAGATCCAGCTTTAGAGCTATTCCATAAAAGTTTGGAAAATAAGATTCTTTCGATCGATGAAAATGGAAGTAATTATATAGTAATTTGGATATAGAAGAAAGGCGAGCTCTTAAATATCTTATTAAGAGATATAAGGATATTGTTATTAAAGGTGCAGGTAAGGGATCGGCGGTTGTAGTTTTGGGAATAAAGGAATATTGTGAAGAGGCTTATAAACAATTAGTGGATAGTTTAGTCTATAAGATAGTGGACATGAATGACCACGGTGGGAGATTTATGTAATATACAGTGGTCAGAGAATGTTTTGTGGCTTTAAAAGATAAAGGTTTTATTACGGAGAAGAATCGTAAATATAAAGGTGAGGCTAAAAAATTTGGGAGATTCTATTTATTCCCGAAAATTCACAAACGTATGACAGATGCGACATTCTTCCAGATTAAAAATAGTCAAGTTTGGAAGTAACAAAAGCATGTATTGTAATATTTCATGTACTTATAATTAGATATTTTTCATTTAAGATTTTCAGATGGTAAAATGAATATCTGTATTTCTCTTTAATATAATGTGGTTATCGAATAACATATATTTTCATCAAAAACTACTCTGGCCAAAATTAGAAGCAGTGGCGGAAATAGATACCTTTTCATTGCCAATTTTTACAACGGCCAATAAATTGATTAGCTCACTGGCGTAGTAATTTTGAAAATCAATGTTGTCTAAGCCGAGAAAATCAAAGATAAAGTTTATGTAAATCAGGATGATCTTTTATACCTTTAAAACATGCACCTACACGGTAGTGATTACTTCAGTTCTCTTTTCCTCATGAATTATTATGAATAATAAATAATAAAATGTAAAGTAACCCCAATGAATAATTATATTCTTTATGAACGTTTTAAAGTTTTTTTCCCAAAACTATCAATATTTTATCATATAGATAATGTATTTTCACACTTGTCATTCAATCAGTATTTACAAATTATAAACGATTGTAGTGATATACATGCATATATAACAAGGAAAGTGCTTTGAATGATTAATATATATTAATTTACACGTTGTTTGTCACTTAAACTCACACTCTCGTACGTACCTCGTTCGTTCTTTTAACCTCGTACTTTCTCGCAGTAATCTTGTATATATAATACAAGTTTTAAAATTATTATAACAGCTTTGTAGTGGGGTATAGTATAGGGGTATAGGCGTACGTCAACCACTGATCCGCTACAATTTGATTACGGCCATTACTGGAATGGAGATCTAGGATAGGATATTTTTACAAATATGAGTTTTCAGGAATATAACTATTGTTTCCAAAACCTCCTGATATGAGTAAATTTGTTAATCTACCTTTAATTAAGTAATTCACTATTTTGGCGACGTTCCATATAACAATCCTGCATACGAACATAATCCTAACCCAAACCCTAAACCTAATACTAAGACTGACGTTTCATATAAAAACTCCAAATTTAAAACCTCATCCTAACCCTAAACCATTCATTAGCTTCGCCAAAAAAACATATAGACATGCAACAAATAGTTGCTTTAACGATGGGATGCTTTAGGCTGCATTTACACTAGAGAAAAAGTAAAAGTACTCACATTGTTTTGCATCGTCATGGAACTGATAAAAAAAATAAGAAATCCAGTTATATATACTTTTTCTCTAGTGTAAACGTATTCTTAGGGGCTGTTTATATATGTGCCGGGCTACACCGGCTAACCTAGCTAGTTGTGTCACGAAAAACTTTCCTCGACCCAAAGAGATAATTTGAATTAACTTTATGCTCTTCCTGCTAACAAACTAAGTTAGTTCTGTTTTAAAATATTATTTTGAGTGTCTATAAGTAGCCGTTATAAGAACTTCGTTAAGCTAATTATCCCGGCTAACCGAGCTTGCCCGGCTCACATATAAACAGCTCCTTAGATTTGCAAGTCTATACAAATCATTCATTCATTGTTTACGTTAAGAAGTAAATAAGACTACTTAATATATTTATCATATCAAAACACCCGGAAATTATGACGAAATTTAATCATATTAAATCAGATTTAATAATAAAATTATATGCAGATAATTTTTTGCGATAGCTAAGTTATTATAGTAAGTATTCCATGCATATAAGGAAAATCAAATACATTGCTTTACTAGCAAATAAGTTGCCTTGACGAGCAAATACGTTGTGGTAGTTACTACGGACGTGAGGTATAAACTGTAAAACCATACTGGTTAACACAACCAATTACATTTGGTTGTCTCAGATTCAACAATTGACTTTTTACGGGTTATAACAGCCAGAATTTATTGGTTGAAAGAACTAAAAATACGGTCACTTTAATAAAAATATTTGGTTATTTTAACCATTCAGATTGGTATGAATCTGAGACAACCTAGCAAATAGGTTGTTTCGACCAATCTGTTTTTACACACGGCCTGATACAAATATAAAATGACCATCATCTTGAAACCTGGTAACTAGGTCAATGTGTTATTTTGTTTGGTCGTCAGGGCAATGCATTTACTTGTCAGAGAAATGTGTTGTGCTCTCGACCCTCGTCTCTGGGTACCTAGCTCCATGCTTCATATACTTTGTAGCTATTAAGTTATTAACGCGGCAAGAAGACTGACTACGTTGTAAAATTATATAATATTTATTTCAATAATAATCATATAAACCCCTTTTTATCGATAGAAGTATTTTTACAAGCTATGGGAATAAAAATATTTATCTAATAAGGTACAATGTAATATTTAATAATAAATAACGTTTCATTTGTTATTCATAAAATTATCTGATTGTATTAGACAGATTTAGATCGACAACGCGAGATCAAAGACGACGTGAGATCACGCGGTATGGCTTGGACCCGAGTAAATTTCACTTCCGGTTTGTATTGCGACGTCGTCTTTGTTGATTTCACGACGTGAAAATCTAATTTTGACGTCCTCGCAAAGACGCCACTGTTTTTGCTTGTTTTTTTCCTAGAAAAAAGGTAAGTTTATTTAAATAGCTTGTTTGTGAGTGCAAATACTATTGTGATTATTAACTCCAGTAAAATTCTAAATGTTTTGTTTCATTGTTTACATAACTTTGTCCGAAGTAAATAGCGGCTTAGTTTAAATAGCGGCTTAATTAGGTTAAGGTTTTCAATGGTTTTTAAAGACCTTTTCAAAATAGTTCCTCATAACTTTTAAATATTGTGTATTTTTCATAGGATTAGTCGCTTTAGTATAAATAAATATTACACACTTTATTCAGAAAATACATCGTTTTATAAGCCAGGTTCAATTCAAAACATCAAAATATATATCGTGTACGTAAACAACTCACTACATGTCTGGGTTTTTATTTATATTTCATGTACAGTAGCTCTAAAGAACCCGAAGGTAAATGGAGAAAAACGGAGAAAACGACTCGAATAAGAAGTAAATGCTTATGCAATAAATGATATTAAAATGAATTTTTTGCAAGTGCATGTGTGGTAGTAGTAAAAAAGACCTACTTTCTGTATATATATAATCAATAGGGCTTTTCAGTTTGTATATTGTAACAGGATCTATAACCCTCACCTATCTAGATTATCTTACCTCTTGTCAATATATTTGTTAAATAAATAATTGTGAATTCAAAGTATAAAAACAATATTAAAAATTACCTTGTACGAATCTATTGAATAGCTGGTTTGGACAGAGCTGCAGAAGGGGTCTTGTAGCACAAGCTGAAGACAAGGGAACGAGGAAGTGGATGGCTGGCTGTTGCCAACCGTTTAAAACCCAACATACCTGCTGTGGATATCACTGGCCGGTCAATAAGAGACCACTTCGGGATGTTGGCACAAAAAAACAAAGTGAAAATGGCCAAACAGGAGAAATAAACTGGTGGAGGGGGAGAGGATCTGACAGAGAAAGAGAGGTAGCTGGAAGAGCTGATAGAAATAAGTGAGGAAACTGAGAGAAGAGTGGAGGAAGAAAATGAAATAAAGAAGTAGAGTGGTGAGAGGGAGAAGGAACAAGCACTTGAAATGAGGAATAGAGCAATGGAGAGACAAAAAAGAGAGCACTTGAAGGACAAGAAAATGTGAAAAGTGAAAGAAAGAGGAGGAGGTCGTGTGATACATTTGAGTGGTTGAGGGAAAAGAGTGCAATGGACAAGAAGCTGAGGAAAGAAGAATTGAAGGAAAAGAAAGAAGACAGAGAAAGTGAAAGAGAGGAGCGTGCTGCACTTTTGCAGCAGCTGCAGGCCACACAAGTGCAGAATACGGAGCAGATTAAGTACCAAATGCAGCAACAACAGCAAAACCAACAGTTTTCCATGTTACAACAGCAAATGATGGCAATAATGCAACAACAACAACAACAACAAATGTTGGCCTATTTATTCAAAAACATGGACAAATAAAATAATATTTCAATTTAATATTTGTACAGTATATATAAATTAATTTATTAATTTATTTAATGTTATACAATTGAATTCTGTTCATACAATTATGTATTAGATAGTTAAATCAATGTATTTATTTAATATAATGTAATAAATAATTTCTGTACAATACACATCAATCACTTTTCTACAAGATAAGTTCTTACAATTAAATAAGACACATTTTAATTTATGAAAATAGTTTTATACAAAATAGTTTTTTACCAGAAATATTCAACTAAAGAAGGTGGTGGAAGTGCAAAAGAAGTTGAAACAATGTTGCCATAAAGGCAGGTACGAGCATTCTCAAGCAAGGCGCAAATAAAATACATCTTACCAACTCTACTTAGATTGATTTTTCATCTGTCTTTTAAACTCAACAAAACTGAAAAATTTGGTGATGTTTCCAAACATCCACTCCACTGCAACCCTGACCTTACTCATCCCTTTATTGTATGCTTGCATTTGTGGGGTAAGTTGTCTGTCCTTGAAGGGCCCTTGAAGGTGAACTCCTAAAGGGTAGGCTGGGTCACCATAAGCACAGAGTGGCTCGTTGTTGTATTAAAAGAGCAAGTAGTGAGCAACACGTCCTAAATTGGGCAGCACACCTGACTCATACAACAAGGTACTGTCGTGTCGTTTACCTTCATACGGACCAGATAAGTTAGCAATAAGGCCGTTTGGTAAAACAATACTTTGGAACTTAATGGCATGTACTCGTTTGTGGCCATTGGTATACATCACTCTCTTGTTGTACTTTGGTCTAAGCTATCTTGCGCACAGTCCGTGAAGTTGATCTGGGGAAAGAAAAGGCTGGTCCCAACTTTCAAGACGATGGTCGTTGAAAATAAGACACAACTCTGACGGATTTCGTCCGAACCGATGTGCCATATCTGTGTACCTGCACGGGTAAGCCAATCTCCTCAAAAGTCAAAACAATACACAATCCCTCCATTCCATTGCAGACCGTACCTTGCTGACAGACAACTTTCTCAGGGATTTGTAAACTTAACATCTCATCAACGATTGCAAATAATTTTTTTCAAAGCGTAACTCCGTGCGACACTCCACGTTGTCCCAAGTTTCTAGATCGAACTCTTCAAATTTCCAATACGGAAAAAGCGGTTTAGACCGGTTGTAATCGTAGAGTAAGATAAATTCTACGTCGTCGATCACATTTTTTATTTTCATTTTCTGCATATGCAAAGGTTAATAAAGCATCACGGACAGCCTGAAGACCACCAACCGCCATGTTTTGCTCAACTATATTTAAAAAACTACAGTGCAAAAGTATCACGATGACGATAGCATAATAACTATAGCCTCCAAAACATTTTTATTTAACCACATATAGATAAATTAAGAACAACATGAAGTTAGTATTAAAAGTCACCATGTCTGCTCCTATTATCATACGACGTTTGAACGATACAAGCAATCAAGCATGAGCGATCAAGACGAGGATCATTCCTTTACTGTTCGAAAATATCCAGTTATTCATCTGTTTTCAAAAAAAATTATTCATAACCAGTGTTCAAAACCAAAATGGCAACTAAATTCGAGAACACAAAAACAACGTCGTCTTCCCTTTTCTAAATCATGTTTCGTTCACAACACGACGGCGTCCTCGACCCAGTCCTCCTCGGTCAACTCACGTCGTCTTTGATCTTGCGTCGTGTTTTCTAAATCTGTCTATTAATAATCTGTGACGACGTTAAAATTGAAAATGAAACTTCTTGCGTCATCACCTACCTATACTATCAAGTTTTGTGATTGGTTGATTCAAACAATAAAACAATAGAATCATAACCACAAAGAAACCAATGTCCTAACCCTATTACTTTTGTTGCATATAGCCAATCACAAAACCTGTTCATTTTAGGTACGTATTTACCCAACTTCTTGTCAGCTAATACAGTGAAGTAATAAAGTCGTCTATATGAATAATTCTGCAATATTTCTAATTAGTTGAACTTATATACTATTCTAAATAAATTATGATAGCCGTGAATAACTTCATCAAAGACCATATTAAAGATTTCGGATAAATGCCACAGCTATGCGATGTGCTTGGAAATAATTTTTACCGTTGTCTCCGATTCTCACTAACAAATGGTAATAGAGGGGCGTGCAGAATTTGCATTTTTCTTTGTCCTTGCACTCCGCTTCAATTATCCGTCGTGGGAAACGGTTGTATACGGGTCCAGTCACTTTCCAGGTAAACGGACAGAGTTTATCGGATTTTTGTGCCACTTTATACGACTTACTAGCCATGATTTTCGCTATCAATTTCCTTTGATGTACGGCTACCGTTGTTTCACCCAAAATGTTTAAACTGGGATGGATTTTTTTATAAGGACCAGACAGTGCTCGAGAGTTAAGAATTCCTGATGCTATAAGAAGCAAAGCTAACGAAACCTGCAAAATTACGAGTTTAAAATAATTGAAGATCAAAAATCTAAAAAAAGATTATGACGATATGCATTATAGATCTAGCTATTGATATCAACAACTCAAGAAATTGTTTCTTAGGTATATCTGTATGAATCACTGCTGTGTTATAATATATTTGTATATGTTGTATCGCAACTCGTACCTTTAACATTAAATGACATCCACATAAAGCATGTTTTGAATACATGATGAGTTACTTCTTAAGACGAGACACGTTTCTTAATAGTCGAGGTCAAGTGATTTCTATCAAATTATAGTGGAACTTTTAAGCCCTTTAGTTCCTATTTTGCATTTAATACTTCCGATTATTTTAGTTTGGATTAGTTCATTCACTATAAAGCACGTATAAACTGGAAAATTTTCACTGAGGAACAGTTTCAGACGCCGAGCTTTTATGAACCGAACCTAATTTAAATGAGCAAAGTCCATTGTTCAAGCTCATTTGCATTAGGTTTGGATCATTCCTGTGAAATTACTTCAAATTTCACATTCGTGTGGAAATTGCATCGACAAACATTTCGGTTAAAAATAAATGTAGGTTGTTCAGATGGTTTTGTCAATTTAATGTTTTATAACATAAACCAAAAATTTGTCATATTTTTAATTTTTTTGAAAAAAAGTATTAAAAAGTATTGTATGTTGATTATACGCGTTTATCCTCCAATTGACGATCTACAAAACAGCAATGTAATACCTAGCTGTCAAGTTTACTTTCTGTAATACAAATATAGGATTTGAGCTTGACGATCGTCCATATATCCTCCGTATATAAATTTCAAATAACTAGGTGAGTAGTTACGAGACTCAAACCTATTGTGTTCAGTTAAAGTATTAACTATTCCTCAACACCGACAACGACATTTCACATCTAAAATTTCGGTATTAACGATTATATATTATTTCTTCAGTATATACCAACCTTCTAGGATTTTCTACGCACGGCAAATGGAGCATAACACTTTGATATTATATGATGTCATGGTGACGTTAGACGTTGTATCGGTCAGACGGGAATTCCCTATAGTATCGCTAATGTGAATTAAACATTGTCCCACGTAAAATAACTGATTAATTGCGCTGGTTTAAGCGGGTAATAACCGACCTCTTTGCGTGGTAATCGTATATTTAAGAATTCATTTTAAACTGAGATTTTTGAAAATTTCAAAACTCAAATGTGCTGGCACAATCTTTAGTAAAATCTGTTCAAAAGTCAAAATTTTATTTTTGTATCTTTTTTACAAAAATAACACTTTTACTTATCACAATACATGAACCTCCTGCCATCGCCAGACTTATTTATCGTTAGCTGTGTATAGCATTTAAACTACCCTAATGGTAAAATACAGCTACAATGCATATAGCAACACTGCAAGGCATTGTATATAACCATGCAGTATTGATATATTATTATAGTTTTCTAGAATTGACATTAACTATATTGTTTCCAAAATCCTCCTGATGTAGTTGGTATGTACAAAGAAATAAATATTTTAATCTACCTTTAATTTCATTATTTTGGATGATGTTCCATATAAGAATCCCGATTTCAAAACATAGTCCTAACCCTATACCTTAACCTAATCCTAACCCGCTTAGACCAGTGCAATCAGTTATTTTACGTGTGGGACAATGTTTAATTGGCATTAGCGGCACAATAGGGAATTCCCGTATGACCGCGATACGGTCTAACACCACGATGACAACATATCTCAAAGTGTTGTGCTGTGTAGGTAATGTAGAAATACAAATCGATAACTCTAGATGGTTGTATTCCTACTGCAGAAATAATGTTTAGGCGTCTAACATTTCGAGAGGAGGGCGTTCATTAAAATGTGAAACCTTGAGACCGAGATTTTAGGTGTGAAATGTCATCGCCGGTGTGGCGCAGTGGTTAATACGTTAACCGAAAACAATCAGTTTGAATCTCGAAACCACGAATTTTTTTTCTCTTTCCGAATGTCGAGTTATTTATTTTCCTTTACATTTTACTTTTCTATTTCCTGAAAAATCGAAAGAACTCGCCTAATTAATTGAAATTTATATACTCTTCTAAATATTCAGTGTTTTAATTACTGACTAAATACCGGTATGGACGATATCGTAACGTACTGTAACTTTCTATTTGCCGGTGAAAGGCTGAAAGGCTCTAACCATTAATTAACTAGTTAGATCAATGTGACATGTGCACTGCGTCTGGGAGTCTCAGTATGCCAAGTATAGTAAAATACATGATTTGGGTATTGAGAATTACACATTGTAACCTTCGCTTCACTATTAGTGTGTGTAGCCAAATGGTTGGAGGGTGTCACTTGCCTTCAGAAAGTTACGATTTCGACTCCCATGAAACAATGCTTTCAACGTATTTCTCTGTATTTGTGTATAGTGCATCAGAGCATGCCTTAAAATGCTGTATGAACTATTGTATGAGTAATAATAAACAAATAAATAACGCATCTACCGTATCTACTACGCACAAGAATGTAAAATACATCGGTTCAGTTGGGAAGTAAAATTATCCTAAACTACTGTAAGCGAAAGTTAAAACCGGGACTTTGCATATTGGAAACGTTATGAGAACTCGTCATTAACATAAAGTCACAGCTTGGTCTCAAGGAGACCTTCGCCTTTTAAGAGTTTATTTATCGGTGATAACCCGCTCAAACAGAGCTACAATCAATTTTTCACTGTTGATTTACGTGGGATACTGTTTAGTTCGTATTATAAAGAATACGTGCTATATAAGCATGTACATTTCCTGTGATCGGCGGTCAATTGTTTATTATTGGTCCGATTTAAGCAAAATTCATTCAGCTAGATTATAATTTATTAATTGCCTCGCCTTTAAATGTTACTGCGAAATTGAGAAATAACGGCTTTGGTTGATTGTCAAGAAATCATTCGGTGATATTCATGATATTTATACGAGATGAAAATGGATGTATTATGAATTATATGGTAGCAAGTCTTCAGAGCGTGAATATTACTCATTTATTATTCAAGTGAACAAAGTAAACAAAGAACAAATTAATAAAGACACGCTAAATCTCATTTGCATGTTTACGTGTGAAGATATCGTTTTGACTGAATAGATGAAAAGCTAGTATTTCATCTATAAAATAAAAGCTTTTTTATTTCAATGACTTAGTAAATAATTTGTTCTCTACAAATTCCTAGCCCGCTCTCTCTTTTGGGTGCTGGGAGCTAGCTATCCTACATCTTTGCTAACACCATTGCTTAAACCGCTTATAAATATAGGAAATATATAACTTCCTGGATACCATTATGGTAATCTGATCCACTTGGATTGATCCACATAATTGATAGATGCAGTTAACTAACACTTGTAAGCGCTTCTACATACTTGTAATCAGAAGTCCCTTAAGTAAATATCCCATAGAGCACTCGTGACCATTGTCTGACCTATACGTAGTTGGGACAAGGAGTTAGTCGATAAGGAGTCTTTGGTGTTCAGTTGAATATTCTAAGACAATAAGCCTGTTTGCGTCGGGATAAAACTTATTTCAATTCATAATATCAGACTGGGGAATTCAGTATAACTAATTTGCAAGTGTAAATAGAAATGCATATGTCTATTGCGGTTTTAGACTGATGTTATGAATTGAAATAAGTTTTATCCCGACGCAGAACACGTCATTTTGATGCGTAGTCGATATTATTAGATAAATTTACCGAAGAGCATTGCATAATATGTGGTGATTTCAACATTGACTGGCTATCAGACGAAGGTCAGAAACAGCAGTACTTAAAAATTTGGTCCCTCATATCAGCAAAAGTTGCATCTAGCTTGTAGCTACAACCGATTATGGATCACTTCTGGTTCATCTGTACACCAATATTCCAGACGCTACGTTACAAGTGGAATATATGAATCATATTTTTCAAACCACACATCCGGTGTGGTGTGGCTTAAACTAGATGAGACATGCATACATATAATACATACATCATAATGTTCGCTTCATAATATGTCTTACACACAGGTTAATAGCTAAAAAGTTTAAAAACTACCAAACGTAATTTTCGACTACAATGTCATCTTCAGGGTTCAAATTGACCGTTAACTAACCTTCGCCACAGCTGCAATGCTGCGTAATCAAACCGTAACCGTTTTCAATTCTGAAAACAGATTTGGAATTAGCGGGTCCAAATACATAACACACGTACTTATTATATTACGCAAACTTGTATACCCTTCGTAAAAACCTCTTCATGTAGTTCGTCAGATCTACAAATCGATAATCGCCGCAGCATTTCTGCTCAAATATGGTCCCGACTCAAACGGATCACCCAAAACGACTGTTTACTTCCTAATAAGGAGTTTGTCCTACCATGTGCGGCTTATATATATATATATATATATATATATATATATATATATATATATATAGTGAGAAATGGGTCCTTTAGTGAGAAATGGGTCCCTGCTGCGGCGAGATTATAATCCTCCCTTCGCTCGCTTGCGAGGGGATAACTAACTATAACTGGCTAATACTTCATGCTGAACTATTTATAGCGCGTTTTCATTTGATGTCATTAGGTACAACAATATCACGTGACTGAAAACGATTTATTAACCATGTATAGCTGTGATAAGAACTTTAATTTGTTAAGCTAATTATCCCGGCTAAGCGGGCTGGCTCATATATAAACAGCCCCTTAGATCAGAAAGTCTAATAGTATTCAAAACATTCATTCATTGTTTACGTCTACGAAGTAAATAAGACTACCTATTATTAGATGCATGCGCCATACATACAAATGAAATATTGTTCCTGAAAACAACGCTAATACTATATAACGGCCTGATACAAATATAAAATTAACATCATCTTGAAACTAGGTTAATGTGCTATTTTGTTTGGTCGTCAGGGCAATGTATTTGCTGGTCAGAGAGATGTTTTGTGCTCTCGACCCTCGTCTCGAGAGCACAAAACATTTAATAAGTTATTAACGCGGCAAGAACACTGACTACGTTGTAAGAATATATAATATGTATTTCCAATAATAATCATATAAACACATTGTAATCTATAGAAGTATTTTTAAAAGCTATGGGAATAAAAATATTTATTTAATATATTGTACCTTATTCATCTATTCCGAATATACGCAGTGGTTGGCGAATATATTATATAATGACCCACTCTTTAAACTAATTTAAGTATTCTTATAAATAATAAAATAATATTTAATAATAATTAACGTTTCATTTGTTATACATAAAATTATCTGATTGTATTAATAATCTGTGATGACGTTAATATTGAAAATGAAACTTCTTGTCAGCTAATACAGTGAAGTAATAAAGTCGTCTATATGAATAATTCTGAAATATTTCTAATTAGTTGAACTTATATACCATTCTAAATAAATTATGATAGCCGTGAATAACTTCATCAAAGACCATATTAAAGATTTCGGATAAATGCCACAGCTATGCGATGTGCTTGGAAAGAATTTTTACCGTTGTCTCCGATTCTCACTAACAAATGGTAATAGAGGGGCGTGCAGAATTTGCATTTTTCTTTGTCCGTGCACTCCGCTTCAATTATCCGTCGTGGGAAACGGTTGTATACGGGTCCAGTCACTTTCCATGTAAACGGGCAGAGTTTATCGGATTTTTGTGCCACTTTATACGACTTACTAGCCATAATTTTCGCTATCAATTTCCTTTGATGTACGGCTACCGTTGTTTCACCCAAAATGTTTAAACTGGGATGGATTTTTTTATAAGGAGCAGGCAGTGCTCGAGAGTTACGAATTCCTGATGCTATAAGAAGCAAAGCTAACGAAACCTGCAAAATTACGAGTTTTAAATAATTGAAGATTAAAAATCTAAAAATGATCAATGATTATGACGATATATGCATTATAGATACAGCTATTGATATAAACAGTTCCTATAATATAGGTTAATTATACTTATAAATTCAATATCTAGTCTAATCACAAAGATATATATATATATATATATATATATAATATATATATATATATATATATATATATATATATATATATATATATATATATATATATATATATATATATATATATATATATATATATATATCAACAACTCAAGAAATTGTTTCTTAGGTATATCTGTATGAATCACTGCTGTGTTATAATATCTTTGTATATGTTGTATCGCAACTCGTACCTTTAAGATTAAATGACATCCACATAAACCATGTTTTGAATACATGATGAGTTACTTCTTAAGATGAGACAAGTTTCTTAATAGTCGAGGTCAAGTGATTTCTATCAAATTATAGTGGAACTTTTAAGACCTTTAGTTCCTAATTTGCATTTAATACTTCCGGATTATTTTAGTTTGGATTAGTTCATTCACTATAAAGCACGTATAAACCGGAAAACTTTCATTGAGGAACAGTTTCAGACGCCGAGCTTTTTATGAACCGAACCTAATTTAAATTGGAAAAGTCCATTGTTCAAGCTCATTTGCATTAGGTTTGGATCATTCCTGTGAAATTACTTCAAATTTCACAGTCGTGTGGAAATTGCACTGACAAACATTTCGGTTAAAAATAATATAGGTTGTTCAGATGGTTTTGTCAATTTAATGTTTTATAACATAAACCAAAAATTTGTCATATATTTTATTTTTTTGAAAAAAGTATTAAAAAGTATTGTATGTTGATTGTACGCGTTTATCCTCCAATTGACGATCTACAAAACAGAAATGTAATACCTAGCTGTCAAGTTTACATTCGGTAATACAAATATAGGATTTGAGCTTGATGATCGTCCATATATCCTCCGTATTTAAATTTCAAATAACTAGGAGAGTAGTTACGAGACTCAAACCTATTGTGTTCAGTTAAAGTATTAACTATTCCTCAACACCGGCAACGACATTTCACATCTAAAATTTCGGTATTAACGATTATATATTATTTCTGCAGTATATACCAACCTTCTAGAATTTTCTACACACGGAAAATGGAGCATAACACTTTGATATTATATGATGTCATGGTGACGTTATACGTTGTATCGGTCAGACGGGAATTCCCTATAGTATCGCTAATGTGAATTAAACATTGTCTCACGTAAAATAACTGATTAATTGCACTGGTTTAAGCGGGTAATAACCGACCTCTTTGCGTGGTAATCGTATATTTAAGAATTCATTTTAAACTGAGATTTCTGAAAATTTTAAAACTCAAATGTGCTAGCACAATCTTTAGTAAAATCTGTTCAAAAGTCAAAACTTTATTTTTGTATTTTTTTTACAAAAATGACACTTTTACTTCTCATAATACATGAACCTCCCGCCATCGCCAGACTTATTTATCGTGCTGTGTATAGCATGTAAACTATCCTCATGGTAAAATATACCGCAATGCATACTGTATAACAACACGGCGAGTCATTGCATAACAATACAGTATTGATATAATTATAGTTTTCTAGAACATTAAAGTACTGTTTCCAAAATCCTCCTGATGCACTACCTAGTTTAACTTCATTATTTTGGCTGACGTTGCATATAAGAATCCCGATTTCAAAACATAGTCCTAACTCTAAACCTTAGCCTAATCCTAACTCTAATAGTATAAGGCTAATGTTACATATAAATATCCCAAATCTAAAACATATATAACCCTATAGCTATAACCATAAACCTTATCCTAACCCATGCTTACGCTAACTCTAACGATAGTGATTTATTTTTGAAAGAACAGCTGATTTTACTTTCGAATTCTACTACCGAAAGTCTATATGTGACGTCATTTCGTGAACTATATGAGACTTTTAAAGCACTGCTTTCAGTCTGACATGAGCAATGCTTTCAGTCCGACAACAATGCTTTCAGTCCGACAGTGATAACCCGCTTAAATCGCGCTACAATCAATTTTTCACTGTTGATTTACGTGGGATACTGTTTAGTTCGTATTATAAAGAATACGTACTATATAAGCATGCACATTTTCTGAGATCGGCGGTCAATTGTTTATTATTGGTCCGATTTAAGCTAAATTCATTCAGCTAGATTATAATTTATTAATTGCCTCGCCTTTAAATTTTACTGCGAATTTGAGAAATAACGGCTTTGGTTGATTGTCAAGAAATCATTCGGTGATATTCATGATATTTATACTAGATGAAAATGGATGTATGATGAATTATATGGTAGCAAGTCTTCAGAGCGTAAATATTACTCATTTATTATTCAAGTGAACAAAGTAAACAAAGAACAAATTAATAAAGACACGTTAAATCTCATTTGCATGTTTAAGTGTGAAGATATCGTTTTGACTGAATAGATGAAAACTAGTATTTCATCTATAAAATAAAAGCTTTTTTATTTTAATCACTTAGTAAATAATTTGTTCTCTACAAATTTCTAGCCCACTCTATCTTTTGGGTGCTGGGAGCTAGCTATCCTACATCTTTGCTAACACCATTGCTTAAACCGTTTATAAATATAGGATATATATAACTTCCTGGATAACTTTCTGATCCACTTGGATTGATCCACTTAATTAATAGATGCACTTAACTAACACTTGTAAGCGCTTCTACAGTACATGCTTGTAATCAGAAGTCCCTTAAGTATATATCCCGTAGAACACTCGTGACCATTGTCTGACCTATACGTAGTTGGGACAAGGAGTGAGTCGATAAGGAGTCTTTGGTGTCCATTTGACTATTCTAAGACAATAAGCCTGTTGCGTCGGGATAAAACTTATTTTAATTCATAATATCAGACTGGGGAATTCAGTATAACTAATTTGCAAGTGTAAATAGAAATGCATATGTCTATTGTGGTTTTAGCTAGACTGATTTATGAATTGAAATAAGTTTTATCCCGACGCAGAACACATCATTTTGATGCGCAGTCGACATTACGAACTGGCTTATTAGATAAATTTACCCAAGAGTATTGCATAATATGTGGTAATTTCAACATTGACTGGTTCATCTGTACACCAATATTCCAGACGAATACGTTACAAGTGGAATATATGAATAATATTTTTCAAACCACACACCGGTGTGGTGTGCCTTAAAATAGATGAGACATGCATACATATAATACATACATCATAATGTTCGCTTCATAATATCTCTTACACACAGGTTAAAAGTTAAAAAGTTTAAAAACTACCAAACTTAATTTTAGACTACAATGTCATCTTCAGGGTTCAAATTGACCATTAACTGAGACGATTTAACCCCTCTTGTTTAGAAGACGTTTTTTCCGGCTTTTACCAGCTGCAATTTTTCTTCCAAGCAAAGGTTACACTTTTTGGCACCACTTTGGTAGGATGCTGCATGACTCAAAATCGACCAGGTTACAGAGAAGCTACGTTTGTTTCTTTTGAGTCTCCATACTTCGATAGCTCTGTTTCGTTCTCGTACAACTCATTTCGCAAATATTTTTGGTGGTTTCTGTAGCGCTGTTTAAATTCGTTCGCCGTCATCTCGATATAGATTTTCTTTTCGCTGCTATCCGTTGTCGAAACTTCCGCTTGATATATGACGTTGGTTGTCAGTCAGTTTCCTGGTAGTGGGCACTCGCTCTTATTTCGGCAGTTGCGTTTTCTTTCTTTATCCGTGTTGGATGGCCTCGACTTTGAAAGAATACGCGCATTGTGCTGATTTATGACCGATTTCGTATTTCCCATGCAGCTATAACTGATCTTCATGGTGTTCCTGTTAAAAATCTTGTGGAGCTTGTTTGTCGTCGGGAAATGCTTGTCGATGAGTGAAAGGAAATACCGGCCAACGGGACACATCAATCAAACATACATAATATCACACCGAACATGACATATATAGTTGCGGATGAATCAATATTTCTAGATGCCTGATGATCGCATGAACGCGTAAAACTCTGAGTAGCGACACAAGACGTCTTAAGTTCATTATATACTATATTCCGCTCTACTTTTTAAGTATTGAGCACTTTTAACCTTAGTCAAACTTTTATATGGATTTGTATATATATATATATATATATATATATATATATATATATATATATATATATATATATCACTCTCCTCCGCAGAGGCTTCTTGCGCTTTTTTAGAGTTCGGGTAATACTTATAGGTGGGCTATTATTGGGCTCACCGGGTGTTTTGGGGACGCGTGGAGAGAATCGGGACGCGGAATTGCGAGCGCGCGGGGGAAGACGGGAAGAGGGAAAGAGAGAAAAGAAGCCGCTGCCATATAATGCGCGGTTCTGTGGTGAGATCTGCGGTTCTGTGATTATGGCCGAAAACGACAGCGATGTGGAAGAACTTGAACGTTCCCTTCATAATATCAGTCTCGAAGGTACGTGTACAAAATGTGGTGTAAATTGATAGCCAATTTAACGGTTTTGTGTCCTCGTGTTTTAGTGTTACGCACAGATGATCGCGTATTTTGTCAATGTTTGTCTGAGTCTATAATTAAATTCACGAAATCAGGTTCATTTGGGAGTTAGATTTGGTTTGTTTGTCTGAGTTTTGGTTTATAAGTAACTGTGCGCTTCGCTATTGGAAAAATCGTTTGATTTTAAACTTCCGTTAATCATGTTTATAGATGATGGCGACGACGAACTTGGCTGCTATCCCATGACAAGCGCTCCAAAGAAGGAGTTAATCTCTGGGCGCATTGTTATTGAAGCCGACGGCGAGTCGACGAAGGAAAATTATCTAGATAAACACGCTTTGATATCCGACACTATGTCTATAGGCTAAAAAGTCTGACAATAAAGCAATTGAACAATCTTACCGTCTCAAGTCGTAGTTCATATAGTTGTTCCACATCTTCACTGTTTCCTGACCGTTTAGTTAAGATCACGAAAAAGCATTTTGCAATTCAGTCACATGTTGACATTTTTATATTCTATTCTATAATTCTATAAATGCCGCGTCTTCCAAAAAGAACTTAATGTCCCCGTTATTCCTAAAGCACTTCGAACATATCACTTTGCCGCTGACTTTAGCTTGTTGAAAAGGTCTCCCAACTATATTTAACTTGTTTTTCATCCATAAGCCATATATTATGACCAGTCCCTCTCGGAAATTCGACACCATTTTGGAAACATTATATGGCAGAGGCTTCTCCAATTTCCATCTTCCCAGCACTCCCCGCGCGCCCTCCCAGCCCGCCAGTCCGTGCTGCCCAAACTATTAAACTGAGAAATGGGTCCTTTAGTGAGAAATATATATATACATATATATATATATATATATATATATATATATATATATATATATATATATATATATATATATATATATATATATATATATATATATATAAATATATATATACAGTATATATATATATAGTTTGAAATGGGTTCCTTTAGTGAGAAATCGGTCCCTACTGCGGCGAGATTATAATCCTCCCTTCGCTACCTCGCTTGCGAGGGGATAACTAACTATAACTGGCAACTACTTCATGCTGAACTATTTATAGCGCATTTCGTTTGACGTCATTAGGTACAACAATATCACGTGACTGAAAACGATTTATTAACCATGCATAAGTGAACGGCAACTATGAGTTGGGTCACGAAAATCTTTCCTCGATCCAAAGAGATCATTTGCCAATTAACTTTATGCACTTCCTATAAACAAACTAAGTCAGTTCTGGTTTAAAATATCATTTTGAGTGTCTATAGTATAGCCGTGATAAGAACTTTGTTAAGCTAATTATCCAGGCTAAGCGGGCTGGCTAATATATAAACAGCCCCTTAGATGAGAAAGTCTAATAGTATTCAAAACATTCATTCATTGTTTACGTCTACGAAGTAAATAAGTCTACCAATTATTAGATGTATGCGCCATACATACAAATTAAATATTGTTCTGAAAACAACGCTAATACTATATAACAGCCTGATACAAATATAAAATGACCATCATCTTGAAACTAGGTTGATGTGCTATATTGTTTGGTCGTCATGGCAATGTATTTGCTGGTCAGAGAGATGTTTTGTGCTCTCGACCCTCGTCTCGAGAGCACAAAACATTTAATAAGTTATTAACGCTGCAAGAACACTGACTACGTTGTAAGAATATATAATATTTATTTCCAATAATAATCATATAAACACATTGTAATCTATAGAAGTATTTTTAAAAGCTATGGGAATAAAAATATTTATCTAATATATTGTACCTTATTCATCTATTCCGAATATACGCAGTGGTTGGCGAATATATTATATAACGGTCCACTTTTTAAACTGATTTAAGTATTCTTATAAATAATAAAATATATTTAATAATAAATAACGTCTAATTTGTTATATATAAAATTATCTGATTGTATTAATAATCTGTGATGACGTTACATTAAAAATGAAACTTCTTGTCAGCTAATACAGTGAAGTAATAAAGTAGTCTATATGAATAATTCTATAATATTTCTAATTAGTTCAACTATATACTATTCTAAATAAATTATGACGTCAGCCGTGAATAACTTCATCCAAGGCCATATTAACGTTTTCGGATAAATGCCACAGCTATGCGATGTGCTTGGAAAGAATTTTTACCGTTGTATCTGATTCTCACTAACAAATGGTAATAGAGCGGTGCGCAGAATTTGCATTTTTCTTTGTCCTTGCACTCATCTTCAATTATCCGTCGTGGGAAACGGTTGTATACGGGTTCGGTCACTTTCCAGGTAAATGGGCAGAGTTTATCGGATTTTTGTGCCACTTTATACGATTTACTAGCCATGATTATCGCTATCAATTTCCTTTGATGTACGGCTACCGTTGTTTCACCCAAAATGTTTAAACCGGGACTGATTTTTTTATAAGGACCAGGCAGTGCTTGAGAGCTAAGAATTCCTGATGCTATCAGAAGCAAAGTTAATGAAACCTGCAAAATTACGAGTTTTAAATGATTGAAGCTCAAAAATCTAAAAATGATCAATGATTATGACAATATGCATTATAGTACTATTGATATAAGCAGTTCGTAATATACGTTAATTATACTTATAAATTCAATATCTAGTTCGAGGAATAATCACAAAGATATATATATATATATATATATATATATATATATATATATATATATATATATATATATATATATATATATATATATATATATATATATATATATATATATATATATATATATATATATATATATATATATATATATATATATATATATATATATATATATATATATATATCAACAAATTGTTTCTTCGGTATATCTGCATGAATCACTGCTGTATTATAATATCTTTGTATGTTGGATCGCAACTCGTACCTTTAACATTAAATGACATCCACATAAACCATGTCTTGAATACATGATGAGTTGCTTCTTAGTCGAGGTCAAGTGACTTCTATCAAATTATAGTGGAACTTTTAAGCCCTTTAGTTCCTAATTTGCATTTAATACTTCCAGATTATTTTAGTTTGGATTAGGTCATTCACGATAAAGCACGTAGTATAAACCGGAAAACTTTCACTGAGGATCAGTTTCGGACGCCGAGCTTTTTATGAACCGAACCAAATTTAAATTAGCAAAGTCCATTGTTCAAACTCATTTGCATTAGGTTTAGATCATTTCTGTGAAATTTCTTCAAATTTCACAGTCGTGTGGAAATTGCACCGACAAACATTTCGGTTAAAAATAAACGTAGGTTGTTCAGATGGTTTGTCAATTTAATGTTTTTTAACATTGACCAAAAATTTGTCATGAAAAAAGTATTAAAAAGGTATTGTATGTTGATTATACGCGTTTATCCTCCAATTGACGATCTACAAAACAGCAATGTAATACCTAGCTGTCAAGTTTACTTCCGGTAAGACAAATATAGGATTTGAGCTTGATGATCGTCCATATATCCTCCGTATTTAAATTTCAAATAACTAGGAGAGTAGTTACGACACTCAAACATATATTGTGTTCAGTTAAAGTATTAACTATTCCTCAACACCGGCAACGACATTTCATATCTAAAATTTCGGTATTAACGATTATATATTATTTCTGCAGTATACCAACCTTCTGGAGTTATCGATTTTCTACACACGGCAAATGGAGCATAACACTTTGATATTATATGATGTCATGGTGACGTTAGACGTACGTATCGGTCAGACGGGAATTCCCTATAGTATCGCCAATGCAAATTAAACATTGTCCCACGTAAAATAACTGATTGCACTGGTTTAAGCGGGTAGTAAAATTTTATGTGCTGGCATAATCTTGAGTAAAATCTGTTCAAAAGTCAAAACTTTATTATTGTATATTTTTTACAAAAAATGACATTTTTTCTTATCACAATACATGAACCTCCCGCTATTATATTGATTTAGCTTCGTTCTAGCAAAGTTCAATTTCAAAATAGTCACAAACCACACAGCCATTATACAATAAAAGAAAGGCATGTTGACGGCGAAATATTATAATTGTGCTACTGCTAGTAACCACGATTCAAGGAAGTGTATAAGTGTAAGATATTGCAACTGTATAGCTACAAGACCGAAGTTGAGTATGTATGCTTGGAATTTGGTTTTGTATAATAGATTACTTCTTAAAGAGGAGAGTATTAAAGAAAGGCGTGCTCTTTTTTATTATTTTTGTTTTGTAATAGAAGTATCAAGCTTTGCAAATCACAGACAGTATATCTGTTATATATGGTATGGTGTTCATCATAAAAGTGGTATTTATAATGTAGTAGCGACTTAACAAAAACGAATACTGTCAACTGATATAGGTCAAGTTACATCCGGAAGTAAGTTTAAGAGCGGAAGTGATATGAGTGTAAGATTCATTCCCTTGGTTCTATTTTATATTTCCCACTCTTATGAAAACTCTTATGTTCTATTATGTTCGACTTAGGTTTTGAACTTTTATGTTTTTAACTCTTATGTTCCATTCTTATGTTCTATTTTATATTTCCCACTCTCATGGTTCACACTATTGTGAAACATAATATATATATTTGATAAAAGATATACAGACATATCAAGATTGCTGATGTAGCAGTACGTATGTCGCTCGTACGAACTTGTACATAACGTAGCCTTCACTCTGCCACCTGAGTCCTGGTAGAGCGTAAAACTAGAGATCAGAAGGTTGCGGTTCGATACCCGTCTTGGGCTAAGAAACATTTTTCTGAATTTATATTTAAGCTTGAGTAGGAAACAATTCACTAAATTGAAATAACCAAGTTGCAAGTCACTAATATTTATCTATGTCGCACGTACGAACCAGTACACAACGTAGCCATCGCTCTGTCATCTGAGTCCTGGTAGCTCAATGGTTAGGGCGTCTAACTGGAGATCAGAAGGTTGCGGGTTTGATTCTGGCTGGATCTCAGAAATAGTTTTGAGTTTGTGTTAAAGTTTGAGGAGCAAACTATTTGCAATAAAATAAATAAATAAATAAACGAATGAGCTAAGCAAGACGCACTGCATAACCGTCTCTATAGGTAAAACTACATATTTGCAGGCAGTACATATATAAAAGATACATGAAGGGCTCAATTGAAGTCAAAGTTCCACCGCTAAATAAAGGCCAATTGCAGGTCCTAATTAAACGAACTTGTCTCATTTTAGAAATTTATGATGTTATTCATGTATTTAATTCAACGTTAACGGAGATGTCACTTAATAGTAAAGCTAAGTTGGAAACAATCAAACTTGTTGATAATTTAAAACTTACGACCACATTATTATAACATATCATTAATAAACTGTATGGCTAGTAATTTATTACTCGTTTATTATTCAACGAATCACTTATAAGTATAGCTAACTACCTGTATAACTAGCTAATACTTCATGCTGAACTATTTATAGCGCGTTTTCATTTGACGTCATTAGTTATCGATTTTCTACACTCGGCAAATGGAGCATAACACTTTGATATTATATGATGTCATGGTGACGTTAGACGTTGTATCGGTCAGACGGGAATTCCCTATAGTATCGCTAATGCGAATTAAACATTGTCCCACGTAAAATAACTGATTGCGCTGGTTTAAGCGGGTAATAACCGCGACCTCTTTGCGTGGTAGTTGTATATTTAAGAATTCATTTTAAACTGAGATTTTTGAAAATTTCAAAACTCAAATGTGCTGACACAATCTTTAGTAAAATCTGTTCAAAAGTCAAAACTTTATTTTTGTATCTTTTTTACAAAAATGACACTTTTACTTATCACAATACATGAACCTCCCGCCATCGCCAGACTTATTTATCGTTAGCTGTGTATAGCATGTAAACTATCCTCATGGTAAAATACAGCGCAATGCATAACAACACTGCGAGTCATTGTATAATCACCATACAGTATTGATATAATTATAGTTTTCTAGAACATTAACTATTGTTTCCAAAATCCTCCTGATGTAGTACCTTTAACTTCATTATTTTGGCTGACGTTCTATATAAGAATACCGATTTCAAAACATAGTCCTAACCCTATACCTTAGCCTAATCCTAACCCTAATAGTACATACATGTCCAATATTACGAAACGATACGGATGGTGAAAATGATTCACGATCCGTCAATGCTCTATGTTATATTCGGATGGTACGGATGGTAAAAATGCTTCACGATCCGTCAATGGTCTATGTTATATTCGGATGGTACGGATGGTGAAAATGATTCACGATCCGTCAATGGTCCACTGATGTTATGCTATATACGCTGCCCTTAAAAATGTTGTCCATCCGTACGGATGGTACAAATGGTACGAGTCGTTAAACTAATTTCACAATCCGTCAATTCATCCATATTATACTAACGTATAGCCTTAACAATTATCTCCATACCCACCATTGCCAATCGTACTACGGATCGAAGGAGATGTTACATTGATTTTAGGTGTCAAAACATGTTACATGCTGACATGAGTCTTCCAATCTCCTATTTCAATAACATAATCATAATTTTAGTATTCATAAGCGTTGCTTGGTAAAATCCCGTAGTCGTGTCTTCGAATAACTTTATTCACATTGAATGTGATATAATATATTGTTGCCTCGTTCTACGATAAAACCCCGTAGTCGTGTCTTCGAATAACTTTATTCACATTGAATGTGATATAATATATTGTTGCCTCGTTCTACGATAAAACCCCGTAGTCGTGTCTTCGAATAACTTTATTCACATTGAATGTGATATAATATATTGTTGCCTCGTTCTACGATAAAACCCCGTAGTCGTGTCTTCGAGAACAACTCAATTCACGTTGACTGCATGTAGTCTGTGATATAATATATTAATTGTTGCCTCGTTCTACGATAAAACCCCGTAGTCGTGTCTTCGCGAATAACTTTATTCACATTGACTGTGTCTGTGATATAATATATTGTTGCCTCGTTCTACGATAAATAATAATAATAATAATAAAGACGTATTAGGAGCATTATACAATAGTCTCAATGCTCTTACAACAATATATATATTCTTAAAGTTGCTTTTAAATCTAATTACAGTTTCATTATAAGATAAAGCCTACTACATATATTAACACTATGAACAATAACTATTAATTTTAAAAAAGAAAAGTCTTAACTGCAGACTTAAAATTACTTAACATTTCAATGCTTCTAATTTCCTGTGGTAATGAATAGTCGTGTCTTCGCGAACAACTTTACTATTCACTGTGATATATCTATATATTCCAATCTCCTGTTTCAATAACATAATCATAACTTTAACACATTGACTGTGATATAATATATTGTTGCCTCTGTTTCAATAACATAATCATGACTGTGATATCAAATATATTAGTGTTGCCTCGTTCTACGGTAAAACCCCGTAGTCGCATCTCTTCGCACATTGACCGAGCAACTCTATTCACATTGACGGCGATAAAACCCCGTAGTCGTGTCTTCCAGAACAACTTTACTAAATAGACACAATTTACATAAATATACACTATATATGTCTATTTGACTCACGCTATGGAGAATAGACAGTATACCTCCACTTAAGGAGCACTTGAGGAGCGAAGTACACGTTACAGTGATTTTATGTGTCAAACAACTTGCGCGACCACAATTATACGTGTCACAACCCGCTGTCACAACATTTCAACAACAATCCGCACGGAACCGCTAAACAAATAAAATATACAAACCGAAATTTTATCTTATTTTAGTCCTACGCTACCAACCTACCGCTCAAATAACCAAAGAAAAAGTTGTAAAATATTTCCTATAAAATCTCATCGCGCTAAAACTATGAAATATTCTGAACCGCTAAGGCGTATACGCCTATCCATAATTCGCGGTTGCTATAACATGTGGACGAGTGAAAACAATATAATGCGCATCGCCTCAAATGATCATGACCTAAAATTAGAAACCAATCTCAATAGCATAATCTCAAATTCAAATAAAATCCACCAACTCCCAAACACCTCCAATTAGTGAATCCTTTACTGTTCCTCAAAGATATACCCTTTTATAGTTTATACTATTGCTGCACTATTAGTTCCCGCATCGACATCGCCATTATATTCTATACCAGTTATTTATCATGTGTCCGCCAAATTTGAAATACTTCACTAGTCACTACAAAACTGCGCGCGTGGTGACAATTTTCTTCTATAGCATTTCTTTCCTGTTGTACGTCTGTCATCACTTATTCGACGGTGATCTGAAAAAAAGCACCCGCAAAAATGTCACCGGAAAAAATGGCAACCGTAAAAATGGCACAGGAATAATGACTGACACGGAAAAACGGCACTACCCATAAAACTCAAACTGTAATTTTTGCATTACCTGGCCGCAACTACCTGGCCGATTCAGTCGCTGGAAATTCATCAACAGCGGTTGCTCGAAGAAATCCAATGCGGGCGTCGGTATACTTTTTTCTCCGCGGAGTCAGGTCGAGGAAACTGTCGAAGTTGTTCCTGGACGGATTTTGAGTTGTTGGGTGGCTATATCGGGCCTATGCTTTCAAATCATCTAATGCTACGCTCCAGATGAGAGCTACAGTGATGAAAGCAAGTCTCACTTTTGGGGTGCCCTGGATAAACATCTATCAGGCCTACAGCGGCGGAAGCTCCGGATAGCTGTAGGCGGAGACTTCAACGCTACTATCGTGGAGGAATATGAGACTCAAGTTGCCAGCCCCTGGCTCGGTCGCGAAAATAGCCGTTCTTGCCATGAAAGATCAGCGAAAACGAGCTACAACGGGCACCAACTCCTTCGACTAGCAATGGGCCAACGGTTATACATTGCGAACACCAAATTCCTGACCAAAACGTCGTGCCATCGCTACACTTTTGAATCGAATCTGAAGTATACGCGGCGCCTCGACTATATACTACTCGACAAGTATACCTTGGCGCATACCAAGCACTGCCGCAGCTTTACCGCCGATCAGCTCAGATCATAGAATGGTCCTTTTCGAGCGAAAATGCCGACTCGTTGGATGCGAAAATCACAGACAAAGAAACTCAAATGCAGAGAAACTCCGCCTGCTGGGGAGTGACAGCGATACGCGGAAAGAGTACGCGGATAAATTGGAGGAATGCTGCGAAGGCGATGGGACAAGCGATGATCCGAACGAGCTATGTGAGGAAATTATCCGGAAGATTGCCGATGCGACGTCAGCTACCATAGTAGTATAGCAAGTAGGGCTGCGAGCTCAATCGACCTCAACCGTGAATATAAATACCAAAACATCACCAAATTTTGCCAAGTCGCGACTCGACAAATTTGGTGATGTTTTGGTATTTATATTCACGATTAACATCGAATAAGCTCGCAGCCCTACTTGCTATACTACTACAGCGATCGTTCGTCAATCTAGACACCCCTCACACGTTTTCTACTAAATTGATGTCAAACACATACGAGATTAGCGAGACAATACCAAATTTATACTAAATAGCGACTCTCGCTAAATTTGACACCATTTCAGCCATATTTAAAAAAATAGAGAGCGTCGTTTCAAAATTCTCACAAATTTATGTCAAATTACATTTAGGAAAAAATAGAAAGTGTCATTTCAACATTTTCGCGTGTTAAAAAATAAAATGTGGTGCGAGCTCACTCCCACATATTAAAAAATAGAGAGTGTCATTTCAACCGACGCGTTCTGCTGTTGTCTCAATTCACGCGCGAAAAAAAAACCACTAGATTTTGACTCTAGTGGTGATGTTTATCCAAATGGATAGCGAAATGGTGCTCTTTTGATTGGTTAACAACATTGACTAACAAATAGCCAATCGTTTTGCGAGTTAGTCCGTTTGCTCACTACTCTCAGTGGTGTCTCTCACTTCAATGTTTTTGTGACCATACGCGTAGGAGTCAATACCATTTTCTAAAAGGTATCGTTTATCATCAAAACAGGATAGCGACACTTTATTAATTTCGTAACTACCGAGCTGATGTTTGACACTTCTAATGGTCTTCATTGTGTGTCGCAATTGTTTCTGCTCTAGTAGCACACTTTTGTAATCTTCGTGTCTGATCACTTTTTTAATTATATTCTTTCTAATACCTTTAGCAGTTTTCCCACCACCCCCATCCTCTTTCAAATAGCTATACATTTTACTGCGCAACCCGACGAACTCAATAATTGGTGTTCCAGCGCACTCGTCCTTCATCTTGCCAATGACTTTCTTGTTCTCTTTGAAAGCGAATGGGTTGTCTGCAGGGTAATCGCTATTGTCAAACTTTTCGCGCTCCTCCATGAAGTCAGAGTAGACGTCATCAGTTTTGATTGTGTACAACAGACTGTCAGTGTCGGTGAAGTGTAGTCTGCAGGTGTCGCTAGAGTACTTTTTCATGATATAATTGTAGTGGAAATTGTACATCAGCGTTTTACTCAAGTCTAGTATGCACATACCCACATATGCGGGCCTATTTAATGTCAGCGTCTCTTTGACTTTGTGGACAGCGACTAAATTCTCGCTAAATATCTTGCAAGACACAAACGTAGGCTTTGAGACAAGCTTTTCTAACTTTTTCTCGGTGGTCACTAATCTTACATCCACACGCTTCCTCAAGTTTTCCATCGTTTTTCCGAACACACTATTGTTCATCAACTTGAAGAAGTCCTTCTCAAAAGCGTTCTTAGCTGTGGTTCTTTTGACTGTGTTAAAGTCGATGTACTTGCCCAACCACTTGGACTGGTCGAACTGTAGGGCCCTATGAACCTTTTTGATTTTCAATCCAAGATCCATGTACAACTGCAGATTTCCGTAGTGACACACATACTTTTTTTTGTCCATCAAATTAGTCACCAACTTTTTCACACCACCAACACTCACGTTAAACTTATTTTTGATTTTCGTGCAGTACTCCGACAACATGTCAACGGTTATCTCCATCTTCTCGGGAGCCAACGGGTAATCGTTGTGTAGGTCATGCAAATGGGCTGGGTACTCCAAGTCAACCTCGAGCAGTAAGCCTTTTTTACTATTGTTGTGATAGTCGCATAGATTAACCTTTTTTATTTCTTTCTCAGTCAACCATTTAAAACCACCCGTAGGTAGACTTCGACTCATCGCCCATCCATACAAATTGTTGGCATCAAGGTACATCAAATACTTCGACTCTTGCTCTTTGTCATACCCTTCCATGTACTTATTATTCGCCACACCATATATGTTGCAAATGTAGCTCACACCACCACGCATACCTAATTCTACAAACTGGAACATGTCGATGTCGGACAATAATTCGAGTTCTACTCCAGTCATCTTTAGCATGGCGTCCCAAGCCAATCCAGGCGATGTGAAATAGTGGCAAGGGTCTAGTTTATACTCGCGATGGCATGTCTCTCTAAAGTTCTCAAAAACGTCAGCGAGCAAGAGCACATCGCTTTTCAAATACAGGTCGTGGTACCCACCCATATTTTTAACGTCGAAGTAGTCCCACACATCGATGGCGCGCTCGTGCATTTCCTCCGTAATATGCTCATCATTCAGAACGCTGTAGAAGTCCTTTTTAGAGGGTAGCTCGCATTCGTCGAATTTACTAAAGGAGTCCATATAATCGTAGGGATAGACCCCCTTTCTTGTCATAAGTGCCAACCCCTCGTCGCGAAACACTTCTGACGTGTATTTGAAAGCGTCCCTTGGTAGGTTCCTCACCAAGTTGTCTAGACCACTACTCATGAACTGAAAGCTGTCCAAAAATACCAAGTTTTTTCCAAGCATGAACGCCATGTACTTCTCCATGTTGTTTGGTATCACATTTATGTCTTGGCCAAACTTACCAATCTCCTGCATGATGAAATGACTATCATAGCCACGTAAGTTATGAAAGATCACGGGTATTTTATCGGTCAACTTAAAGTTCACATTACACTGACGATGTGCGGACCCTCTGTACTTACCTGACACGTGACAGTGGTCTCTCACTCTAACGTCAGCGCCAGTGTACTCAACGCTACAAATATGGCAACTCTTGACCTCGTCGAAATTCTTCTTATCGTCGTCAGTCAGCACCATTTCTTTGTTAAAGTGACTCTCGGACGTCTCTTTACAATATTTGACAATTTCTAACATCTCCCCGATGAACTTGTTGACTGCATTTTCACCGCGATACACTTTTACTGGCTTACTGTACTCGTTGTTGTAGCAACAAACTAATTTATACCCATAACCGCAGTCAACGTGCCTCTGATAAGCGTTTGTGTAGCTACACTCGCTTGATGGTGTCGCTGTGTGCACCTTCTGTGTGATAGCTTCGAAATCTGCGTACACCACAAATGGTACATTTAGCTGTCTACTAAAATTCTCGTATTTCACTTTCGCACCTTTTTGTGGCATTTTAATAGCTTGCTTCCCATTGATGACCAAACACACTTCAATATGACTTTCAAGCACGTCCGCGCGGGTGAAACACTGCAAACAATACCTACAAAAGTGCTTTCTCGCCTTATACTTTGTCTGACGGTACATGAATTTGTCGAAATCGCGAATGTACACATAATGCTTGTTGCCCACGTCATTAGTTATCAACAGTAGGTCCATATGGTCAGGATACGTCTCCTTAGAAACGTACACAGGGAATGGCTGCAAATTTTCATACCCAAAAACGTTTATGCTAATATCGTTCGCCTTTTCGATCTTGTTGTAGTCTTTGACTGATACTGGGAAGTCAATTCCGTCATAATTCAACTCACCGACATGTCTGACGTATTTTGACGTTCTGTCAGAGTTTTTTCCAACAGGAAATTTGTGTGCGAGGTGGCACCATCTAAAACACTCGTTGTCATCATCGTTATTTACATTTATCAGACCCTTCATACTGTTGCACAGCTCCTTTGGCAACGCAATGTAGCTACTCCCATGCAAAGGTCTATAAATAGCGATATTGACGTAGTGTGCGTCTATTTTGTCGATAGTCCATCCAGACCCCTCAGATAACCACCCAGCTATCCGCGTCAAAATCTGCTCCGATCCACGATTGGCGACACCCTCGATGTCGTGCAGCTCGTTAATGACGACGAACGTTTCGCTGTTAAAGTAGGCAGTTTTGTATGTGGTCTTATTGAGTTCTAAAACTTTCTCAAAAGTGACCTTGACTGTCTCCACCACTTTCATTCCGTTGGTCTCACCTAATTCACATCTCAAAAGGTTAGTGACAGCGCTTCTACTACCATTTACCTGATTAATGTCTCTGTCGTCAACTACTTCGACTCCATAGGACCTTGTGAACCCTCTCAGTGCTCGATCCAACAGATGCGTTGACGGTGCGAGGTCTTCGACTAGACGTTGTCCCTCCTGATCTCTAAAGAAGCCGTGAACGTTGGTCGCTTCATCTGTTAGTGAATTGACAACGGCTGCGCTCGTCTTACGCGCCCGTCTTTTTGTCACTGAATTTTTCACAGTCCGGCTCATTGGCTTCTATATACTACACTTGTATTTTTTTTCCTAAACCACTCGTTGTAATAATTGTCATCACTCTCACACCATCCCAGCTTTGGGTACACCACCCCAAACAAATTATCGTCAAACAAGTCTTTCACCTTCCCGTCTTTGAGGTCTGACACCTTCTTGAGTGTCTCGACTCGTCTTCTATGGCACAACCTAATAATGTAGTACCCATACCTGCTAACGTTTCTACCCTTTATCAAATCGCATGAGTGCAACACATTGACAACTTTCAAGAAGTCCTCTTTTATCAACTCAAGGTGCTCACCCTTCACAACATTCCGTAGTCTCCTCCCCATCCACCAAGACCGTTTGTGAACGCTTTTTAGTCGCGTGAGTCTCATGTCGCTGTAACTCTGAGTGTAGCCCCATTCGGTGTCACCACACTTTGGGCATGCGTACCCACCACATTCAGTCACATGTTTCACAACGTCACAATCCGAGCAGTAGTAAATTCTGAAGGTGTCTCCACACTCAGTTTGCGTCTCACTCGCGATCTCATCAATTGTCAAGCCATAACTCATCTGCCTCATAAGTTTGTCCATCGCTTATACTACTCCAACATTTTTTTTTCACCGAACTAGTACCCATACTACTATTCCACTACCCAAGCCTAGCGCACCAACAAACAATAATTGGTATTCCTTCATTTCCGCACTTGGTTGGTAGTAATCCGCAACCCTCGGGAGGTCAGTGAACACTCGTCCGCTGTACTGTATGGTCATTACGCTTCTAAGTTCTTCCAACGCGTGGTTTGTGTCATTGATGTCAGCATTAGCATCAGAGAGCTGTTGTCGCAAGCGCTGAATCTGATCTTTCTTAGCGACTTCATTCTCATACCACACTTCTTTCGCACTGGCTAGCTGTTCCAACGCATGGTTGTGCCTTTTCATCTCAGCTTCATAACCTGAATGATTAAACTTCGAAAACATAAAGCCAGCGCCTGCAAAAGCCACTGCATTAAATATCCCTCCAGCCACAACACTCACCATTAACTTACGTTGATTTGAATGGGTCTGTCGGTATCCACTTTTTCGATTGCGCCCATTTTACTAACAGCGTTCCTGCACCAACAGCTGCAGCAAGTTTCACTGTGCCTTTCACAGTCTCTGGTGTTCCCAATGGTTCTCCCAAAGCCTTTTTAGAAACCATACTCACTACCACAGCGCCAGTCGTGACAAGTAGCGCGTCGTACAGTTCGTTCATAAGTTCTTTTCGATCGATCGCGGTCATATATACATTGTCGTGTGTTTTGTTCAAGAATCAAATGTGTCTAGCGCTGGACGACGAGCTCTATGACTTTCTGACACACTAGCTGGTGCAGTACTCACAGGTTCTTTTTCACTGCTAATTGTGTACCACAACGAAGCAGCAGCAATGATAACACCAAGTGTTCCAACAATGTAACCATAGCTCCACTCACTACTCTGTTCTTCGTTGACTATCATTTCACGCATTTTTTTTTCTTTCGCAGCTTTCGATATCTCAGCCAACTTTTTACCAGCAGCGACACGCTTTGGGTCCTTCACCTTAACACTTTTCACATCAGCTGTAATCTTCGCTTCAACAGCCGTCTGTGAGTCCTCAACCATCTAATACACTATCACGTGTTATCTTACTCACAGTTGACCTCACAGGTGCCTCACAGATGACCTCACAGGTATCTCACAGTTCCAGACCAAACGCACTAAAAATTAGGATTTTTTCTGGGAGTATAACATAATGACTCAAGTCCAAGACACCGCAGAAGAGATGACTCAAGACCAAGCCCGCCAAGAAGAGGAGATCGACGCAATGCGGAGAATGTCCTTTGTCGATGCGTCTACCCCACAAGGCGCCTCTGGACCCAACGTCTTAAAAGGGTACTCGCAAGTCTTCAAGTTGTGCGACCCCGATCGTAAAAACGAAGAGGTGTCGAGACAATTTGGTACCCAGATTCTCTATACAAAGTTCGCTCACGAGGCTTGGGTCGGGCTTGATGAAGTTAGAGCCAACAGGGTGGTTAACGAACTAGCCAAGATGATCCCTGTGTGGTGTTACTCACCATTCAAACGTCTTACGTTAGCAAGTAGCCACTACTTGAGCAACCCTTGCGAGTCCGCCGCTACACTACTCGGTAACTACCTCGAAGTGTTCTTGGCGACCCTTCTATGGAAACCATGCTCAACCAAACTCAAAGCGTGGCTAGAGCTCGCCGCAAACTGTGACGCCAACGTTTGTAGGGTGGGGTGTAATGAAATACTAGGTGCGGGCGATATTATGAGTCACATACTCTCAGACGCTCACCTGGATTTTGTGCACGGCGGCGCGTCGTACAATTGTTACCCATGTGGTGTGGTTACCAACAACCCAATACATCGCTCAAGACACGAGAGCTCGAGGTCCCATCTTAAAAACTTGGAGCTTCGGCGGATATTCAACAACGAGCAACAGTTGCCGCAACAGGAGAGAACATTTCTCTGGAGGTATAGTAACCATGAAGAAAATCGGTAAACTAGAAATCGTGATTGGTCCCATGTTTGCAGGAAAAACAACTGAGACTCTCCGCAGGTTAGTCACGCTAAGTAAATCAGGGCTCAAAGTCCTTTACATGAACAACACAGGTGACACTAGGCGAACTGACCACGTGTTCTCCACACATCGTCAGACCATTGTTGTTGGATCAGACAGTTTACCTGCGAAGTTAATCACCAACCTTCCGAGTTCTTCCGAGATAGCTGATTACGACGTCATCGGAATTGATGAAGGCCATTGGTACTCTGGGTTACTTCCAGTTACCCACGAATACATTAAAGCTGGCATTCACGTCATTATTTGTGGTCTCATAACAACAGAGCACTTAAAAAAACTTGGTGAGCTTGACACGTTGTTCCCAATGGCGGACGACATCACATTTCTAAAAGCGTATTGCGTCGTTTGTCGTGACACTGATGGAACAACTGTTGAAGCACCATTCAATTGGAGATACAACCCAGGACAATCGTTTGTTGGTGGTGCTGAGCAATACAGAGCAGTGTGCAGACGTCATCATCCTTCCACACAAAATTGAGGGTGTTCTCAACACGCCCCACTTTTTAAATTTAGACATTGGTCACATGAAGCGTCCAATGTACCGTAGAAACATTTTTTCACACAGTGGTCAGAAGGTTTGTGAAATAAATAGAGAAAGAGTTTCGCAGACACCTTTATCAAGTTAAAAAAAACGTCTTTAAAAAATGCTAGAGCAGTTGTCGCTTCAAAACGTCGTCTCAACAACGAGAACGAGTGCTAATTCGACTTATTACTCACTGTCTAAAAAGTCTCTTTACAATAACGTCTCTCATGGTTACTCAACGCTGATTTATTTTTAAATTTACGAAAACACTGAGAGCACTGAAACCCAACGTCAAAGAGATATTTTATCACTGTGGTAATAGCGTCGTCGTACGAGTCGCACAAGAGTGTTAGATAACCAGCGGATTTATATCTAAGCAACAGAGACTCCTGCTCTTTGGACGTCTTGCCTGTACCACCTGGGTTCTTGAACTCAATCACAAGCCCGCTATGCTGTCGGTTTGCATTGGCAATAATTAAGTCAGGTGTCCCACGTTGGTAACCTTTTTTCCACGAGTTTATTCTTTTACTCGAAGTGTCTTGATTTTCACCACAAGCAGCTACCAAAATAGCTTCTGGATAATATTTCCTAAGAAAACCAACGACTTTCGTGTGGAGGTCGAACTCGGTGATCATTTTAAACTGATTGTGCTTGAGACCAACGTCAGCCACAGTCTTTCTAACGCTTGGTAAGACTTCTGAGTGCACCCACCTTCCAAACAGTTTCGCACGCTCCATTTTACTCGAGAACGTTAATGAGTAGACCCCAAGTTCGTTGATAAACGAGGCCTGCTCTATCTTCATTTTGCAATCAGGTTCGACGTGGTCGTGCACTGCATCTTTTGGTCTAGCGTAACCTAGAGCGCTCGCGACCTCTTTTGCTTTGAACCATATATCACCGTTGTGATTAACCGTCGTGATTTGGTGACCATCGAATAATTGCACTGAGTTGGTCGCCATTACTATAGCCCTGCAAAAAAAACTACTCGACATAGGTGTCAGGTTTTTTATAGATCTGGTTTGTTGTGTACCAGTGCAGCAGGTGTGTTTTATTAGTCCTCAGTTTTCTACGTCGTCTAAAAAAGTTTCTAACGTTACGAACCAGCTTTCTAAGCCAACCCATTACATAACTTAAGTCACGTCTCCTACCACTCCCACAGTGTCTGATTCTGGTAACATAATAGGTTCGCCGTAAGTCTTTTTAGACCTCATACCAATCTCAGCGTGGAGCTCGAGAGTAACGTCACCGCGACCAAATGACCCACCAGCTTTGAACATGTGGTCAGTCGTCTTATTTATTTTATATATTTCATGAGGTCTCGAAATACATGCTCCCATTTACTTTACACCATATTCCTTCATCATTTCTCCACCCATGATTATGATGTCTCGGTTCGTCATGTAGCCACTCACAATTTTTACACCGTAGAATTCTATCAACGATGGGTATGCATAAGGTGCGAGTGGTATTCTTGGTCGATGTATTCCAAAAATCGTTCCATAGGGTGTGCCTATTTTTTTCATGTTCGCTACGAAGTCTGAGTCGGCTGACTTGACGTTGTTGACTCTGACGTGTGAATTGTCCATTTGCCAGTGTATCGATATCATATGCATTTTGGTGAGGTCAACACCACTCGGAATAGTGCATATGCTCTCCATCGCTGGGATGCTACCACCATATGCGAGTCCGTTGGTCATACCAGTCTTGTACCCTATGAACTTATCCCACTGACCGTCGTCGTTTGATATAATTGTCTCCCAATTTGATCCAGCGGTGCGAGTAGGTAACCTCACTACGACAAAAATGGAGAGGTCACACCATTGCATACTGGGGCAGTTAAAATGGAGACCTGACTCAAGTGGGATTGGTGTTAACACAGGTGATAGAAAACTTTGGCTGATGCCAACAATAGGACCATAAGCTAGGTTTTTGCTGATGCCAACAATAGGACCATAAGCTAGGTTGTTTTGCACTAATTTGCTTGTTTCACCAATGGCTTTCACTTTGTTTGAACCATTGGCGTGAAATCCCACATTTTTCAAGGCGTGTGTGCTAACGTTGAAGTCGAGCACAACATTGTAGGACTGACTCTTGAGGTAGCCTGACAGCAATTGCTCTAGAGTTCTTTTATTGGTAGCATCTGAGTCATCGACTGGGTCTGCTACGTTTTTTATCGCTGAGCCTTGCATGTCTATTATTCCAGACATCCTTCCACCGGTCGCGCTTAATTTAGGATCTTCGTCCAGATGCCTTTTCGTTCTCTTTAGTATTTTATCGTGAGGGTCGTCAGACTCATACCCATAGTTTAGACTCATTACTACTTCAAGATGTATTTGGTTAGCAGATAACCAGAGACTGCTGAGAACCCTAACACTATCGCCAGCGTTGTCGTGTCTGACTCACTCGTGACCACTGCTTTTCTCATGGGAAGTGGTGCCGCATTTTCTTGGTAAACTTTTTTAGCCACGAGATTAGTTGACGCCGTCACATTTTCTTGGTGAGCTTTTTTCTTCACGATTGTTGGTACTACTAACGAGTGAGTCACCACATTTTCTTGGTGGACTTTTTTAGCCGTAATTGTTGGTGTTGTTGCATTCAAGCGAGTGTTCACCCCAAATCTCATGGACTCTGTGGCAACCTTTAGTAAGTTGTTGTACCCAGCGATTTTATTCTTGAGAATCACCACGTTACTTGGCATTAACCACGTACTTGGTGACACTGCAAGATTTTGGACAACGTTGGTGTCTCTAATCGATTTATTCATGTTGAGAATCCATGTTGACACGTCATAGTTGATAACACTGTCAGAAAACAACTTGCGGAATTCTTGTTGGGTCTCTAGACTTCCTGCAGAACCACCAACGACTGATACACGTGTTCTCGCTTGCGCACCAAGTGTGGAGTACACAAAGGACTCTATGCTTTGATTTAGATATTGCAGTCCAATGTTGGTGAAGCCGTCTGACAATCGCGCGACGTATCGTCTGTAATCGTTATGGATGTCGTTGAGTGTGAAGACTCTGGATTCGCCTAAAGTGCCATCGCTCAGGACTTTATTCTGGTAGTAGTGCCTTCTGGGGATTTTGGAAATCCTACCGTACAATTCGGAAGCGTTGAATTCTCTACTTATTGATTTCATGGTCTCACCACCTTCCATTCTTCTGAGAAGTCTTCTAATGGTGAAGTACAAATGAAATCTCATCACACTTGTGACCACAGGATGAACTTCTTGTGACACTGACAAATGTTGCAGTGACACCCCACAACAGAAACTCGCACAATACGTCGCAAACACAACGCGATAGTAAGACTCGTTGTCATCCCACTCTGATTTTGTCTTTGACGTGGTGACTCGCAAGGTTGGTAACTTTGACATGAAGTAGCTATTTTGGTTAACAAAAACTTTGAAGTTATTCACTGGATAATTTAACACATTTTCCGTTGGGTAGCCGTCCCAAAGCCCCCAGTGGTTCTTATGACCTTTTGGCAGTGGTTGGATAGCTCCACCACCTTGCCATATTATTGGGAACTTGCTATTGTGTAGCCACTTCCACATGTTTTTGTTATTTTTGAAGGTTGCGCTGGTTATGTCTGTGCTAAGGATGTCATTGTTTCTGAAATACACGTCGACACTCACGATCTCACCGTCTTGTGAAATATTTGGATAGAACTCGAATTTGCTTAAAGTAGCGTGAGGGTACTTTTTGATGAGGTCTGCCTTTGCGTTGTGTGTAGCCTTCGACGTGTTAGCCATCGCACGCTTGTAGTACTTCCCATAGTAGTCATGAAGGGCTTTCTGCATATAATATACTGTATGTTATACATGACGCGAAAGTTGACGGTACTCATTGAAGGTGCGGAAAAAGTTGTGTCCTTTGACAACGCGATGATGGTCATACACGATAACCCGTACATTGTGGTCAAGACAGCCACTGTGTTTTGGGACTACCATAACACAACAAACGACGACAGCATTCAGGTCTTCACGTTGGATAACTCTAGGGTTGGCTCTTTTAAAAAGATTAAAGTGGGTGAAGGGTACTTTAGCTTCGACGCATTGGTCAAAGTCTTGAAACACAAGTCTAGCGAGCTTAAGGTGGATCTTGAGATAGAGAAACTAGTGCCCACAGGCAAGTGTAGGGTTAAGGTTAGTAGCTCAGCTGTGTTAGACACCCTTGGGCCTCTACTTGGCTTCGCGAAGGGTGAGGTGATTCAGAATGACTCACAGTGGCACACTAGCCCAAACGAGGTCGACATGTATAGAGGCCTGAAGTACATAGAAGTCTCGTGTGACGTCGTTGAGACGGAGAGCGACGTGGGTATTGATGGGAAGCGTAGCGATGTGATCACAACGTTGCCAATACCTACCGAACAGTCATTGAAAGGGTCAGTGCAACGCCATGTAGACATTGAGTCAAAGGTGGGCATTAAAAAAGGTGTTTACTCAAGTATGACGTTTCGCGTCAAACCAAATAACGACGATCTCAAAATTGGCGCGGTGTTATTGGAACTGTATATTGTGTGAATTATATGGAGCTTGGTGTGGAAACAGAGCAGGGGTTGAGAGACATTTACTATAATCCTAAGACAGGGTTCAGTGGTGTAGAGAGGTTGTATCAAAGTGCATTGGGAGACGGATTGAAAGTAACTAGAAAAACAGTGAAAGAATGGTTGACAGCGCAGGACACTTACACTAGGTACAAACCCATTGTGAGAAGGCATAAATTCCGTGCGACTTTTGTTGGATTTCTTGGTGAAGAGCTCCAAATGGACTTAGTGGACATGAGTAAGTATTCAAAACAGAATGGTGGTTATTATTGGATATTGACAGGCATTGAAATATTGAGTAGATACGCTTTTGGTATTGCAGTTTATAGAAAAGACACTAAGAACATGACTAAGGCTGTTGGAAAATTGTTGGTTGACTTTAAAGATCGGTTTGGGGCCACACCTAAGTTAGCGCAATTTGACGATGGACTTGAGTTCTACAACATTGGTGTGAAAAGTTTGTTGAAAGAACATGGTGTTGGGTATTTCAGCACTAAGAGCGATAAAAAAGCTGCTGTTGTTGAGCGTTTTAATAGAAGCCTGAAGAGTATTATGTGGAAGTACTTTTACACTCATGGAACGTATAAATGGGTTGACGCTTTGGATCAGTTTGTGAGCAATTACAATGGCAATGTGAACCGTAGTATTATGATGAAGCCAAAGGATGTCGATAAGTCAAATGAAGGTGAAGTTTGGACCACTTTGTTTGGTCACCAATTTGCAGACAACCCGTTGCCAAAGTTTAGAGTTGGTGAGTCAGTGAGAATTAGTAAGTACAAGAGTGTGTTCACAAAGGGTTATGAAGCCAACTTCACTGAAGAGCTGTTTAAAGTGGTAAAGGTTATTCGTGGTGATCCGAATGTGTACGAAATTGAGGATCACACCGGTGAACAGATTATTGGTAAATTTTATGAACAGGAATTATCGCTGGTCAATAAGAAACATGGTGACGATGTGTACAGAGTTGAAAAGGTGTTGAAAAGAAAGAAAGTCAGAGGGAAGAAGATGGCGTTGGTCAAATGGTTGGGTTATGAGAGCAAACATAATTCGTGGATACCAGAAAGCGATATTCAAAATGTGAGCTAGTGTAATATGGCTGAAGGCGGCTTCGACGACCTCGAGACGGAGTGCTCTAATGAATACAAAGATCTCACTGACGATGAACTAGAGTATAGTTACGAAAAAGCCATTCAAGAGCGCAAGCTAATTGGGGGTGATCCAAACGCCTCAATGTTTAGGATAACTAGACTAACTAAAGTGATGGGTGGACTAAAAGTCGAGCGTAATAGAAGACTTCGTCAACGTATGTGGAGGTTTTTTAGTGATCCCACAACGCGGACTAGTGACAACGTAAAAGACCGTGAAGAAGACGCGAGGAGTATGCCATTGTTAGACACCACACCCACAGAGCACGAGTCGATACCTGGACTAACACCAAATGAGAACCGTGAATTGAATGGTGCGCTCAACCCAAGTGTGGTGCCTGAATCAAGAACAGGTGACACTGGTGCACTACAAATAGAAGCGGATCACTATCAAGAAGCGATAGGCGAAACGAATGAAAGAATAGCAGAGCTCGCAGTAAAAGACCTCACGGTTGAGGAGCACGAAGAGTTCATCAGTCTAGCTGAAAGAACGATTGGACTTGAAGAGGCTAGAGACACGACTATCGAACAGCGACAAGTGGAGGAAGTTAGAGAGCAACAGGAAGTCGATATTGACAGATTGCAGAAGTTCAAGAAGTGGGCTAGAGAAAATATGGTTGGGTTGAGTGCTTTAGCGATTTCAGTAGCTGCGATTATAACAACCATTATTATCGCTGGGAGGTCTAATGTTATGAGAGGCGCTATGGTCACGAGGTCGTTTGCACAGGCTGTTAAAAATGCGATAACGAAGATGGGTCCATGGGCTGTTGGATTGGCGAACTTAGTTTATGACGCGCTGGTGACAGGCGCAAAGGGTCTTGCCTGGTTAGCTCAAAATCTGTGGGTGTTTGCGGTGACATTCGCGTGGCTTGCGTACAATTATCTAAACTAAAAGCAAACGTAACTTATGGACGCCGGAAAGTGACGCTCAAAATGTGAGCTAGTGTAATATGGCTGAAGGTGGGGGAGATTACGACGAGATCGAGATGGAGGACTTCGATAAGTACAAAGACATGAGTGTTGAGCAACTAGAAGGAGAGCTCACCAAGACTGATGAGTGGATCAGCAAGACAACCCTCGAGCACAACACGAGTGAGATGTCGAGAGACGTTCGTGTTAATTATGACAACTATCTCGACGACGCAAAAAAGATAAGAAGTGAGCTAGCTAGAAGGCGAGGTGGGAAAAAAGAGACGTCATTTATCGACACTGACGATGGTAAGACGGTGACAATAAGGGGCGCCAACACAGAAGTCCCAACGTTTGGTGTCGACGATTTGCCATCAAATCCTGAGAACCAAATTTTGATAAGCTTAGAAAAGTTTATTAGTAACGAAACTGGGGTGCGATTCAAGCTTGACGTTCGTGACTCCGACGTGTCAGCGCTGCGACTCAGAACATCAATAAGCAAGAATAACAATATGTTATTCAAACCCAAGCTTGTTAGTAACGAACTCGGTAAAGAGCAAATAGTTCTCAAACGTGGGGAGGGTGGTGTTCTGCAGTACAACGAAGCTAAGGTTGCGCAACGTGCAGTTGACCAATTTAAAGACTTTTTGTATAGAATCGAAGTCAGCTCGAGAGACCGTGAGGAAACTGCGGGGAGTCAACCATTGTTGAACACCACACACACGGAACACGTCGACAAACCCAGACTAACGCCAAACGAGAACCGTGATCTGAGTGGCGCGCTCAATCCAAGTGAGAATGTGTTGCGTGAGTCAAGAGTAGGTGACACTGGTGCGCTGCAAATACAAGCAGACCATCTTCAAGAAGTGATAGACAAAGCGAGCGAAAGAATGGCAGAGCTTGAGGGTGGAGAGTATACTGATCCACACGAAAGAGTGGTTGGGCTTAGACAAACTAGAGGTAGACAGCGTGCGTTTGATGAGCTTATTGGTTTGCGTGAAAGAGTGAGTGAACTTAGACAAGCCAAAGAAGAAGTCTTAGAGCAACGGCAAATAGAAGAAGTTAGAGAGCAACAAGAAGTCGACATTGACAGATTGCAGAAATTCAAGAAGTGGGCCAAAGAAAATATAGTTGGGTTGAGCGCTGTGGCAATTTCAATGGCTGGGATTATAACAACTATTATTATCGCTGGGAGATCTGCTGTTATGAGGGGCGCTATGGCCACGAGGTCGTTCGCACAGGCTGTTAAGAACGCGATAACGAAGATGGGTCCATGGGCTGTTGGGTTGGCTAATTTAGTTTATAATGCGTTGACGTTGGGTGCGAAGGGTCTCGCATGGTTGGCTCAAAATCTGTGGGTACTTGCGGTGGTACTTGCGTGGTTTGCTTATGATTATTACAAGCTAAAACGGTAGCGATAAAACATATGTAAAGTATATGAACGTCACGTCAGCAGAGTTGAGCCCTGGTTTTAGACGAGCGACCATGGGTGGCATAAAAGGGGTGAGAACGCAACACGTGATCACGTTGAACCCTAATAAGGTTAGTCCTGGTGAGGAACTTTACGTTGACATACCAAAGCTCAAGGTTAGTAGCTGTTTGGTGCCTGGGTCGTTGGGTTTAGTGTTCGACTTTAAGAACGCAAACGCTAAAAGCTGGTTCTTGAACAATGTCAGCAAGTTGTTGGTTGAGAAACTTGTTGTGAGACTAGCTGGGGAAACTGTGTATGACAACAATGGGGAAAATTACACTGGTGTCTATCGCGACCTTTGGGAAAGTGTTACTGCGCGAGACCAAATGATTGACTATGGTATTGGTGGTGAGAACTTGAGAAAGCTAGTTTCTAAGGATGACAGTGGTGCGACGAGTGGGAACGTTGCTAAAGTTAGTGACGCGTTAATGTTTGGTGTGATTGGGACGAAGCAGCGGATTAAGCTTGGTAAAATCATGAATGACCACGGGTTGTACGCTCCTTTTAGCATGAACAACAACTTGCAGTATGTGATCACACTTCCGAAGGCCGCAGACATCATGGTGGCGCAATCCGGTAGCGCTGTGGGTGGATACACTCTGGAGAACCTCGAGCTTGAGTACGAGACGATTGATAACCAGGAGCTCGCTGACGAAATAGCGTCGGGCTATGCGAGTGGTCGTAGTTTGTCATATGAGCACATCACGTTGATGAAAACCACCGAATGGGACAAAGGCACGACCATTGTGAATGAAAACATTAATCTACCAAGAAAAAGCATGAAGGCGATTGTGTTGCTATTCACGAATAAGGTGCGAACAGACAGCGAGGAGTTTCTTTACCCAAATATTGATAGTGTTAGAGTCACAATTGAAGGTGTGCCAAATAGTGTGTACTCACAGGGTATTCCAAAGTCGAAGTTCTACGCAGAAGCGAAGCGACTGTTTGGGTTGGGTGAAGAACACGCTCAGTTCATGACCATACAGAAGTTCTATAAAGACGGCTTTGCATTAGTCATCGACTTGAGGAGTGTTCAAGATAATCGCAATGTCGCCACTGGCAAGAACATTGTAAACACACAGTCCGGTGTGCTTCTTGAGATCACTAAGAAAGCGACGACTGCAAATGTCATGTGCAGGGTGTTTGTGGTAAGCGATGGGTTGGTCAACTTCATGAACAATGGGTTGCAGTCAATCCAGTATTAAATCAAACGTGAGTTAATGGAGACTCCGTTTAATATGTTAATTGTTGGTATGACAGCTTGTGGTAAGACGCATTATTTGCTGGAAACATTGGAATCTGAGTACTTTAGTAAGTTTGACTACATTGTGTTGATTTGTCCTACTTTCGAGTGGAACAAAGCGTACCAAGATTGGAAATATGTGCGCGACCCCGACGTGTTAGCGATAGACTGCGCGCAAGACAGTGTCGACGCTGTTCTCAAGTGTGTAACAAATGTTTTTAAAGGCACTAACACTCTGATTGTGTTGGACGACTGTGCAAGTGGGCAGGACGTCAAGAATAGGACTAGTCAATTGGTCAACTTGGCTTTTAGTGCGCGACATTTTATGCTGAGCGTTATTGTCATCACACAACAATTGACGTCGATCGCAAAACCGTATAGAGAAAACATTAGTAAGCTCATTTGCTTCTACTGCCCAAGTAGGAGTGATATGAAGGTCGTTATCGACGATTACCTTGGAAACATTAGCAGAGAAAAATCGTCGGCGATTGTGACCGCATTAAAAAATAATAAGTACGCTAGACTTGAAATCTCACTGCGTTATCCATACAGTCACGAAGTTGTTATTCCGCAATAAAATATGGGTATAAGTAATAACGTGATGGTGAAACGCAAAAGTGAAGAAAACCCCACGATTGAGGAACTAGTTGAGGAGACCGCTGACACTTCGACTGTGGAAGACAACATTGACGTTAGGAGAGCCGAACTTATTAGACTGTCTGGCGATGGTGTGGTAAGTCAATCTGAAGCGTACATTAAAAAAGCGTCCGCAAAGGTTATCGACAAGATATGGCGTCAATATGAGTTGAAGAGAATGGAGATTGCAAACGCTTTTCTCACCGACTTGTTAATCAGCAAATTCGCTAGCTTACTGGATGGGTTGAACGCTATTGAAAATCCTGACGAACTAAACGACGAGTTGCAAAAAGACCCGCTATTAAAAAAAGACGTTGAAAGCATTGTCGCGATTGTGACACCGTACGTGCCTTTCTTGGGCTTGTTGTCGGGAGGAATCACAACGTCGAAATACGTGTACGACCACCATTTCAGAAGTGAGGCGACAAACACTGAAAATAGTGAGCGGGCGGACTAATTTGCATGCTAGCAGGTGGCTTCATAACAACCGCGCGAGTCCATTCACACAACAGTTTTTTATTCACGATATTTATAGTGTACGATTTAACGAGTGCGCTCAAAGTTAGACAGTCTTAGCATGGTGGTCCTCACTCCTTCTTCAAACACTGCGATTCTTCTCTCATAGTCAGCGCGACAGCAGGTGGTTGCACGTGGTGTGTTGCTAACAACAACATTCCATTGCGAATAGCAACCACAACTTTTCAAAAAAATGTTTTCACTTTTAAAAAATATTTTCACTTTGAAAAAATATTTTCGTTTTAAAATATTTTTTTCAAAAAGTCGTAGTTGCTATTCGTAATGGAATGTTGTTGTTAGCAACATCGACAGGTGACCTCGATTCGTATAGCAGGTACAGCACTCGCATGTGAAATCTATTTAACACTACCACTAGACTAGCTTTCTCGTTGAAATTTATTAAACATCGTCACTAGAATCAAAATCTAGTGGCTTTTTTTTCGCGCATGAATTGAAACAATGGTAGAGCGCGTCAGTCATAGTTTGTCAAACACAAATGTGAAAATGACGACACAAAACTTTCTCTAAATTTGACGAAATGTGTCGTATTTCGTTAAAATAGTGATTTGGTGTTGTCTCGTGAGTCTCGCGTGTGTTTGGCATCAATTTAGTAGAAAACGTGGGAGGGGTGTTTAGATTGACTAACGATTGCTGTAGTAGTATAGCAAGTAGGGTTGTGGGCTTATTCGACCTCAACCGTGAATATAAATACCAAAACATCACCAAATTTGTCGAGTCGTGACTTGGCCAAATTTGGTGATGTTTTGGTATTTATATTCACGGTTGAGGTCGATTGAGCTCGCAGCCCTACTTGCTATACTACTTACCATCCCTGAAAAATCGAAAAGCAACCATATATTTGAATGGGTGACGCCGGAGTACGAGCAGCTGCATGCAAGAATTCGAGTTGCCTGTGATCCAACCCAGCGGAAAGCCCTTCTCAGAGAACGAGATCGACCATCCAGAAGGCTGAAGAACGAGTTCTATATCAAGCGGGCGGCGGAACTGAACGTACATCATGAGACCAGGAAAGCAGAGGAATTTTTTCGCAGGGCTAAAGAGCTTGAGGGCCCCCTCAACCCCGCCAAAGCCGAAACAAGTGCACTGAGGCCAAATTTGTGGACCATTTCACAACGCATTTTCGCGACCGGGAACTCCCCATTCCCCAAGAGCTCCAAAATACCGAACTCCCGTCCCTATTGCCGCTCTCTAGCCCTATCTCGCCCGATGAACTCCCGAAAATTGACGAGTCACCACCGACAGCCTCCGAACTTGAGGCTACAATAAAGCGATTTCGTAACGGCCGATGCCGCAACGACGACGGGGTGTTCAACGAACACATTAAATACGGCAGTACCGCGAAAAGCTTCATCGACCTCCTGCTCAAGCTCATCCTGATACTATGGAACGCCGCTAGCACCAATGCGATCTACAAAAAATTCGACCCTTTCCTCGCTAAAAACTACCGGCCAATCTCGATTATACCTGGGGTAGGTAAGATCCTGACGAAGCTAGGGGTGCAGAGGATGAGAGCGAGGTACCATGCTCTACTTGGAAAGTGCCAGTTCGGGTTCAGGAGTAACTCTGGGTGTACGGACGCAATATGGTGCTTCAATCGCGTGAAAATGAAGACCAAATGCGGATACGCTTTGTTTTTGGATTTGAGGGGAGCGTTTGATTTGGTGGATCGCAGGGTTTTAATGAAAATTTTGGAGAGGCAGCTGAAAGCACCTAAGCTTGTAGGGATTTTTGAGAAGTACTATAAGGACACCTGGGCGAAGATAAATATTAGCTTTCCGATATTCAGCGGCGTCCGCCAAGGCTGCGAGGAAAGCCCGCTGTTATTCTGTCTCTTTTTTGATTTTGTGCTCTATGTGATCGATCGCAGAATCCATGAAAAATTCAAAAATCCAGGGCTCAAAATCAAATTCAACATCCGCTCCGAGGCAAGCCCCAGACACCTACGTTCCACCGGTCCACTCGCTGGCTACACCCACTTGCTCAAAATGCTCTATGCAGACGATTTGATACTTCTAGAGGATGACTATGCGCGACTCCAGAGCTACATGGAGACGATCCTAGAGGTATTCGAAGAGTACGGCCTCATAATTGCAGTGGATAAGACCAAGCTGCTGCTCTGGGGCGACGACACCAAGTACGACTTCAGGATCGGTGACGAGCCCATCGAGCAAGTCGATCACTTCCGCTACCTGGGGCACAACATCCACACCCACAACCGCGACTACTTTCTTAACGTCCAAATCGGTGCCTCCTACAGCGCCTACAACAAACACAAACACGTCCTTCAAGACCAACGTGTGAGCCTTCGAGCCCGCATGATCCTGCTGACGTGCCTAGTGCGTTCCCGGCTTATATATGCGGTGCAAAGTTGGCAACTTTCTGAGGTACAAATCCAGCGGCTCTCTGTTGTCTGGAACCGAATGGTGAGGAACATGGTCCGTGGAGGGTATGCAAGGAAGAACCCGGACGACGAATCGGATCATGCGCTGAAAATTTCCAACGAGAAGCTGTTCGAGATTGCTGGGGTGCCTACGATGCGCGAGTTCATCAAGCGACAGCAGCTTCAGTACGCTAGCCACGTGACTAGAATGAGAAACGATTCCTGGCAGAAAATAACGATGTTTATAACAAATGAGCGCGGGTCTGGTGGAGACAGCCTGAGGAGATATGCAAATGACCTTGGTGGAATTGATATAGGTCAGATGCTCAGACTTATGCAGCAGCAAAAGGAGATATGCCAAGAACTGGAGATGCGATTTGGTAACGCATCGAAAGGTTCAGCCAAAAATCGATAATTCGGTGCGGCAAATTATGATGATGATTACACATTTTCGGAGAAAAGCATATTCATTAAATGAGTTATGCATACCTTTCAATTCTGAATTTCTATATAATTCTTGTTTTCCATTTAGTAAATTCCAATATAGTTGAATCCTGCAATTAATTATCATTTCCGTTGCACTGACGCATTGAAAACAACCAATGAAGCTTTCTAGAAATCATTCTCATACCAACCACATAAATACGATCACAGTTTCATATGATTCATGTTATTCTGGCTTCATTCTTGAAACACGCGGTGTGGCGAAATGGAAGTAATTGGAAGTAATAAGGGCGGAATGAAGCTTTGCTTTGGAGGCATCATGTATACAAAGCAGATTACTAAACCAAATCATATCCGTTGGAGATGTGTCAAGCGAACACTATATTGTATTCGAACAATTATATTTAACAGTTATATTTAAAATCGTTTATTATACGTGTAAAACGTTAATTTCTTGTTATATGTATTACATTTTGAGTAATATACTGTATTAGTTGAATGTCTATTTTTTGACAAAGGCTCTTATAAATTTCTTATAAATTGGTGCCATTTTTCCGTCTCAGTCATTATTCCGCTGCCATTTTTACCGGTGCCATTTTTCACTTATTCGACTCGTCAACATTTGCCGTCACAGGCTACCGCCACTCATTCAATCTTTTACAATTACTGCAGTCAAATTTACCCTTTTATAATTTTTACTATGATTAATAACGTATTCCTAAATAGTGGAATATCAATTCCCCTTGGCTTAGTTCCTGCATCGTTATCCTATCCGCGCATATCTCAGCAAATATAATAACCTGTCCAAATTCCAAAACGGCATTTTCCATATTTCACATGACAATTGTGTTTTCCGCATTCTACACCACTTATTTATCATTGTGTTCGCGAAATTTGAAACCGTTCACTAAAAATGCCAAACGCGCATCTCTACCGCGAGGACAGCAAGAACCCCACTAAGCCGCGGTATTGCAGAATATACACAATATACACCTGTATATAAATACTGTATATTGTGTATACATATACTTAACTGTATAAACTCAATTACTATACACAATATACATGTCTATAGTCAAAACTGTATATACTGTATATTATCACCATATACACAATATACATGTCTATAGTCAAAACTGTATATACTGTATATTATCATTTTGAGCAACCTCTAGTCTGTATATAGTGTATATTGTGTATATAGTGTATACATATACACTATATACACAATATACATGTCTATTGTCAAAACTGTATATACTGTATATTATCACTTTTGAACAACCTCTAGTCTGTATATAGTGTATATTGTGTATATAGCGTATACATATACACTATATACACAATATACATGTCTATAGTCAAAACTGTATATACTGTATATTATCACTTTTGATCAACCTCTAGTCTGTATATAGTGTATATTGTGTATATAGTGTATACATATACACTATATACACAATATACATGTCTATAGTCAAAACTGTATATACTGTATATTATCACTTTTGACCAACCTCTAGTCTGTATATAGTGTATATTGTGTATATAGTGTATACATATACACTATAACACAATATACATGTCTATATTCAAAACTGTATACTGTATATTATCACTTTTGATCAACCTCTAGTGACTAGTCTGTATATAGTGTATGCTTCGTTCTTTAAAAAATCCCGTTTGCGTTATGTTTCAGTTAATAACATGCACAATAGGGTTAGGATTAAGGTTCGGGTTAGTGTTAGGGATTAGGACTAATGTGTTGTTGCCTCGTTCTACGGTAAAATCCCGTGGTCATATCTTCACAAACAACTTATTCACATTGTCTGCAAGCCGCGGTATTGCAGAATATACACAATATACACCTGTCAATAAATAGTGTATATTCTGTATACATATACTTAACTGTATAAACTCACTTACTATACACAATATACATGTCTAATGTCAAAACTGTATATACTGTATATTATCACTTTTGAACAACCTCTAGTCTGTATATAGTGTATATAGTGTATATAGTGTATACATTATACACTATACAAGGCAATATACATGTCTATAGTCAAAACTGTATATACTGTATATTATCACTTTTGATCAACCTCTAGTCTGTATATAGTGTATATTGTGTATATAGTGTATACATATACACTATATACACAATATACATGTCTATAGTCAAAACTGTATATACTGTATATCACTTTTCAACAACCTCTAGTCTATATATAGTGTATATAGTGTATATAGTGTATATACATATACACTATATACACAATATACATATATATAGTCAAAACTGTATATACTGTATATTATCATTTTGAACAACCTCTAGTCTGTATATAGTGTATATTGTGTATATAGTGTATACAGTACATATACAGTATATACACAATATACATGTATATTGCCAAAACTGTATATTATCACTTTTCAACAACCTCTAGTCTGTATATAGTGTATATTGTGTATATAGTGTATACATATACACTATATACACAATATACATGTCTATAGTCAAAAACAGTATGTACTGTATATATATTATCACTTTTGATTTGCTCTAGTCTGTATATAGTGTATGCTTCGTTCTTTAAAAAATCCCGTTCGCGTTATGTTTCAGTTAATAAATAACACAATAGGGTTAGGATTAAGGTTCGTGTTAGGGTTAGGGTTAATGTGTTGTTGCCTCGTTCTACGGTAAAATCCCGTACTCATATCTTCACTAACAACCTATTCACATTGTCTGCCAATGATATAATATGCTTTGTAAAACGCACTTACATATCAGTTGCTTTAAATTGTTTCATCACTAATCCCCAATACCGGAACATCCCAACCCAATGTTTCCGTTCTTTACTATAATCCTCGCTAAACATCGACAAATTACCTAAAATTTACCTAAAACAATTGCTCCATTCTTTAAAACTACTCACATAAAGTGACTGTATAATTCAATGACGCGGACCAATCACTGACACTATACGCCTACGTGCGGCACGATGAAACCATACATTACGAATAACGGTGTGACACCTCGCGAGCACAGATTAATAATCAAATTCCGTAACTCTCACTATATACACTATATACACTTTTGACTTTAGACGTATACTATACGTATAGAGTGTATATATATATACACAATATACACAATATACACAATATACACTTTTGACGTATACTATACGTATATAGAGTGTATATATATACACAATATACACAATATACACTATATACTCACTTAGCTTCATTCTAACTCTCACTATATACACTTTATACACTTTTGACTTTAGACGTATACTATACGTATAGAGTGTATATATATACACAATATACACAATATACACTATATACTCACTTAGCTTCATTCTAACTCTCACTATATACACTTTATACACTTTTGACTTTAGACGTATACTATACGTATAGAGTGTATATATATACACTATATACACAATATACACTATATACTCACTTAGCTTCATTCTAACTGTCACTACAGTATATACACTTTATACACTTTTGACTTTAGACGTATACTATACGTATAGAGTGTATATATATTCACTATATACACAATATACACTATATATTCACTTAGCTTCATTCTAACTCTCACTATATACACTTTATACACTTTTGACTTTAGACGTATACTATACGTATAGAGTGTATATATATACACTATATACACAATATACACTATATACTCACTTAGCTTCATTCTAACTTTCACTATACACTATATACACTTTTGACTTTAGACGTATACTATACGTATAGAGTGTATATATATACACTATATACACAATATACACTATATACTCACTTAGCTTCATTCTAACTTTCACTATACACTATATACACTTTTGACTTTAGACGTATACTATACGTATAGAGTGTATATATATACACTATATACACAATATACACTATATACTCACTTAGCTTCATTCTAACTTTCACTATATATACACTATATACACTTTTGACTATGGGACATCTATAGTGTATATAAATATACATGGGGAATATACACAATATACCCAACATATATACAGTGTATACATATACACAATATACATATATTTATGTATATATATACACTATATACGCAACGTGTATATAGTGTATATTCTGCAATACCGGGCCTTACTCAAGAACCCGAGTTACGATTCGAGTTATAGGACTCCAGTTAGGATTCCAGTTAGGATTCCAGTTAGGATTCGAATTAGGATTTCTTTCATATTTTTCTGTGTAAAGACGTATTTTTTGACGTCTGTCGATATAGTGCGATTTTTCTCAGCGGCATAAAGTATACTCGGTATCACACTAAACTTTACTAAATGAATTTTAATACGTATATGCGGTGTCTAAACTTATCGTCATTAAAAATTACGGCAGTTTCGGTAGACGCGAATCTTTGCCACAAATATTTCCTGACCTAACGCGGTTGGGTGGTAGCAATAAAATATATAAATGTATATGTGTCATATATACAACAGCTAAACAAAGGTCAAACTGGTATCGAAAATAATATATTCATTGGGAGTTTATTTTTCTATCCACTTTTCACGGGTGACATTACAAAACACAAAGCAGTGAATACGCAAAATGATACTTGATAAACGCGTTATATCTTTGCTATATCTGTACGTATTTGCCATGCACGCACCGCACTAGCTAGCTAGCCGTCATTAATATTTGAGTCATTAAATGCGGTAAAATGATATGTTTCCGTTGCATGCGTCTTTACTAGATTGCTAGCGGCGAGCATTCGTTGGTTTTGCTGCCTCACACTAGTTTTTCTCGGTGATATTGCGCTAGATGACTGGCTACACACTAGCTATCACACCTCACTCTGACAATAATTATATTGTAATTTGTCACATCACTCAAGCCGCCATCCCCCTTATTCATACCGAGGTTCATACGACAAATCATACCTTTACTGAAATTCGTAATATATTAATATATATTTATAAAAGTAAACACCTGAAAACTGTGTCAAATTGATTACTAATATACACTGTCAACTATTAAATGCTTTGAACCTAGGTTCTACTCTTCAGAAAGACTATATAATCCATAACAAACGTTTGCAGTTTTGATCAATTCGCTTTGTAATTTATCTTTAAATTACGTTTTCCGCCTGGTATATCTATTGCCACAATTCGCTTTGTAATGACGTATTGACAACTAGTTCCCAAGGAAACACAGTTCACGAAACGTACGGATCGACAAAATGTTCGGGAGCCCTACCTAACGGCCAACATCGTACCCAGGGTCTTATCTCGCAAGGCAGAGTGTTTACGGATCGTAAACACATTTTACGATTCGTTAGCATCATTACCATCCGTACGGATCGACAAAATTTTTGGGAGGCCTACCTAACAACCAACGCAGAGTGGAGCTCACGGATCGTAAACACATTATACGATTCGTAAGCATTCTTACCATCCGTACGGATCGACAAAATTTTGGGGAGGCCTATCTACCACCAACGCAGATTCTTCACGGATCGTAAACACATTTTACGATTCGTTAGCATCTTTACCATCCGTACGGATCGACAAAATTTTGGGGAGGCCTACCTACCACCAACGCAGAGTCTTCACGGATCGTAAACACATTATACGATTCGTAAGCATTCTTACCATCCGTACGGATCGACAAAATTTTGGGGAGGCCTACCTACCACCAACGCAGAGTCTTCACGGATCGTAAACACATTATACGATTCGTAAGCATTCTTACCATCCGTACGGATCGACAAAATTTTGGGGAGGCCTATCTACCACCAACGCAGAGTCTTCACGGATCGTAAACACATTTTACGATTCGTTGGCATCTTTACCATCCGTACGGATCGACAAAATTTTGGGGAGGCCTACCTACCACCAACGCAGAGTCTTCACGGATCGTAAACACATTTTACGATTCGTTAGCATCTTTACCATCCGTACGGATCGACAAAATTTTGGGGAAGCCTACCTACCACCAACGCAGAGTCTTCACGGATCGTAAACACATTATACGATTCGTAAGCATTCTTACCATCCGTACGGATCGACAAAATTTTGGGGAGGCCTACCTACCACCAACGCAGAGTCTTCACGGATCGTAAACACATTATACGATTCGTAAGCATTCTTACCATCCGTACGGATCGACAAAATTTTGGGGAGGCCTACCTACCACCAACGCAGAGTCTTCACGGATCGTAAACACATTTTACGATTCGTTGGCATCTTTACCATCCGTACGGATCGACAAAATTTTGGGGAGGCCTACCTACCACCAACGCAGAGTCTTCACGGATCGTAAACACATTTTACGATTCGTTAGCATCTTTACCATCCGTACGGATCGACAAAATTTTGGGGAGGCCTACCTACCACCAACGCAGAGTCTTCACGGATCGTAAACACATTATACGATTCGTTAGCATTCTTACCATCCGTACGGATCGACAAAATTTTTCGGACGCCTACCTAACACCAAGGCAGAGTCTTCACGGATCGTAAACACATTATACGATTCGTAAGCATTCTTACCATCCGTACGGATCGACAAAATTTTGGGGAGGCCTACCTACCACCAACGCAGAGTCTTCACGGATCGTAAACACATTTTACGATTCGTTGGCATCTTTACCATCCGTACGGATCGACAAAATTTTGGGGAGGCCTACCTACCACCAACGCAGAGTCTTCACGGATCGTAAACACATTTTACGATTCGTTAGCATCTTTACCATCCGTACGGATCGACAAAATTTTGGGGAGGCCTACCTACCACCAACGCAGAGTCTTCACGGATCGTAAACACATTATACGATTCGTAAGCATTCTTACCATCCGTACGGATCGACAAAATTTTGGGGAGGCCTACCTACCACCAACGCAGAGTCTTCACGGATCGTAAACACATTTTACGATTCGTTGGCATCTTTACCATCCGTACGGATCGACAAAATTTTGGGGAGGCCTACCTACCACCAACGCAGAGTCTTTACGGATCGTAAACAGATTTTACGATTCGTTAGCATTCTTACCATCTGTACGGATCGACAAAATTTTTCGGACGCCTACCTAACACCAAGGCAGAGTCTTCACGAATCGTGAATACCTTTTTACGAAATGTCACCATTCCTACGATCCGTACCATTGGTACTGATACCCCAGAGCAAATTTTTTCTTTCAATTAAAATTCACGATTAGTAAATTGTTTTTACGACTTGTGAAAGCAAAAGTCATTTTTACAGATCGTACTCCAAAATAACGATCCGTATACTTTCGTAGTATTGGACAAACCTCTAATAGTAAGGCTAATATTATACATATAAGTATCCCAAATCTAAAACATAACCCTATAGCTAACCGTAAACATTATCCTTAACCCAATACTCACCCTAACTCTAATTTAATGTGATTTATTTTTGAAAGAACAGCTGATTTTACTTTCGAATTCTACACCGAAAGTCTATGTGACGTCATCTCGTGAACTAATATGAGACTTTTAAAGCACTGCTTTCAGTCTGATATGAGCAATGCTTTTAGTCCGACAACAATGATTTCAGTCCTTTCACTGCTTTCAGTCATTTCACTGCTTTCAGTCCTTTCACTGCTTTCAGTCCTTTCACTGCTTTCAGTCCTTTCACTGCTTTCAGTCCGACAGCAATGCTTTCAGTCCTTTCACTGCTTTCAGTCTGACATGAGCAATGCTTTCAGTCCGACAACAATGCTTTCAGTCCTTTCACTGCTTTCAGTCCGACAGCAATGCTTTCAGTCCTTTCACAGCTTTCAGTCCTTTCACTGCTTTAAGTTTGACATGAGCAATGCTTTCAGACCGACAGCACTGCTTTCAGTCCTTTCACTGCTTTAAGACAGCACTGCTTACAATCCAACAGCACTGCATTCAGTCCGACAGCACTGCAGTGGCGTAAATCTCGGGCTAGAGGCCCCCGGTAAAAGAAGAGGCCCCCCCCCAACGATCCAAAGCCAACTGTTGCCTGCAAAGTCAAGACTTGAAATTGAATTTTATATCCCCCCCGAAGGCCTAACTTTGTGTTTGGCGAATTCTGCAAGGATATTTATTGACACTAACAAAAAAAGAAAATCGTTGCGACAACTGCGTATGAAAGACAAGTTGGCCATTGTATGCTTGATTATAATACCGAATTCGCGAATTTAGCTTATATTTGTAAACCGCATCTTGTTGATCTAATTATAAGAACTATGGAGCAAAGCACTTGTAGTGATAGGTTGTAGACGTCAAATTTGAAGATTATAATCAATAAGTTCCACTAACAAGTATAAACAAATAACAAATCTGAACATACACATAACTACAGTTCATTAAAAGATACTCCTGTGCACGCCGAAAAAGCAGCTTTATTTATTCATTAACCTGCTTCATTCTTGCAAAATAGCACGAGGAAACGACCGAGCCCACGCATCGTCTTGACAGCGGATTTTTGAAACTTACTGCATCTATACTTTATAATGGTTTTGTAAAACTTTGATACTGTTCAAGACAAATTAAACTTGTTTCTACTTTCTAACAAAAGGCAAAAGCTACTAAATTCTCAAATAGAATGCGCATGCCGTAATCCGTATATTCGTATAAATTATTTTTTGTTAAGATCTTGGCCAAGGGCCCCCTTGGAAACCTCCAACACAAGGGCCCCCGGCTCTGGCCGGGGAGAGCCCCTAGTAGTTACGCCACTGCAGCACTGGTGCTTTAAGCAATACATTATTGAGAATTTGATGGGCTCCAAATTAATTTTATTCTTTCTTTTAAACAGTTTTAAGCACTAGCATGTTGAAGTCCGCCGACAGGTTAACTGACAACAGCGTTTGGTACTTGACGCTTGTTACATCACTTCCAATGTTATGTACGCTTCAGTACAATAGAACGCTCATTCTAATATATTTTTTGATGTCAATCTTAAGCAACAGCTCTCGTCTTTCTTAGAACTGGATATATAAGTTGGAAATACTATAGAGTACGCTAAGAAGCTTTCGGAAAGAAAAATCTTGTAAGGAACGCCTTAAGATTTCGCTTTACTTTGGTCCAAATGTTTCATATAACCCTCTTATTAACGTTAATCGCCTCATGTTTCTAAAGCACTCGTGTTTATACTTAAAGGACTTCTGATTACAGGCATGTAGAAGCGCTTACAAGTGTTAGTTAAGTGCATGTATTAATTATGTTAATACCTTCCTACAATCCAAGTGAATCGGATTACCATAATAGTATCCAGGAAGTTATATTTATAAACGGTTTAAGCAGTGGTGTTAGCAAGGATGTAGAGAGAGAGAGAGAGAGAGAGAGGAGAGAGAGAGAGAGGAGAGAGAGAGAGAGAGAGAGAGAGAGAGAGCGGGCGGGCTAGGAATTTTTAGAGAACAAATTAGGCACTAATTCATTAAAATAAATAAATTGTTTTTATTTTATAAATGAAATACTAGCTTTTCGTCTATTAATAGAAAACGATATCTTCACATGATGCAAATGAGATTTAGCGTGTCTTTATTATTTTGTTCTTTGTTTACTTTGTTAACTGCATGAATAATAAATGAGAAATATTCAAAGCTCTACAGACTTGCTACTTTATATAATTCGTTATACATCCATTTTCATCTCGTATAAATAACGTGAATATCATCGAATGCATTTCTTAACAATCAACCAAAGCCGTTATGTTTCTAATTCGCGGTAAAATTTAAAGGCGAGGTAAGTAAGAAATTATAATCTAGCTGAATAATTAACTTTAAACCAATATTAAGAAACAATTGACCGCCGATCTCAGGAAATTGTGCATGCTTATATAGTACGTATTCCTCATAATGCGAACTATAAACGTAAATCAATAGGGTAATCACCGAAAAATAAACTCTTAAAAGCAAGGCGAATTAGGTCTCTTTGAGACCAAGCCGTGACTTTATGTTAATGACGAGTTCTTCATGACGTTTCCCATATTAACTTTTGCTTACAGTAGTTTAGGATAATTTTACTTCCCAGCAGAACCGATGCATTTTACATTCTTGTGCGTAGTAGATACGGTAGATACGTTATTTATTTGTTTATTATTATTATTCATACAATATTTCATACATACCAGGAATTAAGCTACATTTTAAGGCATGCTCTGATGCACAATACACAATATAGAGAAATACGTTGAAAGGTATCATTATCTGATGGCGTCGTGAAACCGTAACTTTCTGAAGGTCGGTGACACCCTGCAACCATATAGGGCTACACACACTAATATAGTGAAGTGAAGTTACAATGTGTAATTCTTAAGACACAAATCATGTATTTTACTATACTTGACATATACTGAGACTCACATTGATCTAACTAGTTAATTAATGGTTAGAGCGTCTCAACGCTGGAATCATAAAATTACAGCTGGTTTGATCTCTGTCAGGACTCATATCGTCCATATACCGGTATATCGTAAAACATTTTCTGACTATTTCAGATTGACGATATATATCGTGAGTAATTAAACACTGAATATTTAGAAGAGTATATAAACTTCAAATAATTAGTTCTTAAGTTCTTTCAATTTTTTAGGAAATAGAGAAGAAAATAGATTGCTAAGATGTGAAGGAAGTGAAATAAAGTTAAGTATGTGAAGATCGGTAAAATGTGAAGGAAAGTTAAAAAATTCGTAGTTTCGAGACTCAATTCTCAAACCAATTGTTTTCAGTTAAAGTATTATCCAATGCGCCACACCGCTATAATTGACACCCAAAATCTCGGTGTCAACGATTCACTCTTTGACGAAGTCCTCATCTCAAAATGTTAGACGTCCTAAACATTATTTCTGCAGTACACGTACAACCATCTAGAGTTATCGATTTGTATTTCTACATTACCTACCACAGCACAACACTTTCAGATATGATGTCATCGTGGTGTTAGACCGACGTTGTATCGGTCAGACGGCAATTCCCTATGACGTAAAATAACTGATTACACTGGTCTTAGCGGGTAATCACCGAACTCTTTGCGTGGTAATCGTATATTTAAGAATTCATTTTAAAAGATATTTTTGAAAATTTTAAAACCTAATTGTGCTGGCACATGAAACTTGAGCAAAACCTGTTTAAAAGTTAAAACCTTCTAGTTTATCTTATTTTCACAAAAATGATACTTTTTCTTACGTGAACCTCCCGCCATCTCCAGAAATTACTAGCTCTGTCTCAGGTCCGAGGAAACTGCCGCGCAGCATGGTAGCATACTGTAACTACCAGTATTGTAACTACCAGTACTAAGGTATTGCATAATCATGCAGAGTGATATAATTATAGTTTTCTAGAACATTTTTTTTGTTAACAAAATCCTCCTATTGTAACACACAGCCCAAAGAACTAACCTTACAAAATGGTTTGTAAATCTGTTAATCTACCTTAAATTTAATTAAGTGTTTACTATTTTGGCTGACATTCCTGATATAAGAAACCTGAATTCAAAACATAGTCGTAACCCTTAACCTTACCCCAATACTAACCTTAATCCTAAACCTAATACTAAGGCTGAATACATGATGTTTCATGTAAGAATCCCGAAATTAAAACATATATCACCCCAGCTAATCTAACCTATCCAACCCTCAACCCAAACGTATTAACGTTAATCGCCTCGTGTTTCTTAAAACACTCCTATTTACTTCTGGTTACAAGCATGTAGAAGCGCTGAATTACAAGTGTTAGATAAGTGCATGTATGAATTATGGATTGCTTTTGCTCTTTCAATCCAAGTGACGGGATTACCATAATGGTATCCAGGATGTGTCGCAGACACTGCAATGTGAGAATTTAATCGGGTCTATAGATACATTGTGATTGGCCGTGACAAGTACAGTACTGGATGGAGTAGTGCTGGAGATATGTAGATATATGATGTATTATATTGCTAGCTATAGTTGCTTTAACGAAGGATGCCTTGCAAGAGTAGGCCTACAATGCGTTGAATCCATTCATTCGACTGTTCACGACGTAATATAATTATCATATAAAAGCACCTATAGAAAATTCTGCGTAGGAATGTTTGGTCGTCAGGGCAATTCATTTTACGCGTTTGGGCAATTTATTTATTCGTCAGGTCAATGTATTCGCCTTGTATGAAATACTTGCTATAAGTCTACTGTAAGTCCAAATGGGTTTTGTCAACCTTCTATACTGTCGACCGTGTGCCCAAAAATAAAAAGAGCCATTGGTATACAAGCTGTTGCTGTGCGACCTAGCTCCATGCTCCACTCTAGAATTTACTTGTATTATATTCTTTGTACCTATTAACGCGGCAAGCAGACTGACGTCGTTCGATGAAAATATAATATGTTTATTTCCAATAATTATCTTATAAAGACATTGTAATCTTTAGCAGTATTTTTACAAGCTAAATATTTAAATATATATATAAATATTTATCTAATATATAGACCTAATTAATTTATCTGCCGAATATATTCTATGCTTGGCTATAAATATTACAATTTATTTGTGTAATAACAATCCAACTTTCATTTGTTACATATATAAAAATTATCTGATTGATATTAATTATCTGTGATGCAGATGTTATATAAAAAACCTCTTGTCAGCTAATACAGTGAAGTTATAAAGCTTTGGTACTATGAATAATTCGATAATATTTCTAATTAGTTTAACTATATAGTATTCTATAATAAATTATGACAGCCGTGAATAAGTTTTTATTAATTTATCCAAGACCTTGTTAAAGATTACGGAAAATGCAACAGCTATGCGATGAGCTTGCAAAGACTTTTTACCGTTGTGTGTGATTCTCACTAACAAATGGTAATAGAGTGGTTTGCAGAATTTGCATTTTTCTTTGTCCTTGCACTCGGCTTCAATTATCCGTCGTGGGAAACGGTTGTATACGGGTCCAGTCACCTTCCAGGTAAACGGGCAGAGTTTATCGGATTTTTGTGCCACTTTATACGATTTACTAGCCATGATTTCCTCTACCAATTTCCTTTGATTAACGGATACCATTGTTTCACCCAAAATGTTTAAATTGGGACTGATTTTTTTATAAGGACCAGGCGCTGCTTGAGAGCTAAGCATTCCTGATTCTATCACAAGCAAAGCTAATGTAACCTGAAAAAATAAGAGTTTTAATATATATATATATATATATATATATATATATATATATATATATTATATATATATATATATATATATATACAGTATATATATATATATATATATATATATATATATATATATATATATTATATATATATATATATATATATATATATATATATATATATATATACATATACATATATATATATATATATACTGTATATATACAAATTGTAGCTTAGGTATATCTACATGTATCACTGATTTATTATGTCTTTGTAAGTTGTATCGCAACTCGTACCTTTAGCATGAAGTGACATCTACATAAAGCATGTTTTGAAAACATGATGGGTAGTACTTCTTAAGATGAAACACGTTTCTATATAGTCGAGGTCAAGTGATTTCCATCAAATTATGAACTCTTAAACCCTTTAGTGCCTAATTTGCATTTAATACTTCCGGATTATTTTAGTTTGGATTAGTTCATTTACTATAAGCACGTAAACCGGTTGAGACGCCGACCTTTTTATGAACCGAACCTAATGTAAATTAGAAAACTGTATTGTTCAAGTTCATTTGCATTAGCTTTGGATCATGAAAAACTCGGTGTCTGAATCGGGCCTTATTTGTTCGATAAGAAGAATGTTGTCAGCATCTGCCTACCGTAATCGTGGAATGGTGAGCACCGTGGAATGGTGACCAATCGTTGAATGGTGATCATTCATGCGAAGTTGGTATGTGGCAATGGAGCTATTTATGTTAGCCATAGACAGAACATGCTAGATCAAGAGTTGTTAAATCAAAAATCATCTCGTCTCTGACAACTGAGCAAGAGTTAATGTTGAACTTCGCCAGCTGGAAAACAGCGAAGTGTTAGTCGACGCTTTGAATTTCCAGCATAAACTTCGTTATAATTTTTTTTTTCTTATTTGAAATGGCTATGCAGGTATGCATAAATTTAACACATAACCCTATAGCATACCCTAAACTAATCCTAACTTTAATGATATTGCTTTATTTTAGAAATAACAGTTGATTTTACTTTCTAATTCTATACTAACGAAAGTCTATATGTGACGTCATTTTGTGAACTGTATGAGACTTCACCCTTAATCTCCTCATGTTTGCTAAAGGTTGTCGCATCGTATAAACAGCAAGTATAGTCCCTGCGACAAAATTAAAATAATCCAATCAAAGAACGTTATTTTATTTTCCTTTTCCTTCGCTGACATGTCCCCTCGTGTGTCAGGGGAAATGTGCCCGCAACATGCCCCCGCAATTTGTCGCCCTGTGTGTGAAGACCTTAAAGCACTCATGTTTACTTAAGGGACTTGTGATTACAAGCATGTAGAAGCGCTTACAAGTGTTAGTTAAGTGCATGTATGTATTATGTTAATACCTTCCTACAATGGAAGTGGGTTGACATAATGGTATCCAGGATGTTATATACTTCCTGTCAGAGCCGCCGAGAGATAAGATTGGCCAGGGGAAGGTGGGGTTTAGTTATGGTTTTTCACGGGCCCACAAATGCCTTAAAAGTTTCATTCTATGTGTAGGATTTGCGTGATGGTAATCGTTTCGAGCCCCTTATTTACACTGGGGCAGTTGCCCCGGCTACCCCCTCTCTCGGCAGGGCTGCTTCCTTTATTTATGAACGGTTGTACAGTTATAACGAACTGGCAGGGGACCGGAAAATTTGTTCGTTATAACGGGGGTTCGTTATATCAAAAACCCCGTTATAACGAATTTGTGGGAAAACCACAAAAGCGTTTTAATTATTTAACTTTTGAAAAAATTGTGGGAGGCGAGAAATCGTGGGTCATGTGCCATTGACGCTTTCGCGCATCTTCCACTTGTTTTTGAAACATGGAGGACATATTTAAGTCCAAGTGACCGGAAGAGAAGAGAGAAAGGTATTGCGTTAGAAATTCCGGCAACCTATACCACTGCAAAAAAAGTCGAGTTTTCCCGTATGGATTATTAGAGGAAAACTCGGGGAAAACGCGGCATAATCCATATGTTTTCCCATGTTTTCCATGTGGATTATTCGGAATAATCATCGAATAATCCATGCGGAAAAAACAGTAAACGTGCAATAATCTTGAATTTTCCGTTAGCGGATTATTAGACGTAAACCTTGGTTTTCCACAGGTTTTCCAGGTTAGATTACGTGAAAAAACTCTAATTGTCCGCACGTTTTCCCTATGGGACAATTAGGGGAAATCCAGTGAGATCATTCACGATTACACAGGTTTTCCGTTGTGTAATATTCGAGGGAAACTAAAACTCGAACTCGTTCGTGGATAATTGAGGCAAAATAACGTTTTCTACAGGTTTTACTGTTTGAATTATTAGGGGATAATTTAGGTTTTCCAGGGGTATTCTTTTGTGATTATTCGTGATTATTCGAGTTTTCGGTTGCGGATTATTCGTGGCAAACTAACGTTTTCTTTAGGTTTTCCCAACTGGATTATCAAGGGAATATTGCGGTATTCTTGGATATTCCCGTTGTGATTATTCCCGTGAGGTTTTTACCGCCATGCTGAAAATTTAGCCACGAAGTATTTCACCCTGAGTATAATAAACACAGTTAGTTGATAGTTAAACTCAAATTAACTGAGTTAAAACGGGTATAAACATACAGAACAAATATGCATAAGTATGAAAAAATTGCAATCTTTATTTGCTAATATATAACTAATGATCACATGGCAGCCGGATAAATGTCTGATTTATATATATTTATATACATATGTTAACTAGTGTAAAATTATAACTTTACATTGACGTCATTTCCAAAGAAGAATTACTATTGTTGCCAAACATGGACATACAAAACATCTTAAACTGTGCGTTATAATTTAAAGACTGTGAATATGAGGAAATATAGAAATTTTTTTTGGCAAAAATAGTAAAATGTCCGGTTCAAACGTCGAACTTCACATGAGCCGAACTCCATATTAGGAGAGTCAGTTTTGTTTTCGGACATTTACATCTAATCATGTAAAGTTCGGTGTTTGACCTCGGCCTATATTGTATATACATACAAAGAAGTTTAGATAGATCCTTGTATATATGCATGCATGCGCAATTAAAATTAAATATTGAATATTTTCGATATTGTTCACCCAACACGATAACTGTGCAGGATCCACATCTGACGCTCGGTCACTTCCCACGCCATCTATATCCTCTTTTCCACCTGCCTTTTCTGGGATGAGCTGAGCTTCGCCTCCCATCTTTGGTCCAAACTTTTAAAAATCTGAATACTTCCTCTTTCATCCACGCCAAGGGTCATATAACTATTGATTCATCTTCGGACTCTTTAGAAGAAATCAAGGAAGCATGGATAGCTTTCCAATTCCGTCATGCTTCTCTTGCTCGCTCAGCTGCGATTCTCGCCTTTTCAATTTCTATAGATAACCAAGTCGTTATCGATTCCATCCTATCCTTTCGGAATCGCAATGTGGTTTTCTGAAATTCTGAATTTAAGGCTTTGTCTAGGGGACAAATGTTTTGTCCAACACCAAAGGAAATTAATAGGTTTGAGTTGGCTAGGGATATTTTGGAATTTGGAAGAAAAATGAAATGTATTTCAGTCAAAATTGGGGAAATGAACAGAATGATTCTGATAAAAGAACACATTTTAAGAATAAGTCAACATGGACACCTAAACATAACAGATCCAGCTTTAGAGCTATTCCATAAAAGTTTGGAAAATAAGATTCTTTCGATCGATGAAAATGGAAGTAATTATACAGTAATTTGGATATAGAAGAAAGGCGAGCTCTTAAAAACCTTATTAAGAGATATAAGGGTATTGTTATTAAAGGTTCAGATAAGGAATCGGCGGTTGTAGTTTGGGGAATAAAGGAATATTGTGAAGAGGCTTATAAACAATTAGTGGATAGTTTAGTCTATAAGGTAGTGGACAATGACCACGGTGGGAGATTTATGTAATATACAGTAGTTAGAGAATGTTTTGTGGCTTTAAAAGATAAAGGTATTATTACGGAAATATAAAGGTAAGGCTAAAAAATTTGGAAGATTCTATTTATTCCCGAAAATTCACAAACGTATGACAGATGCGACATTCTTCCAGATTAAAAATAGTCAAGTTTGGAAGTGACAAAAGCATATATTGTAATATTTAATGTACTTATAATTAAGACATTTTTCATTTAAGATTTTCAGATGGTAAAATGAATATCTGTATTTCTCTTTAATGTGCAGTTATCGAATAACATATATGTTCATCAAAAACGACTCTGGCCAAGATTAGAAGCAGTGGCGGAAATAGATACCCTTTCATTGCCAATTTTTACAACGGCCCATCAATTGATTAGCTCACTGGCGTAGTAATTTTGAAAATCAATGTTGTCTAAGCCGAGAAAATCAAAGATAAAGTTTATGTAAATCAGGATGATCTTTTCATACCTTTAAAACATGCACCTACACGGTAGTGATTTCTTCAGTTCTCTTTTCCACATGAATTATTATGAATAATAAATAATAAAATGTAAAGTAACTCCAATGAATAATTATATTCTTTATGAACGTTTTAAAGTTTTTTTCCCAAAACTATCAATATTTTGTCCTATAGATAATGTATTTTCACACTTGTCATTCAATATTTAAAAATGATAAACGATTGTAGTGATATACATGCATATATAACAAGGAAAGTGCTTTTATTGATTATATATTAATTTACACGTTGTTTGTCTCTTAAAGGGAAATGGCAATAACAATTTTCTTTGTCTCATTTGAAAGAACATTTAAAATAATATATGAAGACCTTTTAAAATTTCCCCGTAACTTCCTTAATTTTTGAAATATCTGTGAACAAAAATATCTGCAATCCGCCATCTTGTTTTATAATTAGATCTAATTAAGTGACGTCAAAACCAGGGTAAACATTCTAAAAGTTGTAAATAATTGCCCAAATATCAGTGGAATGCGTTCAAATAGATTGCTAGTTCACTTAAAAGTATACAACACCCAAAACAACTACGATTTAGCATCTATAATGACTCGATAATTGCTGATATAAAAAACATTCTACCCTGGTTATGACGTCACGCATATCCAAGGATGGTTATGCATATCCAAGATGGCGGAATGTTCAATGTTCTTTGTTAAAAAGAAGTGAAATATTTACAGAACCAAGAACGATATGGAAAATCTGTAAAAGGTCTTCATATATCATTTTAAAAGTTCTTTCAAATAAGATAAACTTAATTTTTATTGCCATTCCCTTTAAACTCACACTCTCGTACGTACCTCGTTCGTTCTTTTAACCTCGTACTTTCTCGCAGTAATCTAGTATATATAATACAAGTTTTAAAATTATTATAACAGCTTTGTAGTGGGGTATAGTATTGGGGGTATAGGCGTACGTCAACCACTGATCCGCTACAATTTGCTAGCCAAACCGCCAATCTGCATTATTGTCAAAATCCGAATCCGCTATTGAGACCTATAAAGTATAATTACGGCCATTACTGGAATGGAGATCTAGGATAGGATATTTTTACAAATATGAGTTTTCAGGAATATAACTATTGTTTCCAAAACCTCCTGATATAAATAAATTTGTTAATCTACCTTTAATTAAGTAATTCACTATTTTGGCGACGTTCCATATAACAATCCTGCATACGAACATAATCTTAAACCTAACCCAAACCCTTTAAACCTAATACTAAGACTGACGTTTCATATAAAAATTCCAAATTTAAAATCTTATCCTAACCCTAAACCATTAGCTTCGCCAAAAAAACATATAGACATGCAACAAATAGTTGCTTTAACGATGGGATGCTTTAGGCTGCATTTACACTAGAGAAAAAGTAAAAGTATACTCACATTGTTTTGCATCGTCATGGAACTGATAAAAAACAATAAGAAATCCAGTTATGTATACTTTTTCTCTGTGTAAACGTATTCTTAGGGGCTGTTTATATATGTGCCGGGCTAATGACCGGCTAACCTAGCTAGTTGTGTCACGAAAAACTTTCCTCGACCCAAAGAGATCATTTTAATTAACTTTATGCTCTTCCTACTAACAAACTTAGTGATCAGTTCTGTTTTAAAATATCATAAGTAGCCGTCTATCAGTAGCCGTTATAACTTCGTTAAGCTAATTATCCCGGCTAACCGGGCTAGCCCGGCTCACATATAAACAGCTCCTTAGATTTGCAAGTCTATACAAAACATTCATTAATTGTTTACGTTAAGAAGTAAATAAGACTACTTAATATATTTATCATATCAAAACACCCAGAAATTAGGCATGTCATGTGACCGTCCGCGATATCAAGATCATTTTTTGCGATAGCTAAGTTATTATAGCAAGTATTCCATATAAGGAAAATCAAATACATTGCTTTACTAGCAAATAAGTTGCCTTGACGAGCAAATACGTTGTGGTAGTTACTACGGACGTGAGGTATAAACTGTAAAAACATACTGGTTAACACAACCAATTAGATTTGGTTGTCTCAGATTCAACAATTGACTTTTTACGGGTTATAACAGCCAGAATTTATTGGTTGAAAGAACTAAAAATACGGTCACTTTAATAAAAATATTTGGTTATTTCAACCATTCAGATTGGTATGAATCTGAGACAACCTATCAAATAGGTTGTTTCGACCAATCTGTTTTTACACACGGCCTGATACAAAATATAAAATGACCATCATCTTGAAACCTGGAAACTAGGTCAATGTGTTATTTTCTTTGGTCGTCAGGGCAATGTATTTACTTGTCAGAGAAATGTGTTATGCTCTCGACCCTCGTCTCAGGGTACCTAGCTCCATGCTTCATATACTTTGTAGCTATTAAGTTATTAACGCGGCAAGAAGACTGACTACGTTTTAAAATTATATAATATTTATTTCAATGATAATCATATAAACACATTGTAATCGATAGAAGTATTTTTACAAGCTATGGGAATAAAAATATTTATCTAATAAGGTACAATAGTAACTTATTCATCTATTGCAGCCAGCTGGCGAATATATTTAGTGGTTGGCGAATATATTATATGACGGCCCGCTCTTTAAACTAATTTAAAGTATTCTTATAAATAATAAAATAATATTTAATAATAAATAACGTTTCATTTGTTATACATAAAATTAACTGATTGTATTAATAATCTGTGATGACGTTAATATTGAAAATGAAACTTCTTGTCAGCTAATACAGTGAAGTAATAAAGTCGTCTATATGAATAATTCTGAAATATTTCTAATTAGTTGAACTTATATACTATTCTAAATAAATTATGATAGCCGTGAATAACTTCATCAAAGACCATATTAAAGATTTCGGATAAATGCCACAGCTATGCGATGTGCTTGGAAAGAATTTTTACCGTTGTCTCCGATTCTCACTAACAAATGGTAATAGAGGGGCGTGCAGAATTTGCATTTTTCTTTGTCCTTGCACTCCGCTTCAATTATCCGTCGTGGGAAACGGTTGTATACGGGTCCAGTCACTTTCCATGTAAACGGGCAGAGTTTATCGGATTTTTGTGCCACTTTATACGACTTACTAGCCATGATTTTCGCTATCAATTTCCTTTGATGTACGGCTACCGTTGTTTCACCCAAAATGTTTAAACTGGGATGGATTTTTTTATAAGGACCAGGCAGTGCTTGAGAGTTAAGAATTCGTGATGCTATAAGAAGCAAAGCTAACGAAACCTGCAAAATTACGAGTTTTAAATAATTGAAAATTAAAAATCTAAAAATGATCAATGATTATGACGATATGCATTATAGATACAGCTATTGATATAAACAGTTCCTATAATATACGTTAATTATACTTATAAATTCAATATCTAGTCTAATCACAAAGATATATATATATATATATATATATATATATATATATATATATATATATATATATATATATATATATATATATATATCAACAACTCAAGAAATTGTTTCTTAGGTATATCTGTATGAATCACTGCTGTGTTATAATATCTTTGTATATGTTGTATCGCAACTCGTACCTTTAACAGTAAATGACATCCACATAAATCATGTTTTGAATACATGATGAGTTACTTCTTAAGATGAGACAAGTTTCTTAATAGTCGAGGTCAAGTGATTTCTATCAAATTATAGTGGAACTTTTAAGCCCTTTAGTTCCTAATTTGCATTTAATACTTCCGGATTATTTTAGTTTGGATTAGTTCATTCACTATAAAGCACGTATAAACCGGAAAACTTTCATTGAGGAACAGTTTCAGACGACGAGCTTTTAATTATGAACCGAACCTAATTTAAATTGGAAAAGTCCATTGTTCAAGCTCATTTGCATTAGGTTTGGATCATTCCTGTGAAATTACTTCAAATTTCACAGTTGTGTAGAAATTGCACTGACAAACATTTCGGTTAAAAATAAATGTAGGTTGTTCAGATGGTTTTGTCAATTTAATGTTTTATAACATAAACCAAAAATTTGTCATATATTTTATTTTTTTGAAAAAAAGTATTAAAAAGTATTGTATGTTGATTATACGCGTTTATCCTCCAATTGACGATCTAGAAAACAGCAATGTAATACCTAGCTGTCAAGTTTACATTCGGTAATACAAATATAGGATTTGAGCTTGATGATCGTCCATATATCGTCAGTATTTAAATTTCAAATAATTATAGGTGAGTAGTTACGAGACTCAAACCTATTGTGTTCAGTTAAAGTATTAACTATTCCTCAACACCGGCAACGACATTTCACATCTAAAATTTCGGTATTAACGATTATATATTATTTCTGCAGTATATACCAACCTTCTAGAATTTTCTACACACGGCAAATGGAGCATAACACTTTGATATTATATGATGTCATGGTGACGTTAGACGTTGTATCGGTCAGACGGGAATTCCCTATAGTATCGCTAATGTGTATTAAACATTGTCCCACGTAAAATAACTGATTAATTGCACTGGTTTAAGCGGGTAATAACCGACCTCTTTGCGTGGTAATCAATTCATTTTAAACTGAGATTTTTGAAAATTTCAAAACTCAAATGTGCTGGCACAATGTTTAGTAAAATCTGTTCAAAAGTCAAAACTTTATTTTTGTATCTTTTTTACAAAAATGACACTTTTACTTATGACAATACATGAACCTCCCGCCATCGCCAGACTTATTTATCGTTAGTTGTGTATAGCATTTAAACTATCCTCATGGTAAAATACCGTGCAATGCATAGCAACACTGTAAGGCATTGTATATAACCATGCAGTATTGATATATAATTATTGTTTTCTAGAATTGACATTATCTATATTGTTTCCAAAATCCTCCTGATGCAGTTGGTATATGTACAAAGAAATAAATTAATCTACCTTCAATTTCATTATTTTGGATGATGTTCGATATAAGAATCCCGATTTCAAAACATAGTCCAAAACCTTAACCTAATCCTAACCCGCTTAGACCAGTGCAATCAGTTATTTTACGTGTGGGACAATGTTTAATTGGCATTAGCGGCACAATAGGGAATTCCCGTGTAGGTCTAACACCACGATGACAACATATCTCAAAGTGTTGTGCTGTGTAGGTAATGTAGAAATACAAATCGATAACTCTAGATGGTTGTATGTGTACTGCAGAAATAATGTTTAGGCGTCTAATATTTCGAGAGGAGGGCGTTCATTAAAATGTGAAACGTTGAGACCGAGATTTTAGGTGTGAAATGTCATCGCCGGTGTGGCGCAGTGGTTAATACGTTAACCGAAAACAATAAGTTTGAATCTCGAAACCCCGATTTTCTTTCTCTTTCCGAATGTAAAGTTATTTATTTTCCTTTACATTTTCCTTTTCTATTTCCTGAAAAATCGAAAGAACTCGCCTAATTAATTGAAATTTATATACTCTTCTAAATATTCAGTGTTTTATTACTCACGATATACCGGTATGGACGATATCGTAACGTTCTGTAACTTTCTATTTGCCGGTGAAAGGCTCTAACTTTCTATTTGCCGCGGTGAAAGGCTCTGACCATTAACTAACTAGTTACCTAGATCAATGTGACGTATGTGACATACTGCGTCTGGGAGTCTCAGTATACCAAGTATAGTAAAATACATGATTTGGGTATTGAGAATTACACATTGTAACCTTCGCTTCACTATATTAGTGTGTGTAGCCCAATGGTTGGAGGGTGTCACTTGCCTTCAGAAAGTTACGATTTCGACTCCCATGAAACAATGCTTTCAACGTATTTCTCTGTATTTGTGTATTGTGCATCAGATGCCTTAAAATGCTGTATGAACTATTGTATGAGTAATAATAAACAAATAAATAACGCATCTACCGTATCTACTACGCACTAGAATGTAAAATACATCGGTTCAGTTGGGAAGTAAAATTATCCTAAACTACTGCAAGCGAAAGTTAAAACCGGGACTTTGCATATTGGAAACGTTATGAGAACTCGTCATCAACATAAAGTCACAGCTTGGTCTCAAGGAAACCTTCGCCTTTTAAAGTTTATTTATCGGTGATAACCCGCTTAAACAGCGCTACAATCAATTTTTCACTGTTGATTTACGTGGGATACTGTTTAGTTCGTATTATAAAGAATACGTACTATATAAGCATGTTAATTTCCTGAGATCGGCGGTCAATTGTTTATTATTGGTCCGATTTAAGCTAAATTCACTCAGCTAGATTATAATTTATTAATTGCCTCGCCTTTAAATTTTCCTGCGAATTTGAGAAATAACGGCTTTGGTTGATTGTCAAGAAATCATTCGGTGATATTCATGATATTTATACGAGATGAAAATGGTGTATGATGAATTATATGGTAGCAAGTCTTCAGAGCGTGAATATTACTAATTTATTATTCAAGTGAATAAAGTAAACAAAGAACAAATTAATAAAGACACGCTAAGCCTCATTTGCATGTTTACGTGTGAAGATATCGTTTTGACTGAACAGATGAAAAGCTAGTATTTCATCTATAAAATAAAAGCTTTTTTATTTTAATGACTTAGTAAATAATTTGTTCTCTACAAATCCTAGCCCGCTCTCTCTTTTGGGTGCTGGGAGCTAGCTATCCTACATCTTTGCTAACACCATTGCTTAAACCGTTTATAAATATAGGAAATATATAACTTCCTGGATACCATTATGGTAATCTGATCCACTTGGATTGATCCACATAATTAATAGATGCACTTAACTAACACTTGTAAGCGCTTCTACATGCTTGTAATCAGAAGTCCTAAATATCCCATAGAGCACTCGTGACATTGTCTGACCTATACGTAGTTGGCGATGAGGAGTCTTTGGTGTTCATTTGACTATTCTAAGATAATAGCCTGTGCGTCGGGATAAAACTTATTTCAATTCATAATATCAGACTGGGGAATTCAGTATAACTAATTTGCAAGTGTAAATAGAAATGCATTTCAGACTGATGTTATGAATTGAAATAAGTTTTATAAAGACGCAGAACACGTCATTTTGATGCGCAGTCGACATTACGAACTGGCTTATTAGATAAATTTACCCAAGAGTATTGCATAATATGTGGTGATTTCAACATTGACTGACTATCAGACGAAGGTCAGAAACAGCAGTACTTAAAATATTTGGTCCTTCGTATCAGCAAAAGTTGCATCTAGCATCTAGCTACAACCGATTATGGATCACTTCTGGTTCATCTGTACACCAATATTCCAGACGAATACTTTACAAGTGGAATATATGAATCATATTTTTCAGACAACACACCGGTGTGGTGTGGCTTAAAATAGATGAGATGTATACATATAATACATACATCATAATGTTCGCTTCATAATATGTCTTACACACAGGTTAAAAGTTAAAAAGTTTAAAAACTACCAAACGTAATTTATAGCGCGTTTTCATTTGACGTCATAGGTACAACAATATCACGTGACTGAAAACGATTTATTAACCATGCATAGCTGTGATAAGAACTTTGTTAAGCTAATTATCCCGGCTAAGCGGGCTGGCTCATATATAAACAGCCCCTTAGATGAGAAAGTCTAATAGTATTCAAAACATTCATTCATTGTTTACGTCTACGAAGTAAATAATACTACCTATTATTATGTTCCTGAAAACAACGCTAATACTATATAACGGCCTGATACAAATATAAAATGACCATCATCTTGAAACTAGGTTAATGTGCTATTTTCTTTGGTCGTCAGGGCAATGCATTTACTGGTCAGAGAGATGTTTTGTGCTCTCGACCCTCATCTCGAGAGCACAAAACATTTAATAATTTATTAACGCGGCAAGAAGACTGACTACGTTGTAAGAATATATAATATTTATTTCCAATAATAATCATATAAACACATTGTAATATATAGAAGTATTTTTAAAAGCTATGGGAAAAAAATATTTATCTAATATATTGTACCTTATTCATCTATTCCGAATATACGCAGTGGTTGGCGAATATAATATATAACGGTCCACTCTTTAAACTAATTTAAGTATTCTTATAAATAATAAAATATATTTAATAATAAATAACGTCTGATTTGTTATATATAAAATTATGCGATTGTATTCATAATCTGTGATGACGTTACATTAAAAATGAAACTTCTTGTCAGCTAATACACTGAAGTAATAAAGTAGTCTATATGTATAATTCTATAATATTTCTAATTAGTTGAACTATATACTATTCTAAATAAATTATGACGACAGCCGTGAATAACTTCATCCAAGGCCATATTAAAGATTTCGGATAAATGCCACAGCTATGCGATCGGCTTGGAAAGAAATTTTACCGTTGTCTCCGATTCTCACTAACAAATGGTAATAGAGCGGTGCGCAGAATTTGCATTTTTCTTTGTCGTTGCACTCAGCTTCAATTAACCGTCGTGGGAAACGGTTGTATACAGGTCCAGTTACTTTCCAGGTAAACGGGCAGAGTTTATCGGATTTTTGTGCCACTTTATACGATTTACTAGCCATGATTTTCGCTATCAATTTCCTTTGATGTACGGCTACCGTTGTTTCACCCAAAATATTTAAACCGGGACTGATTTTTTTATAAGGACCAGGCAGTGCTTGAGTCGAGGTAAGAATTCCTGATGCTATCAGAAGCAAAGCTAATGAAACCTGCAAAATTACGAGTTTTAAATGATTGAAGCTCAAAAATCTAAAAATGATCAATGATTATGACAATATGCATTATAGTACTATTGATATAAACAGTTCGTAATATACGTTAATTACACTTATAAATTCAATATCTAGTTCGAGGAATAATCACAAAGATATATATATATATATATATATATATATATATATATATATATATATATATATATATATATATATATATATCCACCACTTGACCCGGCTGGGATTCGAACCGCGACCTTCGGTTTGCTAGTCCGACGCTCTACCGACTGAGCTACTGGTCAAGTTGGGAGCAGGTGGTCCCATGGTTCGTCACTCGGAGTAGCCATTTACATCATTATTATTCACCACCCGAGTTCATAATCCTCATAACATTAAATATATATATATATATATATATATATATATATATATATATATATATATATATATATATATATAAACAAATTGTTTCTTCGGTATATCTGCATGAATCACTGCTGTGTTATAATATCTTTGTATGTTGGATCGCAACTCGTACCTTTAACATTAAATGACATGCACATAAACCATGTCTTGAATACATGATGAGTTACTTCTTAGTCGAGGTCAAGTGACTTCTATCAAATTATAGTGGAACTTTTAAGCCCTTTAGTTCCTAATTTGCATTTAATACTTCCGGATTATTTTAGTTTGGATTAGTTCATTCACTATAAAGCACGTAGTATAAACCGGAAAACTTTCATTGAGGATCAGTTTCTGACTCCGAGCTTTTTATGAACCGAACCTAATTTAAATTGGCAAAGTCCATTGTTCAAGCTCATTTGCATTAGGTTTAGATCATTCCTGTGAAATTACTTCAAATTTCACATTCGTGTGGAAATTGCACTGACAAACATTTCGGTTAAAAATAAATGTAGGTAGTTCAGATGGTTTTGTCAATTTAATGTTTTATAACATAAACCAAAAATTTGTCATATTTTTTATTTTTTTGAAAAAAAGTATTAAAAAGGTATTGAATGTTGATTGTACGCGTTTATCCTCCAATTGACGATGTACAAAAGAGCAATGTAATACCTAGCTGTCAAGTTTACTCTCGGTAAGACAAATATAGGATTTGAGCTTGACGATCGTCCATATATCGTCCGTATACAAATTTCAAATAATTAGGAGAGTAGTTGTATTAACTATTCCTCAACACCGGAAACGACATTTCACATCTAAAATTTCGGTATTAACGATTATATATTATTTCTGCAGTATACCAACCTTCTAGAGTTATCGATTTTCTTCACACGGCAAATGGAGCATAACACTTTGATATTATATGATGTCATGGTGACGTTAGACGTACGTATCGGTCAGACGGGAATTCCCTATAGTATCGCTAATGCAAATTAAACATTGTCCCACGTAAAATAACTGATTGCACTGGTTTAAGCGGGTAATAACCGACCTCTTTGCGTGGTAATCGTATATTTAAGAATTCATTTTAAACTGAGATTTTTGAAAATTTTAAAACTCAAATGTGCTGGCACAATCTTTAGTAAAATCTGTTCAAAAGCCAAAACTTTATTTTTGTATCTTTTTTACAAAAATGACACTTTTACTTATATCACAATACATGAACCTCCCGCCATCTCCCGACTTATTTATGGTTAGCTGTGTATAGCATGTATATCCTCATGGTAAATATACAGCGTAATGCATAACAACACTGCGAGTCATTGCATAACCATACAGTATTGATATAATTATAGTTTTCTATAACATTAACTATTGTTTCCAAAATCCTCCTGATGTAGTACCTTTAACTTCATTATTTTGGCTGACGTTCCATATCGGAATCCCGATTTCAAAACATAGTCCTAACTCTAAACCTTGGCCTAATCCTAACCCTAATAGTAAGGGTAATATTACATATAAGTATCCGAAATCTAAAACGTAACCCTATAGCTAACCCTAAACCTGATCCTTACCCAATACTCACCCTAACTCTAACGATAGTGATTTATTTTTGAAAGAACAGCTGATTTTACTTTCGAATTCTACTACCGAAAGTCTATATGTGACGTCATTTCGTGAACTATATGAGATTTTTAAAGCAATGCTTTCAGTCCGACAACAATGATTTCAGTCCTTTCACTGTATTCGACAGCAATACTCAAAGTACATTGAGTCTCGGTATAATGTAAAAAGTAAAAACTCGTTTCTCTGTGGTCAGTTGAACCATTTTTATTCGAACTGATGATATGACTAATTAGTACTTTGACAATTTGTTATGCAGTTATACGATTAGAAACTATTTTAAATTCCCAGGAGCATAAAATCTTGTGCTTAACAACAATAGGTTAATTTCTAAAGGTCTCGTTTTTATTATACACCTGTAGAACGCTCATTCTAATATCTATTTTGATGTCAATCTTAATTAGCAACAGCTCTCGTCTTTCTTAGAACTGGATATATAAGTTGGAAATACTATAGGGTACGCTAAGAAGCTTTCGGAAAGAAAAATATTTTAATGAACGTTAAGATTTGGCTTTACTTTGGTCCAAATGTTTCATATAACCCTCTTATTAACGTTAATCTCCTCATGTTTGCTAAAGCACTCGTGTTTACTTAAAGGACTTCTTATTACAAGCATGTAGAAGCGCTTACAAGTGTTAGTTAAGTGCATGTATTAATTATGTTAATACCTTCAGACAATCCAAGTGAATCGGATTACCATAATAGTATCCAGGAAGTTATATATTTCCTATATTTATAAACGGTTTAAGCAGTGGTGTTAGCAAGGATGTAGAATAGCTAGCTCCCAGGAATTTTTAGAGAACAAATTAGGCACTAAGTCATTAAAATAAATAAATTGTTTTTATTTTATAAACGAAATACTAGCTTTTCATCTATTAAGAGAAAATGATATCTTCACATGGAAGATGCAAATGAGATTTAGCGTGTCTTTATTATTTTAATTGTTATTGTAGCAGGACGCTATCCAAACCGAGATTATACTGATTACAGACTTAAACCGTATTTTATTTAATACACCGGAATCACTCGTTTTACAATCTCTCGTCTGTTTCCAGACGCGCACAACAACAACACCTAGCTGTCAATCAGTCTATTAATGTTATTAATTGGTTACTAACATAATATGAACGTAGTTCTACTACATTATCAACATGGTAATCACCAAAAAATAAACTCTTAAAAGCAAGGCGAAATAGGTCTCTTTGAGACCAAGCCGTGACTTTATGTTAATGACGAGTTCTTCATGACGTTGCCATTATACAAAGTCCCGGTTTTAACTTTTGCTTACAGTAGTTTAGGATAATTTTACTTCCCAGCTGAACCGATGCATTTTACATTCTTGTGCAGTAGATACGGTATAGATACGTTATTTATTTGTTTATTATTATTATTCATACAATATTTCATACAAACCAGGAATTAAGCTACATTTTAAGGCATGCTCTGATGCACAATACACAAATATAGAGAAATACGTTGAAAGGTAGCATTATCTGATGGGAGTCGTGAAACCGTAACTTTCTGAAGGTCGGTGACACCCTGCAACCATAGGGCTACACACACTAATATAGTGAAGTGAAGGTTACAATGTTAGTGTAATTGTTAATACACAAATCATGTATTTTACTATACTTGACATACTGAGACTCACATTGATCTAACTAGTTAATTAATGGTTAGAGCGTCTCAACGCTGGAATCAGAAAATTACAGCTGGTAATTCGATCTCTGTCAGAACTCCATACCCGTAATGGTAAAACATTTTCTGACTATTTCAGGTTGACGATATATATCGTGAGTAATTAAAACACTGAATATTTAGAAGAGTATATAAACTTCAAATAATTAGTTCTTAAGTTCTTTCGATTTTTCACGAAATAGAGAAGAAAATAGATTTGTAAAATGTGAAGGAAATGAAATAAAGTTAAGTATGTGAAGATTGGTAAAATGTGAAGGAAAGTTAAAAAATTCGTAGTTTCGAGACTCAATTCTCAAACCAATTGTTTTCAGTTAAAGTATTAACCAATGCGCCTCATCGCTAATTGACACGCAAAATCTCGGTGTCAACGATTCACTCTTTGACGAAGTCCTCATGTCAAAATGTTAGACGTCTGCAGTACACGTACAACCATCTATAGTTAACGATTTGTATTTCTACATTACCTACAGCACAACACTTTCAGATATGATGTCATCATGGTGTTAGACCGATGTTGTATCGGTCAGACGGGAATTCCCCATGGTGTCGCTAATGGCAATTAAACATTGTCCCACGTAAAATAACTGATTGCAATGGTCTTAGCGGGTAATCACCGAACTCTTGGCGTGGTAATCGTATATTTCATATATAAGAATTCATTTTAAAAGAGATTTTTGAAAATTTTAAAACCTAATTGTGCCGGTACAATCTTGAGAAAAACCTGTTTAAAAGTTAAAACTTTCTAGTTTATCTTATTTTCACAAAAATGATACTTTTCTTATCACAATACGTGAACCTCCCGCCATCTCCAGAAATTACTAGCTCTGTCTCAACCTCGTACCCAGGGTCTTACCTCCGCTCCCCCGACCGCCCCCCCCCCCCCGACCGGTCGGGGGGGGGGGGGGGGGGGGGGGGCGGTCGGGGGAGCGGAGGTAAGACCCTGGGTACGAGGTTGGCTCTGTCTCAGGTCCGAGGAAACTGCCGCGCAGCATGGTAACATACAGCGCAATGCATATAGCAACACTTAAAGTATTGCATAATCATGCAGATTGTATAATTATAGTTTTATGGGATTACCATAATGGTATCCAGGATGTGTCGCAGACACTGCAATGTGAGAATTTAATCGGGTCTAGATACACGATTGCAGAACCAGAGAGGTATTATATTTAACAATTAGACAACGAGCCCGCGTTTTCTATGAGCAGATAGTCAACGAGGCGGAGCCGAGTTGACTATCGCTCATAGAAAACAAGGGCGAGTTGTCTAATTGTTTTAGTATAAATTTACAACTTTCTAACCCAAGAAATAACTTTTATTTCGCATTTTTCATGGAAAAAAAGTAAATATTCTTTCGAAATCAGGCGACTTTTTCCCCAGAGGTTTATATCAGGGATAGTAACTCCTGCGATAGCCAATCAAAATTGAGGATTTGTGATATAAACTTGTCAATTTATACTAAACTCAATTATGAACTTTTATGGCCGATGGAATAAAACTCTTCTTAAAACATTCAGTTTTACATAATGGATGGCTATGTTTGAAGATTTACGTAAACTATATTAAATTATGAGTTTGGCTGCTGGGAGTTAGATGATTTTTACATTAAGAATCTTCTGAAACGACCGGTTACAAAGCAAATTGCAACGATCATACAACGTAGAGTTATAACAATTCAGCCATTTCAATATAATAAACATCTGGACATTACATGGCACTTGAAGATACGAATTTTATTTTCTCGTGATGATAATATTTCTCATTCTATTGTACTCGTAAAAGAAATTACCAACGTTCGACGTCGTATATATCTCTCTGCACGGTCCTCATGGTAACACCTCTATTTTACATTGTACATGACATTCACATTACAATGCTATAGCAAAATCAGGAATGTGAAAATTTAACTGGGGATAGATTATCTGAACAAGTGAGGTATTATTTACACGGCAGCAATACCACATCGTTCACCTTCTTCTTGAGGTGCATGCGCATGCATTAGCCATGACAAGTACTGGATGGAGTAGTGCTGGATATATGTAGATATATGAATTATTATGTTGCTAGCTATAGTTGCTTTAACGAAGGATGCCTTGCAAGAGTAGGCCTACAACGCGTTGAATCCATTCATTCGACTGTTCACCTACAAAATTCCGTGACCGCCCACGATTACCACGTATTCCATGCTATAAGGAATGTTTGGTCGTCAGGGCAATTTATTTTACGCGTCTATAGGCAATTTATTTATTCGTCAGGTCAATGTATTCGCGCTTTCTTATATGAAATACTTGCTATAAGTCCATATGGGTTTTGTCAACCTTCAACTGTCGACCGTGTGCGCAAAAAGAAAAAGAGTCATTGGTACAAGCTGTTGCTGTATGACCTAGCTCCATGCTCCACTCTAGAATTTACTTGTATTATATTCTTTGTATCTATTAACGCGGCAAGCAGATTGACGTCGTTCTATGAAAATATAATATGTTTATTTCCAATAATTATGTTATAAAGACATTCTAATCTTTAGCAGTATTTTTACAAGCTAAATATTTAAATATATATAAATACTTATCTAATATATACCTAATTAATCTATGGCAGCGAGCTGCGGAATATATTCTATGCTTGGCTTTAAATATTACAATTTATTTGTGTAATAAAAATCCAACTTTCATTTGTTACATATAAAAATTATCTGATTGATATTAATTATCTGTGATGATGTTATATATAAAAAAACCTCTTGTCCACTATGAATAATTCGACAATATTTCTAATTAGTTTAACATATAGTATTCTATAATAAATTATGACAGCCGTGAATAAGTTTTTATTAATTTATCCAAGACCTTGTTAAAGATTACGGATAAATGCAACAGTTATGCGATGTAATAAGAGTGATAAGTCTTGCAAAGACTTTTTACCGTTGTCTGTGATTCTCACTAACAAATGGTAATAGAGTGGTTTGCAGAATTTGCATTTTTCTTTGTCCTTGCACTCGGCTTCAATTATACGTCTTGGAAAACGGTTGTATACGGGTCCAGTCACCTTCCAGGTAAACGGGCAGAGTTTATCGGATTTTTGTGCCACTTTATACGATTTACTAGCCATGATTTCCTCTACCAATTTCCTTTGATTAACGGATACCATTGTTTCACCCAAAATGTTCAAATTGGGACTGATTTTTTTATAAGGACCAGGCGCTGCTTGAGAGCTAAGCATTCCTGATACTATCACAAGCAAAGCTAATGTAACCTGAAAAAATAAGAGTTTTAACATATATATATATATATATATAATATACAAATTGTAGCTTAGGTATATCTATACATGTATCACTGATTTATTATGTCTTTGTAAGTTGGATCGCAACTCGTACCTTTAACATTAAGTGACATCCACATAAAGCATGTTTTGAATACATGATGAGTTACTTCTTAAGATGAGACACGTTTCTATAGTCGAGGTCAAGTGATTTCTATGAAATTTTGGTGGAACTCTTAAGCCCTTTAGTGCCTAATTTGCATTTAATACTTCCGGATTATTTTAGTTTGGATTAGTTCATTTACTATAAGCACGTAAACCGGTTCAGACGCCGACCTTTTTATGAACCGAACCTAATGTAAATTAGAAAACTGTTTTGTCCAAGTTCATTTGCATTAACTTTGGATCATGAAAAACTCCAGCCTCTATTTGCCTTGGTGAAGATGGTGCAGTGGAAGTGGCCGACGTCACACGGAGAGCAGGCATTCGTTGCGATGATGGGTGGTCTCCACGTTGAGATGGCACTATGGAGTGTAGTTGGCGATTTGCTAGATGGATCAGGATGGACCACCGCCTTGACAGAAGCTGACGTGGCCTCGTCTGGTGTGGCAGATTCATTCCTAAAGGCATCACATCTAACAAGAACAAGGTATGATTGGATTGCTGTTGGTATAACTAGTTGTTTTCTCAGCCAGTGAGAGTTGCTTTTATTGTAATGAAACCGTAACTGTATACTTTTAAATTTCAGGCATGCTCACCAGGTTACATCTCTTGCCCTGCATATGCTAAGGAAAGAGGCATTTTCGACGTGCGCTGATGACACTACAATGGCTACATGGGAGGACCAGAGAAAAACAAGGAGCCCGACATTTCTCTTCTGGGATCTTATCTTGAAGTACGAGACCCTGGTTCTACTTGTTGTACGTGCACATCGCCAGCGTAATTTCACCCTGTACGTGGAGGCCCTTGAAGAGCTGATACCATTATTCTTTGCACTGGATCACGTGAACTACGCCAGGTGGGCACCCATGCATCCATCTTCGAGACAAGAAGTCCTTGCCTGAATCAATCTCCAAGGTATTCCAAGAGGAAGGACGATGGGTATTGTCGAAGACGGGCAATCGGTTCTCCGCGATCCCCTTTGACCAGGCGCACGAGCAGGAGAACAAGGTTGTAAAGAGTGCAGGAGGAGCCGTTGGCCTTACGCAGAACCCTGTTGCCTTTAGGTAAACTCAAATATATAATTTAAAAAAATGCATGTTACAACTGAATTCGATGCATCGCGAACTTTCATTTCCAAAATTCTGGTTTCGTTTTAGATCTTGAAAAGATGGCATAGTAAATCAATCCAATCCATTCAAGCGATTCCTGTATTGACAGAAATCCATTTGACTGCACTAGGGGACAGGGCAAGTAATTGATAACAGGGCAAGTAATTGATTGTCCTGGACGGTTTAATCGACTACGCGCTATTATGAAAACAAAAATGGTCGCGATGCATTGAATTCAGCTTGCAAGGCAGATGGTTGTTCTGGAAAATTTGAATGCGTTAGTTACAAAATATTGATTAATAGGGATAAAAGCAATAACTTCTGAGCAATTATTATTTTACATTTTCTATTTTCAGACGATGGATGCTTTCGGGCCCCGAGACAACAAGGCTTCTGCACCAGTTCGAAGGTCAATATCTAGAAGATAGCGACGAGCATGGTGGACGTCTCAACCACGAAATGGGCCTCAGTGCACAAAAGAAGTTCAAGCAGCAGGTGAATAATCTAGTAGATGTCATGAGAAAGATGGGAAACCCTTTCCTGGACGACTTCCCTGAGTTGGTTACACTGGATAGCCGTGATTGTGCAGATGATGGCGTAGCTAAGGCCGTGATGAACCTCGACACCCTTGGTCAGACCCAGTATAGGGAATATGTCAATTAGGCAGTTATAGAGGACCGGACGACCTCCATTCACAACACCATTAAGAGGAACAAGATCCCCCTTTACAAGAAACAACCCCTGCGAGACAAATCTAAACAGACGAAGAGAATAGCTGCACTCCAAAATAATGTTGCACTATTTGCACAGCTGTACATCGCCATGCAGAGCCGTAATGCTGACCTCGAGGAGTTCTTCAGCCATGAAGTTCAACCATTCCATCCCTCCTTATCAGAATTCGGCAATCTTCGTCTACCAAGCGCTAAATCGGACCTCCTCAAGTGCATTATTCCATCGACTCAGCCAGAGCCTCCCACGCAATTTGACTGCAGCGTTCTAGACGGAGCTGTCGTGGTCCACTACCTTCCCGTAACTGGTTCGAGCACCTTTGATGATTACGCCCATATACGTCTTCATTCCCCACCTCAGCAGCCAGAGAAGTAGAAGAGTGGACGTTGTCTGGGACACATACATACCAGGCTCGGACTGGCTATTGTGCCATCGTGCCAGAGAACAATGGTTAGCCGTGTTAGAACAATAGACAGCCATTGTTATATGGCACGATGGCACAATAGCCAGTCCGAGCCTGATACATACCTAATAGTCTCAAGGAGTCCACCAGGGAGAAGAGAGGCAAAGGCGTTCGACGGAAAGTAGCTGGGGGTACTAAACTACCATCCAACTGGGTGTCATTCCTGCGTGATCCGTTAAACAAAGAAGAGTTGTTTCACTTCCTATCGTTGAAGGTTGCTGGACATAACTGGCCAGAGAGGAAGACAATCCACGTTACATCAGGTAAACATGCAACACATATGTCAGCTATGATACTTAAACAAAGTATGTTGTAGGCGTCATACAACAAAGGTAATTAACTAACAAATCTTTCGGCCAAGCGACCCTCCTCAGTGTTCTACTAAGACATAATGACAAGTGGTAACAATCATGCTAATGTGTATAACCTATGTTGGAATCCCACATAAAAAATGTTAACTACCGAAATAATTTTTCTCCAGGTACTTCTGTGGTTTCCATTGGCTCTGCGACCGCTATGACAGATTGTACTCACGAGGAGGCGGATACGAGGGTTGTGGTCCATATCCTTCACGCCATCCAAGTTGAAGAGGCGAAAAGTGTCCTCGTCCGAACCGCGGATACCGATGTCCTAGTCATCTTGGTGGGAAAGCTTCATGACCTGAGAGAAGTCCAGCCGGAACTTGATCTGTGGCTTGCCTTTGGTATGGGTCGAAACTTTCGCTTCATCAGCGTCAACTCTATTTGTGCTGTTCTTGGTAAACCACGATCTACTTCCCTGCCTGTATTCCACGCATTAACTGGCTGTGATACCACCTCCTGCTTCTTCGGGAAAGGAAAGAAGTCAGCCTGGCAGGCATGGGAGATCTTTCCAGAGGTCACGCCCACATTCGAAATGCTTGCCAAGACGCCATTTATGCAGCTTACGACAGACTCGCCCCTCTTCAAACAGATCGAGAGATACACGGTAATCCTGTACGATAAGCTCAGCCCTTATCTGACATAAACCTGACCCGGATGGAGCTATTCTGCAAGAACAGTAGAGCAATGGACAAGCTCCCGCCTACACAGGTAAATATTACTTCTTTCTTTATCGCAATTTTTCTACGTTTCACCTAGAAGGGGCGGATATGAGGGGAAGGGCTCAGGGGGCCAGGCCACCTGGCCCTTTAACTGGCAATACTCACAATGACAAGTTTGAACTAACCCGCTGCACCTTCTTTCTATGAAACTATGATCAACCTCTTCCTAATTAATCCTTAATAACATCGACACTGTTGTTATTTGCAGGATGCCCTTTTGCAGCATGTCCGTCGCACTGTTCTCCAGGCCGGGATCTGGACAGTCAGTGATCAGCCACAGCCACCTGTGCCATCACCAGGGCAGTTCTCGTGGTTTGAAGACGATGGCAAATGGGTTCCGAAATGGATCACCATACCCGAAGTATCCAAGGCTTGTAGTGAGCTGATAAAGCGCTCTTGCAAAGGCGCGTGTACAAGATGCAAGTGTGCCAAGGCTTCCTTGGGATGTACCCCCCTTTGCAGATGCAAATGCCTATCCTAAAAGTAACTGCATCAAGCTTAAATGATAATCTGAAGAGTTTCAGCGATCGAGCATTGTTTCCGTTATGTAGCCCTAACTGAATTCTAATAATATAGCTATCTCTTGGCATTTCTATTAGCGCTATTTGAAAGTACATTTGTTTCGCGAACATATATATCAAACAGCAGTAATTTAGGTTCAAAACGCGAGTTTGAGAAAGGGAACGTGTAATACGAATCAGCTATGGCGGTAATGTTGAAATTTGATCATTCTTACCGAGAAGGGACTGGGAACTAGTATATATCTAAAAGCCTTATGTAATATATAAATGATGGCTTATAATGAAATATGCGAAGAAATGAGTAAGCATAATAGTTTCAGTCAATAAATGTCACTACTGCATTTCTTGTTAGCTGTTTTATTTGATAACTGCAAACCACCACAGCTAGCCCAATTTTTTAATTAAGGTAAATTTTAAAAGCCCCGTTAATCCTTATATGGTGACGATTGCGTTGGGCTCCCCCTCTAATATTAATCAGTAGGTCCTAAGGAACATCTCTGCAAAATTTGGCGCTTTTGTCACTTCTGTAACGATCCGACCCATATTTTGCCATAAGAGACCTGACTACTTGTGGGATTGCGACGGCAGTTTAAAAGCAGTATAAATTATAGCATTTAAAACACGTCACGGTTAACTGACAACAGCGTTTGATACTTGACTCTTGTTACATCACTTCCAATGTTATATACACTTCAGTACAATAGAACGCTCAATCTAATATATTTTTTGATGTCAATCTTAAGCAACAGCTCTCGTCTTCCTTTGTACATACACTTAACTAACACTTGTAAGCGCTTCTGCATGCTTGTAATCAGAAGTCCTTTAAGTAAACACGAGTGCTTTAGCAAACATGAGGAGATTAACGTTAATAAGAGGGTTATATGAAACATTTGGACCAAAGTAAAGCCAAATGTTAACGTTCCTTGCAATATTTTTCTTTCCGAAACCTTCTTAGCGTACTCTATAGTATTTCCTACTTATATATCCAGTTCTATTAATTATGTTAATACCTCTACAATCCAAGTGAATGGGATTACCATAATGGTATCCAGGAAGTTATATATTTCCTATATTTATAAACGGTTTAAGCAGTGCTGTTAGCAAAGATGTAGAATAGCTACTGTAGCTCCCAGGAATTTTTAGAGAACAAATTAGGCACTAATTGTCATTAAAATAAATAAATTGTTTTTATTTTATAAATGAAATACTAGCTTTTCATCTATTAAGAGAAAACGATATCTTCACATGGAAAGATGCAAATGAGATTTAGCGTGTCTTTATTATTTTGTTCTTTGTTTACTTTGTTCACTTGCATGAATAATAAATGAAAATATTCAACGCTCTACATGCAGACTTGCTACTAATATATTAATCATTATACATCCATTTTCATCTCGTGAATATCATCGAATGCATTTCTTGACAATCAACCAAAGCCGTTAAATTTAAAGGCGAGGTAATTAAGAAATTATAACCTAGCTGAATAATTTAGCTTTAAATCGGACCAATATTAAGAAACAATTGACCGCCGATCTCAGGAAATGTACATGTTTATATAGCACGTATTCCTCATAATGCGAACTATAAACAGTATCCCACGTAATTCAATAGTGAAAAATTGTTTGTAGCGCAGTTTAAGGGGGTAATCACCGAAAAATAAACTCTTAAAAGCGAGGCGAATTAGGTCTCTTTGAGACCAAGCCGTGACTTTATGTTAATGACGAGTTCTTCATGACGTTTTATATATACAAAGTCCCAGTTTTAACTGTTGCTCACAGTAGTTTAGGATAATTTTACTTCCCAACTGAAGCGTTGCATTTTACATTATTGTGCGTAGTACATGTAGATACGGTAGATACGTTATTATTTGTTTATTATTATTATTCATACAATACTTCATACATACCAGGAATCAAGCTACATTTTAAGGCATGCTCTGATGCACAATACACAAAATAGAGAAATACGTTGAAAGGTAGCATTATCTGATGGGAGTCGAAACCGCAACTTTCTAAAGGTCGGTGACACCCTGCAACCACAGGGCTACACACACTAATATAGTGAAGTGAAGGTTACAATGTGTAATTCTTAATACACAAATCATGTATTTTACTATACTTGACATATACTGAGACTCATTAGTTGATCTAACTAGTTAATTAATGTTTAGAGCGTCTCAACGCTGGAATCAGAAAATTACAGCTGGTTCGATCTCTGTCAGGGCTCAGAAACATTTTCTGATGATATCGTCCATACCGGTATATCGTAAAACATTTTCTGACTATTTCATATTGACGATATATATCGTGAGTAATTAAAACACTGAATATTTAGAAGAGTATATAAACTTCAAATAATTAGTTCTTAAGTTCTTTCAATTTTGGTAAAATATGAAGGAAGTGAAATAAAGTTAAGTATGTGAAGATTGGTAAAATGTGAAGGAAAGTTAAAAAATTCGTAGTTTCGAGACTCAATTCTCAAACCAATTGTTTTCAGTTAAAGTATTAACCAATGCGCCATACCGCTAATTGACACCCAAAATCTCGGTGTCAACGATTTACTCTTTGACGAAGTCCTCATCTCAAAATGTTAGACGTCCAAAACATTATTTCTGCAGTACACGTACAACTATCTAGAGTTATCGATTTGTATTTCTACATTACAGCACAACACTTTCAGGTATGATGTCATCGTGGTGTTAGACCGACGTTGTATCGGTCAGACGGGAATTCCCTATGGTGTCGCTAATGCAAATTAAACATTGTCCCACGTAAATTAACTGATTGCACTGGTCTTAGCGGGTAATCACCGAACTCTTTGCGTGGTAATCGTATATTTAAGAATTCATTTTAAAAGAGATTTTTGAAAATTTTAAAACCTAATTGTGCCGGCACAATATTGAGAAATACCTGTTTAAAAGTTAAAACTTTCTAGTTTTATTACAATACTTGAACCTCCCGCCATCTCCAGAAATTTCTAGCTCTGTCTCAGGTCCGAGGAAACTGCCGCGCAGCATGGTAGTATACTGTAAACTACCACATGGTAACATACAGCGCAATGCATATAGCAACACTTAAAGGTATGCATAATCATGCAGATTGTATAATTATAGTTTTATGGATTACCATAATGGTATCCAGGATGTGTCGCAGACACTGCAATGTGAGAATTTAATCGGGTCTATAGATACATGATTGCAGAACCAGAGAGGTATTATATTTAACAATTAGACAACGAGCCCGCGTTTTCTATGAGCAGATAGTCAACGAGGCGGAGCCGAGTTGACTATCGCTCATAGAAAACAAGTTCTAATTGTTTTAGTATAAATTTACAACTTTCTAACCCAAGAAATAACTTTTATTTCGCATTTTTCATGGAAGAAAAGTAAATATTCTTTCGAAATCAGGCGACTTTTTCCTCAGAGGTTTATATCAGCGGATAGTAACTCCTGCGATAGCCAATCAAAATTGAGGATTTGTGATATAAACTTGTCAATTTATACTAAACTCAATTATGAACTTGTATGGCCGATGGAATAAAACTCTTCTTAAAAAATTCAGTTTTACATAATGGATGGCTATGTTTGAAGATTTACGTAAACTATATTAAATTATGAGTTTGGCTGCTGGGAGTTAGATGATTTTTACATTAAGAATCTTCTGAAACGACCGGTTACAAAGCAAATTGCAACGATCATACAACGTAGAGTTATAACAATTCAGCCATTTCAATATAATAAACATCTGGACATTACATGGCACTTGAAGATACGAATTTTATTTTCTCGTGATGATAATATTTCTCATTCTATTGTACTCGTAAAAGAAATTACCAACGTTCGACGTCGTATATATCTCTCTGCACGGTCCTCATGGTAACACCTCTATTTTACATTGTACATGACATTCACATTACAATGCTATAGCAAAATCAGGAATGTGAAAATTTAACTGGGGCTAGATTATCTGAACAAGTGAGGTATTATTTACACGGCAGCAATACCACATCGTTCACCTTCTTCTTGAGGTGCATGCGCATGCATTAGCCATGACAAGTACTGGATGGAGTAGTGCTGGATATATGTAGATATATGATGTATTATGTTGCTAGCTATAGTTGCTTTAACGAAGGATGCCTTGCAAGAGTAGGCCTACAACGCGTTGAATCCATTCATTCGACTGTTCACCTACAAAATTCCGTGACCGCCCACGATTACCACGTATTCCATATAAGGAATGTTTGGTCGTCAGGGCAATTTATTTTACGCGTCTATAGGCAATTTATTTATTCGTCAGGTCAATGTATTCGCGCTTTCTTATATGAAATACTTGCTATAAGTCCATATGGGTTTTGTCAACCTTCAACTGTCGACCGCGTGCGCAAAAAGAAAAAGAGTCATTGGTACAAGCTGTTGCTGTATGACCTAGCTCCATGCTCCACTCTAGAATTTACTTGTATTATATATTCTTTGTACCTATTAACGCGGCAAGCAGATTGACGTCGTTCTATGAAAATATAATATGTTTATTTCCAATAATTATGTTATAAAGACATTCTAATCTTTAGCAGTATTTTTACAAGCTAAATATTTAAATATATATAAATACTTATCTAATATATACCTAATTAATCTATGGCTATAAATATTACAATTTATTTGTGTAATAAAAATCCAACTTTCATTTGTTACATATAAAAATTATCTGATTGATATTAATTATCTGTGATGATGTTATATATAAAAAAACCTCTTGTCAGCTAATACAGTGAAGTTATAAAGCCTTGGTACTATTAATAATTCGACAATATTTCTAATTAGTTTGACTATATAGTATTCTCTAATAAATTATGACAGCCGTGAATAAGTTTTTATTAATTTATCCAAGACCTTGTTAAAGATTACGGATAAATGCAACAGTTATGCGATGAGCTTGCAAAGACTTTTTACCGTTGTGTGTGATTCTCACTAACAAATGGTAATAGAGTGGTTTGCAGAATTTGCATTTTTCTTTGTCCTTGCACTCGGCTTCAATTATCCGTCGTGGGAAACGGTTGTATACGGGTCCAGTCACCTTCCAGGTAAACGGGCAGAGTTTATCGGATTTTTGTGCCATTTTATACGATTTACTAGCCATGATTTCCTGTACCAATTTCCTTTGATTAACGGATACCATTGTTTCACCCAAAATGTTCAAATTGGGACTGATTTTTTTATAAGGACCAGGCGCTGCATGAGAGCTAAGCATTCCTGATACTATCACAAGCAAAGCTAATGTAACCTGAAAAAATAAGAGTTTTAACATATATATATATATATATAATATACAAATTGTAGGTTAGGTATATCTACATGTATCACTGATTTATTATGTCTTTGTAAGTTGGATCGCAACTCGTACCTTTAACATTAAGTGACATCCACATAAAGCATGTTTTGAATACATGATGAGTTACTTCTTAAGATGAGACACGTTTCTATAGTCGAGGTCAAGTGATTTCTATGAAATTTTGGTGGAACTCTTAAGCCCTTTAGTGCCTAATTTGCATTTAATACTTCCGGATTATTTTAGTTTGGATTAGTTCATTTACTATAAGCAGGTAAACCGGTTCAGACGCCGACCTTTTTATGAACCGAACCTAATGTAAATTAGAAAACTGTTTTGTCCAAGTTCATTTGCATTAACTTTGGATCATGAAAAACTCGGCGTCCGGATCGGGCCTTATTTGTTCGATAAGAAGAATGTTGTCAGCATCTAACTATTAAAAATTTCCAACATGAACTTCGTTATAAATTTTTTTTCTTAATTGAAATGGCTATGGTATGCATAAACCTAACTCTAATGATATTGCTTTATTTTAGAAATAACAATATCTACAACGGAAAGTCTATATGTGACGTCATTTCGTGAACTGTATGAGACTTCACCCTTAATCGCCTCATGTTTGCCAAAGGTTGTCGCCGCAACATGTTAGTCCCTGCGACAAAATTAAAATAATCCAATCAAAGAATATTATTTTATTTTCCTTTTCCTTCTCTGACATGTCCCCTCGTGTGTCCTCAACAGGAGAAATATCCCAGCAACATGCCCCCGCGATTTGTCGCCCCGTGTGTGAAGACGTTAAAGCACTCGTGTTTACTTCAGCGGGGACTTGTGATTACAAGCATGTAGAAGCGCTTACAAGTTAAGTGCATGTATGTATTATGTTAATACCTTCCTACAATGCAAGTGGGTTGACATAATGGTATCCAGGATGTTATATACTTCCTGTCAGAGCCGCCGAGAGCTAAGGGGAAGGTGGGGTTATGGTCTTTCACGGTGTGTAGGATTTACGTGATGGTAATCGTTTCGAGCCCCTTATTTACACTGGGGCAGTTGCCCCGGCTACCCCCTCTCTCGGCAGGGCTCATGCTTCCTTTATTTATGAACGGTTCAAGAAGTGTTGTACAGTGGAACCCCGTTATAACGAACTGGCAGGGGACCGGAAAATTTGTTCGTTATTATAACGAATGTGTGGGAAAACGACAAAAGCGTTCGTTATATCGGGGTTTGTTGATAATTATTTAACTTTTGAAAAAATTTTTGGAGGCGAGAAATCGTGGGTCATGTGCAATTGACGCTTTCGCGCATCTTCCACTTTTTTTTGAAACATGGAGGACATATTTCAGCGCAAGTAACCGGAAGAGAAGAGAGAAAGGCATTGGGTTAGAAATTCCGGCAACCTATACCTTTCAACACAAAAAGCCGTCAAAAGTGAAGAAGTTGATGGAATTGATCAAAGACAATTAGAGGATAAATTATAAAGCAAAAAGATGTATGAATAGAATGTTGACAAAAATTGTGATTCTTTTAGAATTAATCGTATGTTTCGCATTCAACTTTATTTCCGTGAAAACATGTTCGTTATATCCGAGTAAAGTTGACATTTCGGCCACTGGATTGTGTTCGTAACGCTATATCAGGTTTCGTTACAACGCGGGCCCGGCCTAAGAATTTTGTTCGTTATACCGGGAGGTTCGTTTTAAAAAAGGGGGTGAAAGGGGTGAGTGGGCTAGAGAAAAAATTAGGCAGTAAGTCATTAAAACAAAAAATGCTTTTATTTGATAGATGAAAATAATACTAGCTTTTCATCTATTCAGAGAAAACGATATCTTTACATGGAAAGATGCAAATTTAGCGGTTCTTTATTATTTTGTCGTTGTTTACTTTGTTCTGCATGAATAATAAATGAGTAATATTCAACGCTCTGCAGACTTGCTACCATATAATTCATCATACATTGTCATTGAATGCATTTCTTGATAATCATCCCAAACCGTTATGTTTCTAATTCGTGGTAAAGTTTATCATTATAATCTAGCTGAATTAATTTAACTTTAAATCGGACTAATAAGAATATGCTTATTATATAGTACGTATATTCCTTATAATGCTAATTAAACAGTGTGCAACGTAAGTGAAATAACTGATTGTAGTGGTTTAAGCGTGTCATCGAAAAATAAACTCTTAAACGGCGAAGGTCTCATCAGACCAAGCCGCGACTTTTGCATTTGACTTTATCTTGATGACGAGTTCAGTTCATACAAAGTCCCGGTTTTAGCTTTTGCTTAGTTAGGATAATTTCACTTCCCAGCTGAACACTAATTTCACATTCTTGTGCGTGGTAGATAGGGTAGATAGCGTATATTTATTTATTCTTTATTATTATTCATACAATAGTTCATACAAGCCAGGAATTAAGCTACATTTTAAGGCATGCTCTGATGCACAATACACAAATACAGAGAAATACGTTGAAAGGTAGCATTATCTGATGAGAGTCGAAACCGTAACTTTCTTAAGGTCGGTGACACCCTGCAACCATTGAGCTACACTCACCATATAGTGAAGTGAAGGTTACAATATGTAATTCCCAATACAAATATCATGTATTTTACTATACTTGGCATACTGAGACTCCCAGACGGCGCAGTCAAAATGTCACATTGAACAAACTAGTAAATTAATGGTTATAGAGCGTCTCACCGGCAACAAAAAAGTTACATGAGTTGGTTCCGTCTGTGTCAGGACGATATCCGTTCATGCCAGTATATCGTCAGTAATTAAAACACTGAATATTTAGAAGAGTATATACATTTCAAATAATTAAGCGAGTTCTTTCGATTTTTCAGGAAATATAACAGTAAACAGAATATAGTAAAATGTGAAGGAAAACAAATAACTCGACATTCGAAAGGTGAAAAAAAATCGTGGTTCGAGACTCAAACTTATTGTTTTCGGTTAAAGTATTAACCACTGCGACACACCAGCAACTTTCACTTTTTGACGAACGCTCTCGTCTCGAAATGTTAGACTTAGTCCTAAACATTATTTCTACAGTACACGTACAACCTTCTAGAGTTATCTATTGGTATTTCTAGACTGCCTACACAGCACAACACTTTGAGATATGATGTCATCGTGGTGTTAGACCGACGTTGTATCGGTCATACGGGAATTCCCTATGGTGCCGCTAATGCCAATTCACCGTTCCACGTCAAATAACTGATTGCCTGGTTTAAGCGGGTAATCACCGAACTCTTTGCATACGTAATTACAGAATAATTAAGAATTCATTTTAAAAGATACTTTTGAAAATTTTAAAACCTAATTGTGCTGGCACAATCTTGAGCAAAACCTGTTTAAAATTTAAAACCTTCTAGTTTATCTTACTTTCACAAAAATGATACTTTTACTTATCACAATACGTGAACCTCCCGCCATCTCCAGAAATTACTAGGTCTGTCTGTCCGAGGAAACTGCCGTGTAGCATGGTAGCATATGTAAACTACTCCATGGTAACATACAGCGCAATGAGAAGCAACACTGCAAATAAATCTGTTAATCTACCTTTAATTAAGTGATAACGATTCGCTATTTTGACTGACGTTCCATATAAGAATCCTGAATTCGAAACATAGTCCTAACCCTTAACCTTACCCCAATACTAACCTTAACCCTAAACCTAATACTAAGGCTGAATATACATGAAGTTTCATATAAGAATCCCGAGTTTAAAACATATCACCCCAACTAATGTAACCCTTATCCTAACCCTAACGCTGAATTACAAGTGTTAGTTAAGTGCATGTATCAATTATGTTAATACCTAGTTGATCTCTAAGAAGTGGTTTTGCTCTTTCAATCCAAGTGACGGGATTACCATATATAATGGTATCCAGGATGTGTCGCGGACACTGCAATGTGAGAATTTGATCGGGGCTAGATACATGGTCAGAACCAGAGAGGTATTATTTACAGCAACAATATCACATAGTTCACCTTTTTCATAGAGACATAAACGCATTAAATGGCCGTGAAAAATATGGATGGAGTACAACCTCGTTCCCAGGGCATTTTGACTCCATTCCATATAAGGAAGTGACCGACGAGCAAATAGAAGGCATTGACGAGCAAATATAGAAGGCATTAACGAACAAATACATGGCACTCGTACCAGCCCACTGGATGTGTGATTGTTAACACGTTACGATATGTTCGATTATCCGCTCTTTTTAAGAAAACTACGTTCGCTAGCAGGATAAGCTGTACGCATATTGTAAACAGATAATTTATCTTTGTTTTAATATATATTGCAGCTTTGGGAGTTGATTATTTCTCAAGAAAACGTTCGTCGAAGACAGCCGTGTCCGTATTAGGAAAATTATATTTTGGGCATGTTCGATTATCCGCGCTTTTAAAGTTAACTAAGTTAGCTACCGGGATAAAGCTGTACGTATGTTGTAAATAGATCATTTAACTTTCCTTTGATATATTCTATAGCTTTGGGGGTGGTTTATTTCTCAAGAAAACGTTTGCCAAAGGGTTAGGACCTTTGTTGTTTTGGGTCGGTTACAATCCAATTAACAAGGAGGCTGGTACGAGGTTTCAACGTGTCAGCTATTTGCTCGTTAATTCGATAGGGGTATCTAGTACGTATTCCTTATAAGGAAGCGCAAATAGAAGGCATTGACGAGCAAATAGAGTGAATTAACGAGCAAATAGCTGACACGTTCAACCCTCGTACCAGCCTCCTTGTTAATTGGATTGTAACCGACCCCAAAACAACAAAGGTCCTAACCCTTTGGCAAACGTTTTCTTGAGAAATAAACCACCCCCAAAGCTATAGAATATATCAAAGGAAAGTTAAATTATCTATTTACAACATACGTACAGCTTTATCCCGGTAGCTAACTTAGTTCTCTTTAAAAGCGGGGATAATCGAACATGCCAAAATATAATTTTTCTAATACGGATACCATCTTGTAAACAAAAACACGGCTGTCTTCGACGAACGTTTTCTTGAGAAATAATCAACTCCCAAAGCTACAATATATATTAAAACAAAGATAAATTATCTGTTTACAATATGCGTGCAGCTTATCCTGCTAGCGAACGTAGTTTTCTTAAAAAGAGCGGATAATCGAACATATCGTAACGTGTTAATAATCCCACATCCAGCGGGCTGGTACGAGTGCCATGTATTTGTTCGTCAATGCCTTCTATTTGCTCGTCAATGCCTTCTATTTGCTCGTCGGTCACTTCCTTATATGGAATACGTACTAGAAGTACATATGGATAATTCACTCTATTTGCTCGTCAATGCCTTCTATTTGCGCTTCCTTATAAGGAATACGTACTAGATACCCCTATCCGAAAATGGCCCTGGGATCGGCTGGTCCACTGCATTCTATAATCCGATTGGCTTGTCATAAAACTCAATTAATTCAGCCCAGTATAATTTATTCATCTCAATCTGAATGCTGTCTTCAAATTTTACAGCAAATTAGAAGTGATAGCTTTCGCTAAATTGGATATATGCTTCTTCATACCTTTTGTAAGAGATAACTATGGATGTATGGTGGATTATTAAGCTTGTTAGCTGCTTTTATGCCTACGAATGCTGACATGAACAACTCTGAAGAGCATTGAACATTTCTCATTTATTCAGGTCAACAAATTAGACAAAGGAAATGGAACAAAGATCACAAAAATTATCATATCTAAACACCCAGAAATTCTGAGTGTCATGTGACCAGCCGATCCCAGGGCCATTTTCGCCGACCTTCCGCCGTGGAGGCAAAATGCCCTGGGTACGAGGTTGGATGGAGTATAGTTCTCACGGGCGATATGTCAGATCATGGACGTATGTTGTATTATGTAGCTGACCATAGTCTTTAATGATGGATGCTTTAGATTAACAAGTTTACAAAGCGCTGAAAACAATCATTCATTTTCACGTCAACAAAGTAAACAAAGACTACTTAATACAATTATCATATGAAAACACTTAGAAATTCAGGCCGGCGACAGATTCACTTTAATAACAACCGAACATGTTTTAACTGTCAATACGTTATGGAGAATAAGGATGGCATATAGCACTGGGATTGCTCCAGGGACTAGAATTCATCATTCTCTTTGTCTCAGATGAAAATATTCCTTGCTGCAGAGGTACGTCCTACTTAAGGTAGCCTGTCAAACTCTCTTGTAAGGTTGCGACGACGGTTTAAAAGCAGCATAAATTATAGATGTAAATTACGTCACGGTTAATTGAATGGGCTATATGCCACTTAGGCCCTATTTACATGAAGCGGATTGACAGTCCAATCGGATCGAAAAACGCGGATGAAGTCAATCCGGGCACATGTTTACATGAACCGTTTGGCCGCAGGCCTCAAACCGCGCATGCGTACTTTTTGAGGCCTAAATACGCGCATGCGTAAATTTCACGCATGCGTATCAAGTCATTTTCAAGTCAAACCGTGTTTACATCAATCAGATTGGCAACATTCAAGTCGATCCTTGCTTGAATCTCAAGTCAATCCACTCAACTGTGTGGATTGACTTCAGCCATCCGTTTCGATCAGATCGAAAGCTTTCAATCTTCTTCATGTAAACACAACAAGGAGAAACAACATGGGAGATTTGACTTGAACACTCAATCCGCTTCATGTAAACAGGGCCTTATCTCGCTTCATAAGAGATAACCATGTTTCTTTAATAGCTACAATATCAACGTTTAAATTAATTCAGTCAATTTTGTCAATTTTGTTAGCCAGCGATTGTGAGTTCATTCAGTCTCTCTAGTACGAGCAGGTAATCAGTGACCGCATTTTTAGATGGGTGGGAACATTTTGAAATCTAGAAGCTCGGAAACGATTTTGCAGCAATTTGAGCAAACGTTTTCATCTAATTCAACAGCGAGCATAGTTCAAATGAATCCAAGAGTTGCCTTCTGCCTCTTACCATGAGGTGATTCCATTTTTTGCGCCTAGTACTGACAGAAGGGTCTGGGAACCAATCTAACACACGTGGCAAGGGATTAGGGGTTGGCTAACACTTCAGGTTATACCTATTTGTAAAATCTCTGTAGATGACGCCCGTAGGTAGATTATACTTAAGTAGCTTCACTCCTAGCCTCTATAGTCGTACTAATACAATTGGGGGAAAAAACATTAAATTTAGCAACGCTTGTCTTGATTTTTTTTTTGGGGGGGACTCAGCTCCCCTATGTCTCTGTGTATGTCAATCTTAAGCAACAACTCTGAACTCTGTTCCTTGAATCGAAGTGGATTACCATAATGGTATCCAGGATGTGTCGTATAGAAACTAGTGGCTATAAGAAATATAACGATATCATTTTTATTTTCACATATATATGTGAAATTATCATTATTACCATTTCATCCATTTCAATATAATAAACAGCTGGACATTACATGGCACTTGAAGATACGAATTTTATTTTCTCGTAATGATAATATTTCTCACTGATCACTCGTAAGAAAAAACGTTCGACTATATCTCCGCACGGTCCTCATGGTAACATACTCTATTTTACATTTTGCATGCACAGTCACATTGCAATTGCCATTGCAGAATCAGGAATGTGAAAATTTTTCCGGGATTAGCTTATCTGAACCAGTAAGGTATTATTTACATCAGCAGTACCACATAATTCACCTTGCTCATAACGTACACGCGCAATGAACATGACCGAGTACTGGATGGAAGTAGCGCTGGCGAAATGTGGACGTATGTTGTATTACGTAGCTATAGATGCTTTGACGGTGGATGCTTTGTCTGATTAGGTCTGCAAAGCGTTGAATCCATTCATTGTTCACGTTATATAATTATCATATAAAAACATCCCGATACTGTATTCTATATAAGGAATGTTTGGTCGTCAGGGCAAGGTATTCGCTCTTCCTTGAAATACGTGCTATATAAGTCCTGGATTTTGTCGACCTTCCACTGTCGACCGTGTGAGCAAAAAGAAAAAAGCTCTGGATATAAACTGTTGCTGTACGACCTAGCTCCATGCTCCACTTTAGAATTTACCCTGCATTATACTCTTTGTACCTATTAAGTTATTAACGCGGCAAGCAGACTGACGTCGTTCTATGAAAATATAATATGTTTATTTCCAATAATTATCTTATAAACACTTTGTAATCTTTAGCAGAATTTCTCAAGATAAATATTTAAATATATAAAAATATTTATATAATATATACCTAATTCTTCTTGACTATGGCAGCTAGCTGCCGAAAATATATCTGTGGTTGGTTATAAATACAATTTATTTATGTAATAAAATATTCAACTTTCATTTGTTACATATAAAAGTTATCTGATTGATATTAATTATCTGTGATGACGTTATATAATAAAGAAACCTCTTGTCAGCTAATATGATGTTATAAAGTCGGCGCTATGAATACTTTCATTTGACAATATTTCTAATTAGTTTAACTATATAGTATTCTATAATACTATGAATAAGTTTTTATTAATGCAAGACCTTGTTAAAGATTTCGGATAAATGCAACAGTTATTCGATGTGCTTGCAAAGATCTTTTACCGTTGTCTGTGATTCTCACTAACAAATGGTAATAGAGCGGTGCGCAGAATTTGCATTTTTGTTTATCCTTGCACTCAGCTTCAATTATTCTTCGTGGAAAACGGTTGTATACGGGTCCAGTCACTTTCCAGGTAAATGGGCAGAGTTTATCGGATTTTTGTGACACTTTATACCATTTACTAGTCATGATTTTCGCTACCAATTTTCTTTGATTAACGGCTACGATTGTTCCACCCAAAATGTTTAAACTGGGACTGATTTTTTTATAAGGACCAGGAGCTGCTTGAGAGCTAAGAATTTCTGATGATATCTGAAGCAAAGCTAGTGAAACCTGGAAAAAAGTAAGAGTTTTAAATGATTGAAGATCAAAAATCTCAAATAATTGATGATTATGACTATACTTATGGTAGAATTTAATATAAACAGTTTATCATTCAGACTGAATATAATATTCGTTAATAAACTGCAGATAATCTGTCTGTGTTGACCTTGTCTCAATTAAATCCATATGGACTATATATTACGTATTCCATATAAGGTCATATATATATATATATATATATATATATATATATATATATATATATATATATATATATATATATATATATATATATATATATATTATATATATATATATATATATATATATTATATATATATATATATATATATATATATATATATATATATATATATATATATATATATATATATATAAATACATTTGGGATCTCAAGAAAAGTCGACGCATCTTCTCTTTGAAATGGTCAATTTTAAAACGTGCCACCGCATACCAGAGTGGAGCAAAGCAATGTAACCGTTGCTTGCAAGAAAAGTTATGCATTTTGAAAGCGAAAAATGAAAATCTACTCAACAAACGTTCCGAACTTGTTTCAAAATGCCGCCACGAAAACAAATTCTATTTATGGAATACACAACGCACAAGAAAAAAAAACGACACCTACCTTTAACCCTGGGATGCCATAAAGAATAGTTGAATTGAATAATCTTCAGTTGCCTGAAGATCGCACATAGCGTGAAACTCCGAGTAGCAGAGAACTTTTGAAGTTAAACTTATATATATATATATATCAACAAATTGTAACTTATAGGTAGTCTATACATATATATCAACAAATTGTAACTTGGTAGTCTACAAATTGTAGTTTAGCTATACCTATTATATATCACTGATTTATTATAATATCGTTGTAAGTTGGATCACAACTCGTACCTTTAACATCAAGTGCAAACATCCGCATAAACCATGTCTTGGATACATGATGTGTTATTTCGAGATGAGTCGAGGTGAAGTGATTTTTAATTTAAGCCCTTTACTCTTTAGTTCCATAATTATAATACTTCCGGTTTATTTCAGCTAGATTAGCTAATTTATAGGTATTTCCCCAGCAGCTTCATCAATTTGTTTGGTAAATAGAAAGATGCGCTATAAGTTGGTTGAAACAATTAAGATAATATGTTCCCATGATTCGTAAATGAGAAATAAGACGACGTGAGAACTATACGTGAGTCGCGATGATGTATCCAATGTCCTTTCCTTCTTAATACGGGGAGTCATCCAAGGCTTGTGTCTCAATTTGAGTGGTCTCGTACAGTATCCACAGGTAACAAATCATCGAGGATGCGGCAAATGGTAGCGGTGAACCGTTAATGGTGTTTGGACGACGTATTCCGTTGCTAGACAACTGGTTGCTAAGGACAGGTAATTTAGCACAAAATATACTTCGTGCCGACGTAAGTTGGATCGCAACTTGGATGAAAATAATTCTGTAAGAATAGATACAATTTCTTAGTGAATTCCTTAGAACAATATTAATTATACGCACGGGGAAGCAAAAGCAACGACGCGGAGAGGATTTGCATAACCTTATTAGATGACCTAGAAGATATTCTTACATGGATTCGCCGTTCGCCAGCTCCTGTTTTCCCTCTGAATTTCCAAATACCATTAGACTTTAATACTGACAGTAATTTATTCAGGCAGGATGACTAATACTATCGAATACTGTTAAATCAAATTATTTAGTTACTGGTGTGATTACGCTGTAGACCAGTCATATCTACGATTCGTCAAAACAGTAGTTGTCGGATTTTCGGTTTGATATTTTCAAAAACGTTTGGTGAAATGTTCGAAAGTCGATAGAAGAACATCTTATATGTTCAAATTTATATATATTGGGTAATACGGTTAAAGTTTTATACCGACTATTTAATTATCAACAAACTTGTAATGACAATGGGCATTTTAAAATTTCCGCAAGTATTGTAGCCTGCGAAGCAGGCGTTTATGGGTTGGGGAGGGGGCGGGTGACTGAGGCGAGGGCGGATGGAACGCCTACATGAAATACCCTTGTTTTTGGATTTCTACGGCCGCCATCAGACGCTAAATTCTGATTGGCTAAGTCAATTCATTAGTATTCAGGGGTTTACTTTCAGGAAATAAACATTTTAAAATGGCGACTTTAAAATACCAGTGTTGGTAGATGATTTTCTTTCGGAAAGCTTTAACCGATCTTCAGTTCGTTGTTGGTCGTAGGTTTAAATTAAATATATCAAACAGGAACAAAAAGTTGCAATGAGGGAGCTGCTGGCAGGAAAAGATGTTTCGATGGTATTACCAACGGGATTTGGCGAGAGTTTGATTATGGATTTAATAGATTTACCAGACGTTCATGCGAGCGCGTGATTATCAGTAGGCAGGGGAAGCAGCTATTATTGTGATTTCTGCCTTGTCCTTGTCTTCAGGTGGCGATTGCTTGAATAAATTTTCAAAATAAATCTTGTTTTCCACCAGATGCAGTCAAGCTTTTTACGGAGTTTCGGACCTGAATATTTTGTGATTTGGCCCGAAGTGAAATGTTTTAATCATTGACGAAAGCACGCTAGTCGCTGATTGGTTGTTTTTGACAGTTCATGTGGGCGGAAATCGAAAAAATGGTCTTTCTTGCAGGCGTTCCCTCGCGTCCCCCTCTCCACTTCGCCCTCCCCCTAACGCCACCACGCAGGCTACAAGTATTGACGAAAGTTATCTCTAGATTTTGTCAATTGGCGGATCGTAGATTTGACTGATCTAATCAAACCTGTAACTAAATAATTTGATAATAGCTGTTGCATATATCGACAAACGGTAGACGAGCTACTCAATATATTGAGCAGAAACTTCATTTTAATATTTTCTCTCTATGTAACTCACTGTAAAATGGGACGCCTTTTTCTAAGGATCTTATGTAAATTAACCCTCAAGCTAAATATTTAAATATATAAAAATATTTATCTAATATATACCTAATTCGTTTATGGCAGGCAGCTGCCGAATATATTCTGTGGTTGGCTATAAATATTACTGCAATCCACTCTATAAACTAAATTAAAGTATTCTTAAAAATAATAAATTATTTATTTATGCAGTAAATATTCAATTTTCAGTTATTACATATAAAAGTTATCTAATTGATATTAATGATCTGTGATGACATTATATCAAAAAATAAATGTCAGCTAATACAGTGAAGTTATAAAGTCGGTACTATGAATAATTGAACAATATTTCCAATTAACTTAACTATATAGTATTCTATTTGACTTTGCACTCGGCTTCAAGTGCTCGTTTTGGAAAATGGTTGTATACGGGGTGCAGTGAATTTCCAGATAATGTAAAACTATATAACGTAGTCGCAACAAGATGGCCGCCACGAGCTATACTTCTGGCTTCGTTCTCTGAATAATAGTTGCTCGATCCAGTCTTTATTTAGAGATAAGTGGTGGAGGCTATTTCAGATATGGTAGAGCACCAAACCCAACCCCAACACAAAAAAGATCCTAACCATAACCCCCCGCCTAATGAGTTTTCTAACCCTAACCCCCGCCTAAAGAGTCCGGACCTATCCGCCACCCCAATCTCCTATATACTTGGCTTCTTTAATAAGTAGACCAGTAAGACATACTATAAGTATGAGTATGACTGTAATACGCATGCGCGAGGTGCTCTACCGTATCTGAAATAGCCTCTACCGAGATAAGTGATGTATTTGAATGTGAAATCAAAATGGCACCCAGTTGATCGGCAATTTTAAGAACGGTGGAGGCTACTTCAGATACGGTAGAGCACCTAGTCACCCAGGACTTTGGTGATTGTTTATATAACATATATGCTTCGTTCTTTAAAAACTTCGCTTTAAATTTCTGTTTCGATTCAGAAAAGCAGGGTTGTTAAAAGCAGGGTTATTACTGAATCGAAACAGAAATTTAAAGCAGGGTTTTTAAAGAACGAAGCATATATGTTATATAAAACAATAACCAAAGTCCTGGTGACTAGGTGCTCTACCGTATCTGAAATAGCCTCCACCTTTAAGAACAGCTCTACTACTTAATAATCCAAATTAACAATTTTAACTGTAGCATGACTCTAATACAAACACTAATCGTAATTCCTTGATATCATCGATAAACAGCTTTTTTCATTAAATTCCCGGTAAACTGGGCGACATGATTTTTACACTCAAGTACATGCATCGTCCTGGCGAGATCATATACTAACTAGGTAATATACTTATCGAAAGAATGTAACTGTACTATAATAATTAGTATTTTTGCTGATATTAACTGTTTAACTGTGCGCACGTGATCAGACTGACTTGTCTTGCGAGAACGTTGTTTACCGCATGTATATTACGCTGTCGCTTCTCCATGAATAAAATGTAGAACCTTTCAGTATCACCGTTCACTCAACGAATAACGCCGCAAAATAATTTGAATAACGCCGCAAAATATTGCGTGTCCCTGTGTTGACGGCACTTCCTGTGAACTTTAGCAGGGGCAAAAGGCATGAAGATGAAATTTTCGAACAACAAGATATATTACATTTCTTTTTGGTAGAATCCAAAGATACAAATATGTAAAATCCCCAGACCGGATAGGCACTTTAAAGTGATACTACGATCACATTTTTACCTATCGATATTTTTACGTATTTATAAAACAGAGCTGCTAAATATTACTCGGTCGAAACCGTTTATTTTTAAGTATTATTTTTCTGACTCCGAATCTGGAGTTGTTACGTCCGCCAATAATCGATCATGTTCCTGACCAGCGTAACGAAGTGACGTCAGAAACTCAACGCGAAGACTCCACATTGCTAATTCTTAAAGTAAAATTATTCGTCTGAAAGGCTGGACATTTCATCTACTTCTCGAAGAAAATAAGAAAATAAGAAAACAAGTAACTTCGACTGAAATTCAGGCGTAGCATTGAGAATCTGACGTCACAAACAATATTACGTTCTAGGAAATGGTGGCCTTATAAATAGTAGTTATCTCAGAGCTCAAAATACTCACTTCAAAATACCATTTTTTAGTTTTTTTTACATCGATGATCACTTTCGACCCTGAAATACTATTCTATGCTAAAGAAAATCTAAAAAACGGAGGTGAATTTTCATCGTAGCGCCACTTTAAATTATAACATTGGTGCCGTGACCAGGATCATGGAGGAGCAACAACGTTTAGTATAGTATCATCGAGGAGGGTGCATAGTGCCCATGTAACCAAGCTACAAAATAAAATCGTGGAAATTATATGAGAAATCGATGAATCTAAGATCGGCTATATTTGGTAGCTCGATCCAACAACTCGAACGCAAGAGTGAAATACTAACAGGATTAGATGATAAGATATCCAAACTTATTGACAAACCCGGCGAGAGTAAACACCAGAAATCAACAAAGGATCAACACGCACAATTATCAACGGTAAACACTGGCGCGGTCGAAATACCTCAAACTGTTATTACGCACGCTGAACTTGTAGATGGACAACTGGAAAACCGGCATTCACCATCACAAGTACAACCTGGACAACTTGAAAATCCGCATTCACCATCACAAGTACAACACTCAGAATCGGCAGCATCAGTGGTCAGTGACAATATATTTACAAATACAAACATAAGTATGGGCATGAACACAAGTCGACTTCCTAAACTCACCTTACCGACTATCGAAGGAAATCCGTTAAAATGGCAATCGTTTTGGGATTCTTGTCGAACAGCTGTTCATGACAATCCTCGTTTGAGCGACGTACAGAAGTTCAACTATTTGAAAGCACATAGGGGCGAAACTAGCCCCTTTTCGTTGGGGGGGGGGGGGGTACCCTGCAGCTCCGTAGTAAAATTTACCGAAACATTGAAATCTAGAAGCTCGGAAAGACAATTTGCAGCAATTTGAGCAAACGTTTTCATCTAATTCTACAGCGAGCATATTTCAAATGGATTCAAGCTTACCTGCATGTTGCCTCTTTCGATGTGCCGCCATTTTTTGCGCCTAGTACTGACAGAAGGGTCTGGGAACCAATCTAACACTCGCGCAGCCAATCTCGTTCCGAGAGCCTGCACAGGCTCTGGGAACGAGATTGTCGCATGACAAGGGTTTAGGGGTTGGCTAACACTTCAGGCTACACCCGTTTGTAAAATCTCGCGTAGATGAAGCTCATAGGTAGATTACCTTAAGTAGCTTCTCTCTTAGCCTCCGACTGCGCTGCGCTGCAAGATCTACGATTGCCCATTTGCCCTGCCAATGGGTGTTTTTAGTATTTTTGGGAGGTGTCACCCCCCCACACACACACACACACACGCACACACACACACGCACACCCTTGAGTTTCGCCCCTGAAAGCACAGTTATGTGGCGAAGCATCAAAATCCGTCGCTGGCAAGAATCTTAAAAGTATCGAATTACTTCCGGAAAGATTTGGTCAAAACCATCGAGTTGTGGGTGCACGCATGCAAGCGTTGTTTAACATGTCAAATCCAACAAACAGTTTGTCTAGTCTGAGAAATTTCTATACGACGATTTGGACACGCATATTAGTACTGTAGTCTTGAAGCATTAGGAAAATCAGACGATTCTTATGGAGATATTTTGGTGCCAATCATTCACCGGAAATTACCTGTCGATCTGATTAAAACGCTTGCCAGAGAACACGACAACAAATAACGGACATTAGACGAACTTCGCAAAGCCTTACGTAAAGAAGTAGAAATCTTGGAAGCCAAAAATTTACAAATTCCGTATTTCCTACTCATCCCACTGCAACCTTTTTTGCCAACTCAAAGCAACCGTTTCACCTAACTCTCATTATATCCCTCAACACCACCAACGAAACGTGAGTGTGTCTATTGCAAGGTTCCCCACAATCCCAACGAATATACTACAGTGACCGGCCAAAAAAGGAGACAAGACATGTCCTCGAAGCCAAATTGTGTTCTAACTGCCTTAACAGTCACCGAGTTTCGCAAACCGATGTAGAATATGTCGCAAGCATGAGAATATTTTATCAGATATAAAACGTCATGCACGTGATTGATTGCACGTGAGTAATGCACGTGAGTAATCCGATGACGTGTCATCGGATTACTTGCGTATGAATTATTAATGAGTTTTTTAAGTCGATTTCAAACTAGTGTTGGTTGGTGATAGGATGAGCTAGTTTGATTCCCCTTAAGTAAGGTAAGTTGCGAAGGTCGACAGTTGTATAGTTCTGCAATGGTACTGCGATTTTAGGAACAATGATTACTTCTATAGGGATTGTCTCTCCTTGATCAGCTTGTAAGTGGACTGTGCTTACTTCTACACGTTTGATAGATGTTGTTGTACGATGTTAGTTCCAGTTGCTTAGCCAGGTCACTGGTGATAAATGAGAATGTGAGCGGTGGTTGTTTTCCCATGAAATTCGACTGGAGTGACGGCAGTCTTCAGTGTTGTTGATTTGTGTTGTTGTTGGTCTTCCTCTCCTTGAGCGGCATGTAGGAGCTTTACTACATGAGGAGTGGCAGCTACTGTGGTGGTCTCGTCGACTTGGGTTGTGGGTGCAACATTATTATGATCTTCACCTTCAGTACACAAACTGCTGTGGTGTTTCCTGGGGGTGGTTTTGAAATTTGTTCCAGGGGAATGCGGGGTTGAATGTAGTTTACCATCATTAGTATTCTTTGTATAAAGAATACTAATGAACATGACATTTTTTATAAAATTGTCATCCTAATACGAGAATTCCAACGAGAAAGCAAAAATATTCAAGCAAACTTCAACGAGCTACCTGCCTATAATTTTGAATTTACTAGAGAAAACCACCTAGCAAGAAACCTAACGATATGATACGATATATAATACGTACAATGAATAAGTCAGGACAAACATACATGAACACAACTTTATAACATTGCTGACAAATTTGAAAGCGTACCTTCCTCGGTGTGGGATTTTTATCAAAACCGAAGCTACTTTTAGTAACAAAGGGATCTGGACACACTGCAGCTAAATTTAAAATCGGGTAACTCCTCTCTGGTCCTGTACCAAGTGTCAATCAATGCTCCACACTTAATGCCAATATCCTAAATGTCATGACATCACGAAAAGAAGACTATTTACAACTAGAACAATTCTGGAACTTAGAATATTTAGGAATCCGACCGAATGAAGCCATTGATGAAAACACCGAGTTTCTGCGAAATTTTCAAGATACATCCATAGCCTTATATGAAGGAATAAATCAACCACCACTCCCAAAAAATGCTAATATCGCCTAAAGAAGGACTCGTTCGATGGTCCAGCGGTTAGCAAAAAAAAACACATAATCTCAAGATGTACAACGATATCATCATCGATCAAGAGAAGCAGCTAGGGTTTTATAGAAACAATCGATACCTCAGACAAAGCTACGGGAACTTGTCACTATATACCCTATGCAACACGTGTCATGTACGTGATTGCAGCTGCCGAAAATCTCAAGCCCATCAGAGCCTGAATGATTGTCTTACACCAGGACCGCCCATTCTAAATGATTTAACAGTCATGCTCCTCAGATTTCGCCAACAAAGATATATGATTTACAGCAGACATCGAAAAGGCCATTTACATGTGAGTTTGAATGAAGAAGACCGAGAGGCAACACGCTTGTTCAGGTTGAGTGACCCCAGTGACCCTGAGAGCAAGTTTGACATCTATCGATTCAAAGCTGTTCTGTTTGGTGCCACATATTTGCCCTCTATTTTGAATACTACCCTCGACAAACAGCTGAGTCAGTACGATGAACCTGAAGAACATCAATGGTAATATATATGTAGATGATCTTGTTTCTGGAGCTCAGCGCGAGGATGAAGCAGAAATCTACTACAAGAAAGAAAGAGCAATATTATAACCCGTTGGATTTAACCTGAGATCGTGGGTATCCAACAGCACCGCAATCCAGTCACTAGCTGGCAGCCAAGGAAAACCTTTTGAATGATCACGCCGAAATCAAAGTTATTGATGTCCAATGGGGTACAACGACAGACACACTTAAGTACCCACAGAGAGTCTCAACGCCCACCAACGACCTCACTACAAAGCGAGAAATGCTTCGAGATTCCTCGAATATATATGATCCAATCAGGCTCCTCAATCCTGTGACAGTACGCGCCAAATTCATGATGCAAGAGGTATGGCAAAGTGGAACGGAGTGGGATGAACCGCTTCCTCCAGAAACGCAAACGAAGTGGTTAGTGTTAGTTAAAGAGTTAGAATCTGTCACCAGTATACAGATGTCTCGAAGTTATTTCCCATCGAGCAACAAACGGCCAGAGGACACTGAACTGCATATCTTCGTTGATCTCAGCACAAAAGCATATGGTGCCGTTGCCTATGCCAAGTCCTCAGAAACAAACCAATCATCCTTTGTTATGGCAAAATCACGAGTTGCCCCATTGAAGAAATTAACCTTACCTCAATTGGAGTTGAACCCTTCAGTGTCAACTCAACGTAACCAAGGCTTTGCTCTGGTCGGACAGCCAGATCACTCTTTACTGGATTCACAGTTCAAAACACCTGAAATCCTTCGTCGCAAACCGTGTTGCAGAGATCAAGGCTCTTACAACAACTGTCCAATGGACGTATTTCCCTTCATCAGAGGAATCACGGTAAATCAAACTGACAACCTCAGATATTGGAAAGACGGTTCAGCAAAGTTACGTACGGAATCTAATTGGCCTTCGTGGACTCCAACAGAGTTTCTTCACACCCAAGCTACCGACCTCGCAGATATCGAAGCAGAAGAGAGCTCGTCGACAACTGCGATAGAACCTAACGAAGAACTAGAATAGAAGTTTAGCATCGAAGTTTAGCAGTCTTGCCAGACTTATTAATGTCACTGCGTATGTCTTACGGTTTGTAAAGAACTTGAAGGAAAAATCCAATCAAACTGGACCCCTCAGCGCTAAAGAAAGGGAACAAGCTACGCGACAGTGGATTAAGAATAGTCAGCAGTTACCGTGTCACAACGAGATCAAAAAAATTCTGTCGAAATCTACACATCAAACACCGTTAATACGCCGATTTCGCATCTTTGTTGACGAAGCAGGTCTCATCTGTTGCGGCGGGAGGATACACAATGCGCCACTCAGTGATTCTACGAAATTCCCACTACTTCTATCACCAAAGCACATCGTCACAGATCTTATCATCCGTACAACTCACGTTCGCCAAATATATGCCGGTTTAAACTCAAAATGACCCTTCGACAGATATATTGGATTCCTGCATGCTGGTCGACAACACGTCAAGAAACTAATCAGTCAATGCGTCACTTGTAAAAAGGTATCAGGATCAGCATTCAGCACGCTTCCAAAGGCTTGACTCCAACAAACACAACCCTTTGCAGTCACCGGCGTCGACTTCACGGGAGCACTGTACATTGCGGAGGCAAGAACAGAAACCAATGTATATATTTGCCTTTTCACGTGTGCGAGAACGAGAGCGGTACATCTTGAAGTTGTTACTATCATTTACAACCTTCGTTTTTGCACTTCGCAGATTCGCAAGCCGGAAATATCTTCCCAAACTGATCATCTCAGATAATGCCTCAACATATACCTCGATGCTGCTGATAAACTGAAAAAGTTGTTCCAGTCACCCATCTTGAAAGAATCACTCGGTAAACAAAACATAGAGGGGCGATTCATTCCTAAAAGGGCTCCATGGTATGGAGGGTTTTGGGAACGTTTGGTTGGCCCTATAAAAAAGACTCTAAAGAAAGTTCTTGGAAGAGCATCCGTAAATTTAATCACCTGACAGACCATTGTTGCAGAAATAGAGGCCATCTTGAACGATAGACCGTTAACATACGTTTCACCTGATCTAAATGATGAAAAACCGCTGACTCCATCCTATCATGGAAGAAGAATAACGTCTCTCCCAAACCACAGAGTGCCACCACTTAGAAGTTGCAGTTAGCCCCCCAAAACACAACATCTTCCACCGCCATTGCTGCGACGAGAGCTCTGAAACGCATTGCTAAGTGGTCAAGCGAACTTGGCCCCCCGAGGATGTCGAAAGGATGTAACTATACTATAATAGAAATATAAGTTCAAATCAAACTAGGCCAAATTGCTACTGCTTTGATAAATTTAATAAAATAGATAATAATAAAACAGATCCAGTTAACTTGCGGTTAAAAGAAGCCTTTTACATTCGTAGACAGAAACCAGAAATAAACAGTAGAGAGGAACGTAGTGAACTAGCTGACCTTTTATTTTAATTATCATGTTATTTGTTATCATATTTGCATATATTTTATATATCCTTCTATTCTATTTTGCATAACTTACACCCGTTTATTATGTATATAAACTGCACCTTGTTTATAATCTCGTAGTTCTGACGATGTTGTAGTACAACGAACTCTTTTAACGTTTTTAACCTTTTATCTATTTTATTAAATTTATCATAACAGTAGCAACTTGGCCTCATTTGATTTGAACTTATATTTCTTCAATATGCTACTGAGGAGCAACTTTATTCGATTATACTATAATAATTAGCATTTTTGTTGATATTAACTGTTTAACTGTGATCAGGTAATCAGACTGACTTGACATGCGAGAACGTTGTTGGCGCGCTTTTTACCGCGCATATATATATATATATATATATATATATATATACTAAAACGAATGTGATGTTGTTCACGGAACGTTGAAAGTGCTCAATACCATAAAGGTAGAGCGAATATATAGTGAAAGTGGTCTTACCTCAAAATGATAAAAGCCGCAACTGTCAGTTTCACGCAAGGCGATCTTCAGGCGAAAATATATATATATATATATATATATATATATATATATAATATATATATATATATATATATATATATATATATATATATATATATTATATATATATATATATATATATATATATATATAACACAAGATGAGAAACACAAGTTACTTCATCGAAATTTTATTTACTACAGAACTGTTTCGTATGGCAAGTGTTAAGCTTGCCACACTCATCAGGTAAATGATATAATATTTTGACAGCGCAACGGAATATATACAATAGATGCATAATTAATTTGATCATGTTACATGTAGTGGTGAGATTGTTATCGTAGTAGGAATTTCTTCCGGTGTCGGCATGTGGATACGAGTTCGTTCCGTTTGTTGAGAGAGCTTATAGTTCGGGGTGGCATATGATGATAAATTTTTCGGACAGGCATAAGTTACAGCGTTTGGTTTTATTAGAATATGGTTGTGATTTCTTAATGATTTTCCAGTTAATAGTATACGAGGTGTTAGAGTCTTTTAATTTCCAAATGTGCTTGCTTAGTTCGGTTGCGTTTCTCTTGGTTCTGTTACGGAAAGAGCTGGTGTGGTTAAGGTAGCGGGTTTTGAAAGTGTTCTCAGTAACGTAGGTTTGTACTTCTTTCGTGGCTTTGTTCGTCACTGCGGCCTGGTAGATTACTGCCTTTGTTTGGCATTCTCCTTGCAGTGGGCAGGCATCTTTCGCGCGGCAATTGCAATTTCTTTCTGTGACGGTGTTCTTGTTGGCTTCTTTGCGTAGAATGGTTTTATTGTGCGACGAGATGATGCTCTGGACATTCGGCATACAGCTATAACTTAGTTTCATTGTGTTCCGGTTGAATATTTTGTTTAGCGGTGCATGGGGAAGGATTCATCGATTGCTTTGAGGAATTTATGTCCGATATCGGTTTTGACGTTTGAGTTGAAAGGAGGGTTGTACCAGGTGATATTACGGCTTCTGCGGCGGATTTTTTGTGCGGGTTGTGGATCGTAGTGTAGGTTATAGCTGTGGCCGCTCTTTTTCAAAGCTTATATATATATATATATATATATATATATATATAATGCTTGTCGCTTCCCATGAATAAAATGTAGAACCTTTCAGTATAACCGTTAAATTATGATAACACTATTGGTAATGTTAATGTAAGTTCACGTACTGGCTATTGGTAATTGCAGGAAGGAGGATGGATTTATATATACATATATATATATATATATATATATATATATATATATATATATATATATATATATATATATATATATATATATATATATATATATATATATATATATATATATATATATATATATATATATATATATATATATATATATATATATATATATATATATATATATATATATATATATATATATATATATATATATATATATATATATATATATATATATATATATAGTGAAAGTGGTCTTACCTCAAAATGAGGCGAATCCGCCTCAAAATTCAGGCGAATCCGCCTGAAGATCGCCTTGCGTGAAACTGACAGTTGCGGCTTTTATCATTTTGAGGTAAGACCACTTTCACTATATATTCACTCTACCTTTATGGTATTGAGCACTTTCAACGTTCCGTGAACAACATCACATTCGTTTTAGTATATATATATATATATATATATATATATATATATATATATATATATATATTATATATATATATATATATATATATATATATATATATATATATATATATATATATATATATACATAAACTGTCGTGCAGCGCCTAGTCAAGTCTCCCTTGAAAGATATCCAGGTGAACAGTGCACACAAGTAATCACGATCGAGCTGAAAGGTGTAGGAGTCTTAGCGATTTATAGTCATAAAGCTTCTATTCCATCTTCTTCTAATTTAGTTAGGCGAGTTGTTTAATTGGTATCTCGTTAGCAACATTAACCCTTTAATAGTGCCGATTTTATTGGTTGTCAATGTAAAAACTCATTCTCTCATTCCTAGCATAATCGAATTTGCCTATCATATAGTACATAATGTAATTAATTAGCAGTTCTTTCATGTATTGTATTAACTAATTTGTTCTATATAAATTATATGTTCTATATAAACTAACTATCTCAGTTGTCAATAAAATTTCTTTATGTGGCTGCCATTCACAACATTGCTCAAATTGTCCGATTCAAACGGATCACCTAAAACGACTTTTCACTCCTTATAAGGAGTTGGTCCTACCATGCTCCGCTCAAATAGATATATATATGTATATACAAACCTTTTGTGAGAAATGGATCCCTGCCGCTGCGCGATTATCAGGCTTGCTTCACTCGGTTGCTTGTATTCGGCACTGTTAATAATGTATTTAACTTATAGTGGTTGTCTTATTGTACTTGCATGGTTTATTAAAGGGGCTATGTCACGCAGAAATCGCTGAAAATGAAATTCTAGAACTTCAATATATTACAATCCCTCCTAGATCGTTTCGGTTCGCCTCGAACGTACACAAGTCATGACAAGTGTTGCTTGCCTTATAATTATATTTACCGCACGCCACTGAAAGCATCCAAGGCTCGTAAATATGCCTCATTCCGTAAGTAGAGAATGCATGGGGTAAAGGTTTGGATATATTTAAAACATTATCATCCACGAATTGCACGGTTAAACACCAACGTATATATAGGCGAACCCTGACAAACACGCTTTACTAAAGATGACCGCCTATGCATGAGGCCGTCGAAACGGACAGTCACCAACAATAGGTTTTCTCAAGACTACAACAACCAGAACGATGAACTTCAAACATGAATGTAATCTTATATAGTCACTTATAGTAACCCCCCTTGAAAAATCCTATATCTGCCGCTGATTCTACATGATTTAAAATTATTTTAACCGCTATATACAGCAGAATATTGAATGTGAGGATTTGACCACGGCTATATAGTTGATCAGAACCAGGGAGGTATTATTTGAGAAGAATTACCTGACAGCTTCGATGGAGTTGCTCTGGCGATATGTCAGATCATGGATGTATGATATACTATGTAGCTAGCTATAATTGCTTTAACGATGGATGCTTTGCATGAGCTGCAAACCTTAAAGTGTTGAATGAATTCATTTATTGTTCACATCAACGAAGTAAAACAGAGTGACTATAATTAATATAATTATCATATTAAAAAAACCCAGAAAATTATGCCTGTTATGTGACTCCACGCGATACCAATTCCATATAGGAAATGCCTAATACAATATAAATGCCATCATCTCGAAACCTACGTCTCGACTCTCGTCCCGCATAAGTAGAGCAATGTATTTTGTCGTCGTGGCAATTTATTTACTCGTTAGGCCACTAATGTATTCACTCTAGCTTTCGTATATGGAATACGTCATACTATAAGTCCACATGGTTTTTGTCGTTTTAAGAAATATATAATATTTATTTCCAATAATTATCTTATAAATAATATTATATACATTGTAATCAATAACAGTATTTTTACAATCATAGTGTAATATATAGCTAATTCATATATGACAGCCTGCTGCCGACATATATATCCAGTGGTTGGCTATAAATTATACTGCAATCTATTCTTATTAAGGTATTCTTATAAATAATTAATTATTTATTTATGTAATAAATATGCAACTTCTCATTTGTTATATATATATATATATATATACATTATCTGATTCTATTAATCATCTGAGATAACGTTATATTAAAAAAGCGACCTCTTGTCAGCTGATACAGTGAAGTTATAAAGTCGTCACTATGAATAATTTGACAATATTTCTAATTAATTTAACTATATATAGTATTCTTATAATAAATTATGACAGCCGTGAATTTATCGAAGACCTTGTTAAAGATTTCGGATAAATGCAATAGTTATGCGATGTGATTCCCAAGATCTTTTACCGTTGTCCGTGATTCTCACTAACAAATGGTAATAGAGCGGTGTGCAGAATTTGCATTTTTCTTTGTTCTTGCACTCGACTTCAATTATCCGTTGTGGGAAACGGTTGGGTACGGGTCCCGTCACTTTCCAGGTAAACGGGCAGAGTTTATCGGATTTTTGTGCCACTTTATACGACTTATAACTAGCCATGATTTTCTCTATCAATTTCTCTTGACCGCCCAAAATGTTTAAATTGGGACTGATTTTTTTATAACGACCATGAGGCGCTGCTTGAGAGCTAGGAATTTCTGATGCTATCAAAAGCAATGCTAATGAAACCTGCAAAAAATTACGAGATTTAATTTAAATGATTGAAGATCAAAATCACAAAATGATTGATGATTATGGCACTCTAGATTATAGTGTGATTAATATAAACGGTTCATCATTCAAACTGAATATAATATTCGTTAATTATAGCGTTATAAAATAATATATAGTTATATCTGCATATATCACTGTAAACTGCTGTCAGTATAGAATCTTTGTAAGTTGAATCGCAACTCGTAAGCTTAAACTGATTAAGAACTTGATGCGCACTACTATGGGCCAGACCCACTTTACTCATCTTACTATCATCATGAGCCTGGATTCTGACATAGCGCGTGGTTTAGATTTGAGTGAAATCATCCATACGTTTGCGTCATGAAAGGCACGCAAAGTACTTGTGCTTCAACAACAATAGTCTTATAATTGACAAAATGAACATACTATTTGACAGCGTCTTGAAGTTTCCTGCATTTTGTGTGCTTAAACCTAACTATTATTTCTATTAGACTGACTCAAATATATGCTTCCGTCTTCATGCGCATTGTTTGAAATATATTAAACGTTGAGAATTTGTCACTCTATATTCTATTTATAACTTATTCTATGCAAGACAAAAAGAAACATATTAATTGACCCTGTACATACAGATACAGACGATAAATTAACGTAACTTCAGTGCATGGGACCACTTACAACTTTCGAATAAAATTTTCATCATAACCCGTTATTACTATATTAAGGTTTTAAACGATTTTTAACCCATTTTGCAGAAATCCTATCTCTGCCTTTCGAAACATTTTTCCATTTAGGGGCCCCATCAAATTTCTATGCCCCGGGCCCCATAATCTGTTAATGCGGCCCTGATCACAAGTCTCCATGAATACTAATAAGAAGACTTGTGAAGTGGCTATTCATTATAATAATAGTCCACATTCTTTGTCGGATTTCAGTTTCATCTGTATTGAAAAAAATAATGACAACAACATGATTGATCGTAAATTGCTTGCCCGGGAGTATTGGACAGCGCAACTGCGTACGATGCAACCTGCCGGCCTTAACCAAAGGCGTGAATTCAAGTCGAAAAACAGAATTCATTATTTGTGATATTAATTTGGTTTTGCGGTTGAATTATAATTTATAATTTATGTATATTTATTAACGTGGTTCTAGTATAAATAGCCTGTATTTAGCCATTATAGTCACTCATTTTTTGTAATTTTTAAACTGAAGAAGGCCGGCGAACGGCCGAAACGTTTTTAAAATAAAGGACTATAAGAAGTTTGCTGTCTTCCATCTACGTTATTCTATACAAGCTACAAATACCGAAGCAGTGCAAGTATCCTTAATTGTATCCTTCTATTGGGAGTTCATTATATATATATATATATATATATATATATATATATATATATATATATATATATATATATATATATATATATTATATATATATATATATATATATATATATATATATATATATATATATATATATATATATATATATATATATATATATATATATATATATATATATATATATTATATACTGTATATATATAACAAGTAATATTTGGCATTTCACTCGATTAAATTACAGGTTCTAAGGATTTATGATGATGGCAAATTTCGAGTGTTGGAATATATACATTTTAAGACCAAACCGGGACCAGTTGCGAAAAATGCAACTTCGAGGCCTTTCGGCTGGAATAATTGAACCCGCGACCCTATTGGTAATCCTAGGTAGGAGGATGGATTTAATTCTCTTCCTCGTTTTAGAGTTGAGGAGTAAGCACTGATGATTCTAGCAATCAATAGGAGGTAGGTGTTATTACGAATCCGTAATAATTCCCTCGCCCGCCTTTCTCTCTCTAGAGTTTCATCCAAACACTCACCCCCCTTACGGGATTTTCCCCATCCACGGTCCCCAGACCTTGCACGCCGTGGCCGCGTAATCACTATTTGCAAAAGGCAACGTTATCTCGGCCAATATTTAAACCGATTTAAATTCTGAAAACAGATTTGGAATTATCGAGTCTAAATTCAACACATACGTGTGTATTATATTACGAGAACGTGCGTATGTAACCATGTTTACACTAGAGCAAAAGTTTCCGGATTCGTAAATGTTTCCGGATTCATCATAAACCGAGTATTCGGATTGGTAAGCTGCTTACACTCGGGAGTATTCGGATTCACATCGTTTACACACCCGATGAAATCCGGAAACATTTATGCGGGAACGGTTACCAAGCATTTCGCGAAAAGACAACTCCAAAATGCCGCCCAAAAAGAAGGCTAGAAAGGATGTTACAGAGAGTGTTTATGAAGTATAACTTCTTCTTGGAGTAGTTCGTGCATCATATGTGCCTACAACAAAATCAGACAACCAACTACCGACAACAGTGCAATAACAACAACATCCGCCATTTTGTCTGCACCGCAAACTCGTGTGATCGCGGGCGGAAAAATATTCGGATTCATTGGCATGGAATACCCGTTTACACTACAAAAGATTCCGGATTCATAAGTATCCAGATACAAAATTTCCACTTTAGATTCCGGATTCAAAATCTCCGGAGACGCGACCAAACCGGGACGTTTTATTTCGGATTCATCCTCTTGTGTGTAAACGGCAAAACGAATCCGGTACCAAAACGTTCCGGATTCGTGACGAATCCGGAAACTTTTGCTCTAGTGTAAACGCAGTCTTAGAAATTAATCGGCCGCTTTGTCGTATATTATTTTGAACGTTATCTAGATCAATATTTAACCGTTTTCAATTCTGAAAACAGATTTGGAATTAGCGAGTCTAAATGCATAATACATGCACGTACCTATCATATACACAAACGTGAATACCCTTTGTAATATATGCGAATAAATTATGGTAAAACGAAGTCTTGTTGTACAGTGTAGAATGGAGTACGTACGATACGTAGCGTATAGTCGGCAAGCAATCCAATCCATCGAGCCAAAGCTTGGAAACCAATAGCCAAAATAAATTATATTTCTTTGAGAAGAAAGACTGATGGAGCGAATTATTGGTTCAGTTCCTCAAATAGATTGGCAAAGCAACGATTTACCGGGAGCTTGCAGGGATGCGTTCAAAGAACACTCTCAATTTATGTTTGGAGGCCCGCTGAAAGATTGCTCAGAAGCTAAAAAATGCAACTACTTGATGATGGGTAGGGCAGAAAGGACGAGAGATTTATAAAACATTTTCATTCACGGCCGATTTAGAATTAGCTCGATGTTCATTATGAGAAGTTCGAAACTCATCTAAAGCCGAAGTCAAAGCAGGTGTAATTCGCACGTTACTTGTTTCATGCTAAAGTACAAGAAACGGAAGTAAAGTTCGAAAACTTTGTGACCGAACTGAAATTGTTATCCCGAGATTGTGGATATCAACAAGCAGAAGAAATGGTTCGGGACAGGATTGTGTTCGGAGTCAAATCCTCGAAGGTTCGAACCCTGACTATGGAAAAAGCCATTGACATTTAGCCTGTGCACAGCCTGAATATGCACCTGTAATACAGTCTTGTATTACAAGAGTATATTTAGGCTGTACACAGGCTATTGACATTGGGCGTACGATGGAAATTTCTGAAGCTCAGTTAAAAACTATGACCGGAGACGACTCAAAGATTTATGGCATAAATCCAAAATATTCAAAGCAAAGGCGAGAGAAGTCCTTCGGGAGCCGACAAAAGTAGGTGCCAACTTGCCAAGGTTTTTGGCAAATCCGCCTCGACGAAGCTAGTTCTAAATTGTGTACATTCAACACACCGTTTGGTCGCTATCGAATAAAGTCGGCACCAGAAGTATTTCAACGAGCAGTGTCGCAAATGCTGGAAAACTTACCCGGAGTAGATGCCATTATGGATGACATCATCGTGTGAGGTAAAGATGTGAACCAACACGACGAAAGGTTACGAGGAATCTTAGAGCGAGCTAAGAAATATCAGCTGAGGCTTAGCTTGAGGAAATGCAAGATCCGACAGTCCCAAGTTTCATATGTTCGTCATCTGTTAACAGCTAGAGGTGTGAAGGCTGATCCAGAGAAGGTCCGAGCGGTGTCCGAGATGGAACGACCGATTTTTGGGATTCATCCAATATCTAAGTTTCTACCAAGGTTGTCAGAAGAAAGTGCACCGTTACGAGAGCTTGTTGAGAGAGAGACGGCATGGCATTGGTATAAGAGCGAGGAAGATAGCTTTCAAAAGCTAAAAGAACTTTCATCGTCAACTCCGGTTCTCCAATACTACGACGTAAAGAAACCAGTGAAGTTGTCAGTTGATGCAAGCAGCAAAGGTCTTGGAGCAGTCCTTTTGCAAGAAGGAAAGCCAGTGGCATATGCTTCCAGAACACTTACGACCGTACAGCAACATTATGCACAGATCGAGAAAAAACGTTTGGCTATAGTTTATGGTTGTCAGAAATTCCACCAGTATGTTTATGGCCGAGAAGTAGAAGTATAGAGACGGACCATAGACTACTGGAAAGTATTTTCTAGAAACCGTTGTATCAAGCTCCTTTTCGTTTGCAGAAAATGCTATTACAGCTGCTAAGTTACGACCTGAAAGTTCGCTACAAGGCTGGTAAAGAAATGTACTTTGTCGATGTAACCTGAAAGAAACCCAAGGAATCATGGTTCCAGATCTGGATGTCAATATGGTGCATATGGTTGCAATGTCACCAGAGAAGTACAAATAATTCCAAGATGCAACAAGTCAAGATCCTGTACTAGACTGCTTACGAACCCTAGTCTTGAAAGGATGGTCAGATAGCCAAATAAAATGTCCTTATGAGATCAGCTGAAATTATTGGACTTTCAAAGAATAAATCTCCTACCTAGATGGTTTTCTATACAAGAGCCACAAAATCATCGTGCCGAAAGTCCTCAGATCTGAGATGTTGAGCCAAATAACGAATCTCACCTGGGTATAACCAAGTGCAAACAACGCGCAAGAGAACTGTTGTTTTGGCCCGGTATGGCTTCTCAAATTGAAGAGAAAAGTGTGAAGTCTGTGCCACCCATCTAGCAGCAAATGCCCGTGAGCCAATGTTCCTGCAAGGATGTCCAAATCGACCATGGGAAATCGTAGGTTGTGACTTATTTGAGTTCCGTGGTTGCCATTACCTACTTTGCGTAGATTATTATTCAAAGTGGCCTGAAATAGCGAGATTAGAAGATCTTAGCAGCAAAACTACCATTGCCCACACAAAGAGTATGATATTGTGTGAAGTGATAACGGTCCACAGTTTGCAAGTGGTTATTTTGCAGATTTTCAGAAGGAATATGGATTCAAGCATATTACGTCTAGTCCGCGATACCCGCAGTTTAACGGAGAGGCTGAAAGAGGTATGAAGACAGTTAAAAACTTATTAAAGAAAGCTCGTGATCCATATAAAGCTTTGTTGGATTACAGAACGACACCACTAGAAGGAATTTGTTTATCTCCCTCACAGTTGATGATGAATCGACGACTAAAGTCAACTCTTCCTGTGAAGAAATCACTTTTGATGGCTGAGAATGCAGAGGAAATCATGCAAGCGTGCATTGGAGAAACGGAAATTGATCCAAAAGACTATTTATGACAAAAGATACAGTAAAGAATTAGCACCACTTGAAACCGGCCAGAAAGTCCGAATGCAGAAAGATGACAAATGGGTTCCAGCCACCGTGTTAAATAAACATCATACGCCTAGATCCTATGTGGTAGAAACCGAAGGTGGATCTTCCCACCGACGAAATCGCCGCCATCTTAGAGAGAATCGAAGTTTAATGACCTGCTGGAGTCTGCTGGATTACAGCAATGGATCGAGGGTCCAACACATCGTTGTGGCCACACCCTGGATCTCATAATCGATCGCCAGGAGGGGACAAGGTTATTGTCTTCCTTCGAAGCAGTAACTGATTTACCATCTGACCACTATGCCGTCTTTGGTTCCCTTGATTTTCCTAGACCACTTTTTACGAAAAGATCTATCAAACGTCGTAATCTAAAGCTTTTGGAACACACACAATGGCCAACTGACCTGGCTGAATTGCGAGACTGCAGTTCGTTGTCTGATGTGAATGCCATGACTGAGCTTTTCAATAGTGTTTTACGAAATGCCCTGGATAAACATGCACCTGTAAAGACATATTCTATCAGACTTCGCCCAAGTTCGCCTTGGTATACTGCTAATTTACGAGAGTTGAAGAGAGAGAGACGTCGGAGTGAGAGGAAATATAAGTTAAGTAATCTTGAAGTTCATCGCCAAATGTATAAGGATGTATGTTGCGCCTACACCACTGCATTAAACAAAGCGAAAACTGAATATTACAAAGAAAAGATAAATGGTGCCAGCAGTAATCAGCTGTTTAAGATGATCAACGGTCTTTTTCGCGTGAAATCCCCGCCAATCTTGCCTTCATATGAGTCTCTTCCTGTCCTTGTAGACACTTTCAGTGACTATTTTCACTCCAAGATCGAAAAGCTGCGTGAGGAACTTGAAAATAGTGAATATGCTACTGCAGATCTATCAATTATTGAACAGCCCTCTGTGTGCGAATCGAAGTTTCTAGAGTTTCATCAAGTGCCAGAAAAGTTTATATCTGAGTTGATCATGAAGGCTCCAGCAAAGTCGTGTGCTCTAGACCCAGTCTCGGCGTGTGTGCTTAAGCAGAACGTTAAACTTCTGGCTGGGCCTATTACCAGTATTGTAAACGCTTCTCTAGAAAAAGGGGTTTTCCCTTTGTTATTAAAACATGGTTTGTTGCGCCCATCTATCAAGAAACCCACATTGGACCGAGAGGCATTTTCTAATTTTCGACCAATAACTAACTTAGCCTTCTTGTCTAAGGTCTCAGAGCGAGTCGCTGTGACTCAATTTATGGGCTATTTAGAGAGATACGATTTAATTGCCAAGTTTTAGTCAGCTTATCGACCTAACCACAGCACAGAGACTGCTATGCTGAGAGTTCTAAACGATACTCTGTTGGCAGTTGATTCCCGTCAAGAAGTTGTGTTGGTGCTGTTGGATATGTCATCTGCATTTGACACCATCGACCACGCTCTATTACTGGATAGGTTAAGTGATCGCTATGGCGTAAGTGGCACGGCTCTTGCATGGTTCGAGTCATACCTTACTGAAAGAACTCAGTCTGTTAATGTTGGAGACGTTACTTCTTCTCCTCGCAAGTTAATTTATGGTGTGCCACAAGGGTCCGTACTTGGTCCTCTCCTGTTTGCGTTATACTTCGCCCCTCTGGAAGACATTGTTAAGGCCCATGGATTGGAACTGATGGTATACGCGGACGACATTCAGTTATATCTGTCTATCAGTCATAAAGATGGGAGGCAAGCTGCATTGTCCAAACTTGATACGTGTATCAAATATATTCTAACCTGGTGCACCAAAAACAAGCTCTCATGTAATCCCGGCAAGACTGAGGTTATACATCTGTCATCTCGGTTCGGTTGTACTGCTGAGCCTATACCTCAGTTATTAGTTGGAGAAAGCTTGATTATACCGGCCCCATTTGCATGCACGTGATCTTGGCATCACTATTGATAGACACCTCACTATGACCTACCACATCAATAATCTGTGTAAGTCAGCATCGTTTGCCATCAGGAACATTGGCCGCATCCGGAAGTATCTAAGTATGGAGGATTGCAAAAAACTCGTACATGCATTCATTATATCGCGACTGGACTGCTGTAATAGCATTCTATACGGTCTGCCAGAATGTGATCTAGCTAAGTTGCAGAGATTGCAGAACACAGCAGCTAGACTGGTTATGCGTGTAAAGAAAACAGAGCACATAACTCCTGTCCTGAATCAGCTCCACTGGCTTCCTATTAAGTCTCGTATTATTTTCAAGATCCTCCTTCTCACCTACAAAGCTCTTCATGGCATGGCACCTCTGTATCTATCTGAACTTTTACAAATCTACAGTCCGTCTCGCACTCTCAGATCATCTAGCCAGAATCTTCTTGTTACACATAGAATTAAAACAACTACTACCTATGGTGATAGAGCCTTTTCTATATGTGCTCCGAAACTATGGAACTCTCTTCCATTTTTTATCCGTTATTCTGAAACCTTAGCAACCTTTAAATCTCAACTTAAAACTTACCTTTTTTTAGCCTGAATTTAGACTTTTTATATAGTTGCTTATAGTTGTTTGTAATTTTTGTAAAAGCATTGAGACATTGTAAAATGCTTCTAAAACGTTTCTTATTATTATTATTATTATTATTATTATTATTATAAGCAAACCAACGCAATCCAATGAAGAGTTATCCATTCCAGAGGTTTCGGATTCACAACCACCACTGGATGCTGGACACTCCACAAACTTAGAAGACCTATCTGATGACGTAGTACGAACTCGTACGGAAGAACAATCGTCCCGCCAACAAGATACGTACCATTCTAATGACTTTAGTGCTGAAATAACGTTAGAAATACCAAATAGGTACATTGAACTTTTCTAGAACCGTTGCATATGCTCATTATTTAGTTATTTCTTTATTTCTCTTTAATACATAAAATAACGAAAAATAATTATACATATATATACACATTTGTCGCTGATACACAAACGAACTACTTTAGTTATGTTTTTTTTTTACTTCATAATATATATTAGAGTCATATTTAATTTAATGAAAAGTAGATGTAATATATGCGAATAAATTATGGTAATAAAAGTATTTAAATACGGGACTTCGCTTTATTGACGAAGTCTTGTTGTACAGTGTAGAATGGAGTACGTACGATACACCCTTCGTAAAAACCTCTTTATGTAGTTCATCAGATCGCCAATGGCCGCCCTTCACAACATTGCTCAAATATTGTCCGATTCAAAGGAGTTGGTCTACCATGCTCAGCTCAAATAAATATATATAATACAAACCTTTTGTGAGAAATGGATCCCTGCCGCGGCGAGATTATCACTCCGGCTTGCGAGGGGACAAACCTTTTGTGAGAAATGGATCCCTGCCGCTGCGAGATTATCACGCTCGCTTCGCTCGGTCGCTTGTATTCGGCACTGTTAATAGTGTATTTAACTTATAGTGGTTGGCTTATTGGTACTTGCATGGCTTATTAAAGGGGCTATGTCACGCAGAAATCGCTGAAAATGAAATTCTAGAGCTTCAATATATCACAATCTCCCTAGATCGTTGCGGTTCGCCTCAAACGTACACAAGTCACGACATGAGTATGTTGCTTGCCTTACAATTATATTTACCGCACGCCACTGGAAGCATGCAAGGCTCGTCAATATGTCTCACTCCGTAAGTAGAGAATGCATGTTGTGAAAATTGTGAATTTGGATATTTTTGCACGCTTAAACATCTTATAGTCACTTTGTCACCTCCCTTGAAAAATCCTGTATCTGCCGCTGATTCAGCATGATTTTAAAATGATGTTGACTAGGGCTATAGATGATCAAAACTATGGAGATATTATTTGAGAAGAACCTGACAAGTTTCGATGGAGCACTGCAGGATGTATGATGTATTACGTAGGTAGCTATAGCTGCTTTAATTTTTTAACGATGGATGCTTTTACGATGGATGGATGCTTTGAGAAAATCTGTAAAGTGTTGAATGCATTCATTTATTGTTCACATCAACGAAGTAAACAGACCAATTAATATAATTATCATATAAAAACACCAATAAAATTATGCCTGTCATGTGACGTTCTCCATATAAGGGTAGGAATAGCCTAATACCACATCTCGAAACCTACGTCACGACTCTAGTCCCTGGTAAGTATAGGGCAATTTATTTACTCATCAGGCCTTCAATGTATTTGCGCGAGCTCACATGGTTTTTGTTGACCTTCCACCGTGGAGACTGGGTACGCTCGAGCTGTTGCTGTACGACCTCATCATATTCTTTGTACCTGTTAAGTATAGTTATTGCGGCAATAAGACTGACTTCGTGTTATGAAATATGTTAAGTATTTATTGCGGCAAGAAGACTGACTTCGTTTTATGAAATATATAATATTTATTTCCAATAATTATCTTATAAATATTATATACATTGTAATCAATAACAGTATTTTTACAAGCGTAGTGTAATATATAGCTAATTCATATATGACAGCCTACTGCCGAATATATTCAGTGGTTGGCTATAAATTATACTGCTATCTACTCTTATTAAGGTATTCTTTTAAATAATAAATAATAAATAATAAATAATTTATTTATGTAATAAATATTCAACTTCTCATATGTTATACATATATACATTATCTGATTGATATTAATTATATGTGATATAGGTATATGAAAAAAGCAAACTCTTGTCAGCTAATACAGTGAAGTTATAAAGTCACTATGAATAATTCGACAATATTTCTAATTAATTTAACTAGATAGTATTCTATAATAAATTATAACAGCCGTGAATAAATTTTTATTAATTTATTCAAGACCTTGTTAAAGTTTTCGGATAAATGCAACAGTTATGCGATGAGCTTGCAAAGATTTTTTACCGTTGTGTGTGATTCTCACTAACAAATGGTAATAGAGGGGTTCGCAGAATAAGCATTTTTGTTTGTCCTTGCATTCAGCTTCAATTATTCTTCGTGGGAAACGGTTAAGTACGGGTCCAGTCACTTTCCAGGTAAACGGGCAGAGTTTATCGGATATTTGTGCCGCTTTATGCGAATTATAACTAGCCACGATTTTCTTTATCAATTTCTTTTGATGTGCGGCTACCATTGTTTCACCCAAAATGTTTAAACTGGAACTGATTTTTTTATAACGACCATGAGGCGCTGCTTGAGAGCTAAGAATTTCTGATGCTATCAAAAGCAATGCCAACGAAACCTGCAAAAAAATTACGAGATTTAATTTAAATATTGAAGATCAAAAATCACAAAATAATTGATGATTGTGGCACTCTATGCACTATAGATTATATAGTGTGATTAATAATAAACAGTTCATCATTCAGACTGAATATAATATTCGTTAATTATAGCGTTATAAAATAATGTATAGTTATATCTGCATATATCACAGTCAACTGTATTATAGAGTATTTGTAAGTTGAATCGCAACTCGTACCTTTAATATTAATTGACATCCACATCCATGTCTTGAATACATGATGATTTACTTCTTAAGATGAGACAAGTTTCTATAGTGGAGGTCAAGTGATTTTTATCAAGTGATCCTGGAAGTCTTAAGCACTTCATTTTATAGCTCTGATTATAATTCGCCGTGGTTTATTTTCATTTACTACGTAAAGCGGAACAGCTTTAACGGAGGATCACTACCGAGTGGTTTGATCGAAAGAATGACATCATCATTTATTTTTTGCAAGGGGTTTGCCCGGAGCAGCTTTGTCAATTTGTATGCTAAATAGTAACATGCGATTTTGATTGGGTGAAAGGTTTACAAACTTACAAACAAACTGTAATTTATACTCTTAGCATTAAGATGCGCTATAAGATGCTAGAAGAACAATTAGCATACAGTATCTTCCCATTGGGACATCATATGAAACTAAATATTTGTTGTAGCTACATAAATTTTTGTTGCATGTATAAAATTTCGTAGATATATCAAGATATATCTGATTCCATAGGCATAGAGTTGTCCCAATCAGAATGCTGGTAAAATTACGGCCGACTGTCTAGCGGAAATAGAGTACCGGTAGTGGATCGCCGTAGTCTTCCCAAAAACTGGTGCTCGTAGGAATCTTTTGACCGACTTTATAAATGTACTAGTATTAATCCAGTAGAAACACTCGATTTAGTTCATTTCTGCTGAACATTGGCAAAGTTCCGAATTAGTAAAATATAATCACACGTCAGCTAACACACACACGGCTAGTTAAAGTATATTTTCGTCCACGAAGTGTGACATTGTAGTAATACATATGCCGATATAGCCAATTACATGTATATGTAATTTATTAGCTTTCAGTGCTTTTATGCGTACAAGTATCTGCTTATTCAGATTAAGTTACAGCGTCAGAATTCTGTGTCTTACACCTAAGTCGAAATCCGCAGCAATTTCTTATCCTTGTTGCTTGAACTTACTAGTTGTTATACATGTATAACTAGGGGACTGACTCTTAAAGGTAGCGAACTTGGCATAAATTTGAATGCTAACAAAGATCGATAGTGATTTTTGGTCACAAAGTTTTCGTCTTTATACAATGATTTTAAATGCAGTAGGGACTTTGTAGCAAACACGACTATACAACGTCTACGGCGGCGGTGTCTCCTCTAGAATGAAATAAATTCCTTATGCAAAACAAAGCGAAGATGAATATTTAGTCCCATGGTCAAGAGCACACCGAGGATTTTCACGTCTTCAGCTCGACTTATGGAGTGCTAAACTAGAAACATTTAATCATTTTGGACGAGACCGTATTATGTATAGTATCCAATACATACATTGGGATTACTTTTGAGAGTATTAGGAGTAAGAATTATCCATTCTTTTTGTTTCGTATGAGGATTATATTGCATAAGAGACGCCGTCGTTAAATTTGCCGTCGCGTTTACTACAGTTCCAAACAATAGCGTTCACAATTGTAGTGTCGTCTCGTCGTTTTTGAAACGAGAATATAGGGATCTTAAGGCAACAAGAACGGAGACGATATAACGTTAGATAACTATAAGTTCAATCTTATGTTGTCAACAAACCACTTGCAGTTGGTGCGACACGGTGAATTGTGCATGAAAGTCGTCGAGCTTACACAGAGGATTTTAAGTTTGCAAAGCACTTGTAATCAACGAGTGGAGGAGTAAACTCAAGTGAACTACGTGAACTAAGTGTATATTGATACCTCCTTTGGTACAGTGTGTTTTGGTTTTCGAACAGGTATATTCCATGTTGATTATAATCCATGCTGATTATAGACCCAAAGACGTTGTTTCGTATGTCGCAATTCGCCACAATTATGTGGAATTATGTATGCATTTTCATGCCGTCGAGGAAATTAAAGATCGAGGCGCGACGCTGTAGGTGTCAATCACCGGAAGAGAAATAATAGAAATTGAATACCTTTAAAATAAAGTTGGTATACCGCCGAAATATATAGGAGGTCTATGTATAGGAGGTGTGTAGGCCCTTTGTCAGAATTTTACACTATTTCGTAAGTATACCAACCTTTGAGTATTTAGATTTGTGTTTCCACACATGCTTACACAGCACGATACTATTTATATCAATACCGAGAAATGTCTTAACTCAAAGAGAACAAAGATCGAGCGAAAACTCGGATGCGTGGGTTGTATACTAGCGCTGTCGTGTGGGTGGGTGGTTTAGAAGTGTTCACAGTGTTAGTGAAATTATTACGGAATACTATATGGAATGATATTATAAGATTGAGGACACAGCCATATACAAGATTTAATTATCATATATAAAAAACACATCTAAACAGGAGGAAGGGCTTGAACTGTAGTTAGACTAAGAGTTCTCAGTAAACTTTACTTTAAAGTGGCAGAAAAACGACTCTCAAATTTTACTAAGATTAAGTCTTGTAATTATAATGGTTTCTAACCATTTATATATTTTTAGATGGGGTGCCGAGAGAGCTTCTTGAAAATAGACTTCTAGCCGGCAATAGCTACCATATACAACTTAAAGTGTATGGCTAACCCTCATTCAAACTATTCTATATCAAAACCGGCGTGCTATAAATCTATGTATTTTACACGCGAGTGCCCGCTGGAGAATGAAAGATTCTCTCACAAAAGTAGCAAATATAATATTAGAATACAGGATGTGGTAATATCATTATTTGGACCACACCTTTTTGTGTATTTTTACTGATATCAAGTGCCCTTTGTACATGTATTGCATATGCATGATTAAATCGACAAAATCAATAAAAATAGTGTGTAGGAGGACTTTATTTTACGTTTACACGATGCCAGTACGATATGACCACGGCATAAAATGGTATATCGGGATGAAAAATGTTCTAGACTGCAGTCATACACGATGTCGGTATTACATGAATATGTTGCGAACTGTGTTTTATTTCATAGACAGTGTGATACAGAGTTTTTGGTCACTGAGTTTTTACTTGTGAAGATATCGTTTCAGCGATAATCATGATTATCAATTAATAACCAATGATTATCTTTTTTGAAAAATGAATTATCAATTTAGATTGTCCGTGTATTAGTTTATGAAATAAACAGTATACTATACATGGATGTTTGGAAATATGAAATCTATTTATCATGTTGAACAGGATATCTCACGATATCAGTGAGGATACTGTTCAACACTCGAAATAAATTCCATATTTCCGCACATCCATATTATTCTCTATTTATAGTATACAATAATAATAATAATGTGGGTTTCTCGCGAGGGCTTCTTGCACGTTTACTTCACGTGTCTAACGCGTCACAATGAATATGACATGAAATAGTATATAATCGATTTTGACGTCACGACATTATCTGCTGTACATATAGCGAATCCCCCGTGGTCTAACGTTTGGAGCGAAGCTGGCTCATAAAGGTTATAACGTTTCATACACACACACTGGCAAATGGAGATCCGATATGACTATATATCGCTATGATGCCAACGTTATGACCAACGAGTTTTGAAATAACCATTATCTAAGCAATGCCAAACTGACCAAACAAATTAGGGAGAAACACGTACATACTTAATAATTGCATGTTTCCTTTAAATATTCCTTTAATATTTCTAATATTGTTTTATACTCATTTTTGACCCATCATTTCGCTTGCCGGCAGCGGAAAAAATTCGCGACGAAACGCTTCATCAACGAAATTGGGCTGTCCACTTTTGCGGGGACTTCCGCCTGAACAAATTATGTCACGAAATGTTTTCGCTGCATGGCGGCGAGGCAATTTTCCGTTTCGTAAACGGTCGTTGCCACCACTAATTTCACTGACGTTACGCGTCACATCCTGTCCTTCTGAAACAAGATATGATCGCACACGCGTATGAAAATTTCACGCCACGCAAGCCGCAATGCAATCATACACCAACAATGGCGTTGCAATCATACACCAACAATGGCGGTTAATATACGGAAAATTAATACACTTCGGAAACAAGAAAGAATGGTTATGTCTTGAACAGTTGAACTCATATAAATATTTTCGCACGATTTATATTACCGGGAGATTGAAGACGTATTTATTCAACACACGATCGAGAATAAGAAATATATTTTAATGCCACGCCGGCACATGCAAACAACAAGAATGTATGCTTAAAGCTATATTCCGTTCTAAAACAGGGTTAGTTTTAAGGTTAGTGTTTTAAGGTTTAAAGTGTTTAGTGTTCTTCGAACCTTTTTGAAAGTAAAACTTTATTCAGCACTCCTGTAAGTACGGAATAGCTTTAAGCATACATTCTTGTTGTTTGTGGCATTAAAATATATTTCTGATTCTCGATCGTATGTTGAATTGATACGTCTTCAATCTCCCGGTAATATAAATCGTGCGAAAATATTTATAACATATGAGTTTAAGACATAACCATTCTTTCTTTATTTATTAAATACAAGCAATATAAGGTTTCCGTGTATTCGTTGGTCTATTTAGATATAGCCAGAGTAATTCACCATTGACACAGTTGTTAATATTTTTATCGTCCAATGACAGGTCGGAGAAATTCCTGCATTTAACCGCATGTCAACCATTAGCTTGCTTCCGCAAGTCCCAGTTTTTGTTTGACGGCACGCGTGGCGTTGCGTGAAATGTTCAAACGCGTGCTGTGACGCGCTAACGCCAAAATGGTGGCATCGACCGTAACTGGTGGAAACGACCGTTTACGAAACGAAAAATTGCGGCGGCGAGGGAGACGGCAGACAAGTGTAAAATGAGCTTTATAATTATAATATACCTTTATAGTTAATAGTAAGTTGCGTAAAATCCAAAGCAGAGCCAGAGAGCTATAGTTTCTAGTGGTGCGATACATAATATGATGTTCTCACATGATGTTCTTCGGCTAAAATTGTGCTGGAAAACATTACATTAAAGAACAACAGAGCAAACTACATCATTTGTTACTAAAGCATATATTGAACGAACAATATCCTGATAATATTCAAACATGTTTAGTGTTTCATTAAATCCGTTTGATAATTTAAAAAGTCATAATAATACGATTATATCTAAGTAATTATTAAAGCCCAAAACTAACGCAATGAAGAGAAGTTTTGGTTATTTTATTGCATGCTCTGAAATATGGGACTAGATGACCGTATTATAATAAACTTTCTACTGTAGATAAAATTAAACTTTTTATAATAGATTTTTTGTTACTTATTGTATATTGTTTAGAATTTTTTATAGTTATATATTGTCATCAGCACGGCCTAATGAAAAACAACCTTGTATATATCCTTTTATTTTTTTAACATTTTAGATTTGAATGACTATACAGTGTATAATTTAAATAAATACAGAACATTGTTTCTCGCGCAAACAAACAGTATCCGAAACTTTTCGTTACGCATGGTGAAAGCATCTTTCTTCTGAAACGTTCCGCTGATGAAGTCAAGGTTTAAAATAACATGAGTTCATATACTTGTCACTTAGGCGCAGTTGCCGACACTTTATAACACATGACGTATGGCATATAGCGACAAAAACGTACGCGGCCGGAACATCCAGGATGTGCGTAGTATAACCCAGTGTGGGGCCTTGGGGGCGGGTTACGACTCTCCTTTCGAAATCCTCGCACAGCTTGGGATATTTAAATAACAGATATTCACAAGGAAGAATTACTAAGTGCACTCATTTCAATTTCTGTATATACTTTTTTAACGTTACATGCAAGGCGTGTCTATATCTCCAATTTTTTATTATTTATAAACATTCTACATGAGGGGAACAGTTGAACAGTGAAATATTGCTTGGATTTTTAACTTTCCTTCGATACTTTACCAGGTAATTTATGTTATTCAAATGCTAATGATTGTGACGTTATGCTAGGAAGTTGGCTTTCTTTCCTGCTTTCCATTGTGATAAACTGGTGGAGGAACATGATACATTTCACATAATAATAATAATAATAAACATTTCTATAGCGCACAAATCACTAATGTTCTAGGCGCTTTAGAAATTTTACAATACAACTTTATAAAAATAAACAATAAAGACTATTAGGAAACATTTTAGAAAGATATATTTTAAGATATTTAGTCTTAAAAACAGTGAACGAAGTGCTTTTCCTAAGATCCAATGGTTACTCGTTCCATAGCTTTGGTTCTGCAATGCAAAAGGATCTATGAGGTTCAATTGAGTACTAATCATTGACGTTTGAATTAGGTCAATGTCTGTAGAAGCAGAATCAGTAGGACAAGCCTAAAAGGGATGATTCCAAAGGACCTTCCCATTTTCAAGAATTATTAAGTGCGCTTTTCAATTTCTGTATATACTTTCTTTAACGTCACAAGTGGCCTATATCTCTATTTTTTAATTATTTATAAATTTAATATTCCTTCGATACTTTATACAGGTTCATGTTTTTCAAATGCTAATGATTGTGACGTTATGCCAGGAAGTTGGCTTTCTTTCTTCATGCTTTCCGTGATAAACTCATGCTGGAGGAATTGTTGAAATATATGACACGATCTTTAGTATAATCAATTAAGTAACCATCAACGTTTGAATTAGGTCAAATGTCGAATGATAATTCCAAAAGTGACCTTCCCATGAATTTCAAGAAGAATTTTAGTGCGCTCATTTCAATTTTTGTATATACTTTCTTTAATGTTACAAGTGCCTATATCTCTATTTTTTAATTATTTATAAACATTCTCTATAACGCGAATAGTTGAACAATGAAATATTTCTTTGATTTTGATCTTTCCTTCGATACTATACAGGTAATTTATGTTTTTCAAATGCTAATGATTGTGACGTTATGCTATAGGAAGTTGGCTTTCTTTCCTACTTTCCGTGATAAACTCATGGTGGAGGAACTGATTGATAAATTTGACACAATCTCTAGTATAAGGTTCAATGAAGTAACCATCAACGTTTGAATTAGGTCAAATGTCTCTAGAAGCAGAATATTGTAGGAAAAGGGATAATTCAAAAGGATCTTGAAAATGTTCAAGAACTGGTCTAATCATAATTATAATTCATGCAAACTTAACCCTAAACATTATCTATTTATCATAACCTTAAACCTAACGGCTAACCCTAACCCTAACCTAACAAATAATAAATACCAGACAAAAACGGAATGGTCCTTTTGAGTCATCCCTTTAGCTCGGATTTCCAATATTGTATCCGAAATGATAACTGGGTTGACGTCTTACTTATTAGCATTTCCAAAACATAAATAATCGAAGGAAAGAAAGATCATGTAATCAAAAAATATATCACTGTTCAACTATTTGTTATATATTGTTAATAAATCATAGAAAATTTGGCATATGCGCACTTTAACTTGTTATTACTTAAACTCGTAGACTCTCTGATAATATTTTTCATTGTAGACAGGGGCGCGGAAGTAACTCAGGGCAGCGGGGGCAGAATCTCGAAAAAGGACACTTACACCTTACTTGGCAAACAAGCGAAATTTTCATTTAGTAGTAGAAACCATCTAACTGCCTTTATTTTTTAATAGCTATTACTGGACTCACAGGTAAACGTTTGTCAATAACAATATTTAATAATTAATGCTAAGTGTTATATGTAAGATAATAATATATTAATAATATATTAACAAATAGAAAAATGCTTGCGTCAGTTGCGTGGCTCTGTGTAACCAAATATTACACAACCTATACTTCGTAAATCGTCGACCACGACGATCAGCGACTATTAGTAGTTTGGGCTCGTTCATATCGTATACTTTTGAATTTATGTTATCACTCTAAGTTAAAATTTATACTGCTCTGCAAATTCGGAAAGCATAAACATTTAAATTTACGAATGATACGAAAGGGCGCACGGCTGCCCCCGTAAGCAAAGGCCCCCGTGGTTCCGGCGCCCCTGTTTGTAGACTAATTATATATGCATAACTTATGCTATAACAAGACGCCTGCTCAGGCGTTCACTTGGGCTACTGATTTGGGGGCAAAGCATGCAAGCGAATATGAAGCGAGTTCGGACTTTCGTTTTATTGCCAATGAATCGCTGTTGGAAAAGTTTACCGAGACCTGTAAACCTGCAAACCATTGCAAAGATTCTCTCCAAGATGAGAGATCTTCAGATCAATCATGAAGACGGAAAGAACAGCCAAGGACAAACATATTATTACTCGGGCCTCCCCCCCTTGGGGGGAGAGCACGAGTCTTAGAAAGGGCTCTGTTTATTTTTTTTATTTTGGCAATGTCGTGAAATGGCAATTATTGCATCATTGTTGACTAAATTAGTAGACTAGAATGTGGGATTAATACACATGCGCAGTGAAGTTATCCCCAAAACAATTTTGCCCCCCGCAGTCGTTTAATCATCATCCCGATCAACCTCTTACCCAGGCTTTCCACCTTTGCGAAACTGAAAACACTGCGTATATTTCTGATTTATTTACTCATCTGATCTGACACCTTTCTTCGAGTGCTCTTCACTGAAAATCTTTGATGTGGCTGGCAAGTATCTTGATCTTATATACGCTCACAATCCAGATCGCTTTTGAAACGGGTTGGTCTACGATTTCGAGAACCTGTACTCGATCAAATTATATGTTTCCATTACGCTTTTTGTCTACTAAATGTTTAATAATTTAATATGAGACTCAACATATGAATGCTTGCATATGAATGCTGTATGGAATTAGGAAATATGTTAACTGTTCTGAGGTAGCTGTAATATTTTTATAAGCTTTGTTGCCTGTATTGTTTATTGTTATGTAATTATACAAAATAAAGTCGATGCTACAGTTTATTGTTTCATATTATACCAAGTAGAAGTACTATTATTAAAGTATGCAATGTTGCTATATATCGAATTAATTACCCTGTTTCACTTGATATTGTACCAGTAAGCTTAAATGGGGCTCCAAAATGTTCTGGGTTATCAGTAAGTTTGTATCGATTGTTCATATTATATGCGAATGCTTACAAATGAACGTACAGTATATAAATCTCTGACACCCATACCAACTATCAAGATCAAGGAGTAAAGAGTTTGTTGTTGTTTGACCTTGCTACTGCCAGCTAAATGCATGGTTTGATTTACTGCCATGCCTTATACACTGAGAAAAAGATTAACTGATTTAATGCTTGCTCAAACTGAACCTGTTTGCCGGACTGACCATATGAATTCTTATTACATGAGCACAGGCCGGCTCGCTTGCCAGGCTGACCCTGTTGACTAGAACTGGATTAGGTCAGCAAACAGGATGGCTCATTTGGTGGGGCAGACTTCTCAGTAAGCCAGCTTGGATACTGAGCCAACTCACCTTCATATAATCAAAGCCATTGGCCAACACTATTTTATGGGTTTGTAATGATGGAAAATTTAACCACCCCTGCACTGACAGCTGTATCATTACATGTACCATTGTACCTACAACTATAGATTTGTGTATATTGAATTCAAATCACTGAATTTGCCTACAATGTCTTTCAACAAGCCACAACCTCAAGTAGCCCGAGTTAACGCCTAGCGGGCGTCTTGTTATTATTATACTGTGTTGACATTTATCCCGTGAAACTCTGTAATATTAATCATGAAATATTGTGTTTTTGTCCGATTTAAATCAATTCTATATCGAAATGATCACTTGAATCTGGCGAATCGAACGCTGTAGGTTTCGTCTACTTAAAATGTGAAGATCAGATGTTATATGAGAAAATGCGTATTAGCGATTAAAGCGAGACTCGTCTCTAAAATCAAAGGACATGGCTTCAAGATCTATTCGTTGTTTACCCGATGATTTAATGCTCTTATGTCCATTAAACCGATGTAATTTCGTAACAGATATGTTTCGTATACCTTGCCGTTGTTCAATCGAACAGATATTAGAAAAAATAACATTGCCGCGTCGGGTATAATATATCACAACAGCATCAGCATGTTTTATAGTGCCTGTCACTTCATTTATCACTTCGTCAATGTTCTTCATTCTTCCATTTACAGCAATTGAGCAACATATTTCAGTACAATTTAGCAGCACATTTAAACAGTTTGATCGATTCAATAAAACATGTAAACATAGATTTGATCGAGTCGGAACAACCTGTTTCGAAATCGCTCATCTTTTACTTTTAGTGTAGGTCTACCGCTATCGGTGTCTGCGATTGTAAGTAGTGTGAGCATGTTTATTATGAATATACTTGCCAGCCACATTCCTTATCAATCTTATCACAAATTTGCTAGAGTCTTGAAGTTGATCAATGGCAATGGCGACCAAAGAAGCGTGGATGAATATAAGGTCAGCGCTCGTTTTCATCACTGAAACAGTCAGACGTCATGAGAATAAACACTGAAACAGTCATGACGTCATGAGAATAAAGAAAACGAAATAAGATCACGTCAGTTTGATAGATGGGAATTAGTTGCATTTTGTTGACCAGAAAAATAAAAATAATAAAAATAAAAATAATACAGAAGTGCAGCCCGTTTTAAGACTTGGTGCTACCCCACAGGCTGCCTCGTACCCAGGCGTCTCAATCCTTCCAAGGCGGAGGAGCGGCTAGACGGAAGAGCGGGGCGAGCAAGGCGCGGAGGGGCTGCTGGGAAGGCGGAGAGAGAAATTGAGACGCCTGGCAGATCTTGTTCGGTTTCTTGCAAGAAAGTTCGGTTTCTTGCAAGTCGTTCTATTTGACCGCTGTTTTTTCAAATTTCGCTATTTTTTCGACCCAGTTGTAATAAATAACACTTGATCCTTTGTCTGAGCCTTTATTCGGGGGTCTGAGGACCATTGACACTTGATGAATTCAAGATGTAAATAAAGCTGTGAAAAAGCTAAGTTTGCAAGGTATGTAAATAATGCTATTGTTTGGTTATCAGCATTATATTTATATGTAGTGTATTATAGACTCTCGATTCATTCTGTTTATTTCTGTCAAAAAAACACAACAAAACGTCCTCGACGCTATGGAAATTTTCTTGCGTGTAACTTTAGTCGATCGTTTGCGCCTTACTCGCATATGATGGTCAACTCCGCTCTCCGCTAAATTGTAGAATTATCTGTTGACAGTTGGTAAAAGGAGTCAAATTACGGAAAGTTCATCATATTATACAATTGCTTCGTTCTATTTTAAAACCCCGTTTAATTTTGATAACTATCAACAACGACAACAAGTACACACAATAGAAACCTTCGACATTATATTTAAAGAGATTTTAGAGCAACCTGGTTTGTATTTCTGCCTTTAAATGCGGTTTCAAAAGTGGATGGGTATTCTAAAATTGCTCCCAAGTGAGTAGGTCTTCTGGAATAATCGAAAGGATTTCTCGAGCTTTCCGGTTCGCTATTAATATTAAACGCAGTTGTCCGCCATAACACTTGCAAGATCTGCCAGGCGTTCCCCGCTCCTCCGCCTTCCCAGCAGCCCCTCCGCGCCTCTCTCGTAGTGGAAGGATTGAGACGCCTGGGTACGAGGCAGCCCCACAGGGGGTAGCCCAAGTAATTAGTCTACACACGTTTATGCTTTGACGGAACAGGGAACTATGGCCTAAAAGAACCGATGACATGTGCATTCATTAAATGTACATCCTTTTCACGTATCAAGAATCCTTTAAAATATTATATGACAAAAGATCTATTTAAAACGCTCAATGGATTTAACGTTAACATGGAGATCACTATTAACATATCACGATATTGACATATCGTAGCTGAGGCGCCCACACATCGAGCAATCCGAGCCGACGCCGCTGTGACTCCACTGGCTGTCACAATTGTCATCAGATTCAAATGGGGCAGTTTGCCCGAGATTAGAGAGTTTTAGATTGACGTTCTTTTTGTTAACCGGCAAACCGCGGTTAGACGTTTGACGTTAGAAGTTTGACGTTAACATGTCAAAGAGCATTTAGATTGGCGTCCGTATTTTCACCGCGGAGAATTCAGAATTGAATTTTGGGACGATTCCAATCGTTCATACGTTTCACCAGAAATTGACATCATGTGCTTCAGTGTTCAATTCAAAAACGTTGTGATTCGAGAACAACATACAAGAGTATAAATTTACACACAAACGTGGGTTGGTTGAGTAAAAGTTACATAAAAACCTGTAATTCACTTACCTCAACAAGTCGTTCCAGCAGTAAAAACGTGAACCGCAGACGTGTAACCTGACCTCTGACCGTTGGTCACGTGGTTTCTAGTGATTTGCGATTATCAAGAAAAAAAACGTCAATCTGAAACCGTCTAATGACCGACCGCCACGCTCTAACACAGATACTGAACGATCTCGAGGCGTTTGTCATCAATACAAGTGTTTGGTCATCGCGCGCGCCGCGCCGCGCCGCGCCGAGCTTCGACATTTTAACCTTACAAAAGAACAAATTGGTCTACGAAATTTCATTGAAAATAGATTTTCACCTTTTATACTATAGTACAATATTGCGCAGCCCAAGATCGCGAGATGGACAGTTGTTTCACTAACTATCGACACCAACGGATAACCGAAAAACACAGCGGCAGCGCAACCAACAGAACAGACAACAAACACTTCAACACACTTTACGTAATGTATAGGAGAGCACAAAGCAAGACCACAACCTTAATCGCATTGAAATAATGCATTAACGAATTAAACCAACATGTTCTAAGGATTTATGGTGAAGGAAAACTTCTAGTGTACCAGTTGAGAAAAATAGGTGCGCAATACGTACATGTGTCTACGTTGCGAAGACGCAGATAACATGCACACTACACAGCCACAATGTTATCGAAAAAGACAGCAACATCACATTGAAATTGTAAATTACAGACCAGTTGAACATATACACATAGATATATATTTTCACCGATTGCTTTACGCAAAAATGCAACATCAAGGCCTTCCCGCTGGAATTGAGTCCGGGGACATGTGCACGCGAGTTTGCTTGGGGAGGACGCGAAGAATGAAGCTTCCTTCTCTCGTCGCGTCGTCCCGAAATATTAGGGACCATAATATGTAGGACGACCACGGCCGTTAAATTATAGCATTTAAAAAAGACACAATTAGAATTGACTACGCGTATTTCACACTTGAAGCTTGTTTTATGACTTCCAAAATGCGTCAGTAGTTCTTTGTCAATCTGCTTTTTTTCACCTTCGGAATATTGCGAGAATTCGAAAATACCTTACCATGCATTTGTTACTGTCTGCTCGATTGGTTACTTTATAAAGCTTTACTGGCTTCCCGTGGAGCATAGAATCCAATTCAAGATCTTGGTTATAACCTATAAAGCCCTTCATAATCAAGCTCCAGACTATATTTGTAAACTCATACAACGATCATACTGTACACGTGCCTTGAGATCGTCCAACAACAATTTATTAGTTCAACCAAGATACAAACTGGAATCGTATGATCAACGTGCTTTTTGTATAGCTTCGCCGAAACTCTGGAATATTCTACCAGATACTATTAAGATTACTGATTCTTTAGATATTTGTAAGAAAGAACTGAAAACTAGCCTTTTGAAATTTATGATTTATTAATGATTGTCAATAGGGCCGTATGGCGCTTTCAAAATCCATTATTATGATCATTATTAAAACTATTGCAGTGTCCATGTTAAAGTCAATTTTAAGGAACAGCTCCCAGCTTTCCGCGAGTGAGGATGACGATACTCAACCCTTCAGAGAAGTGATTTTTTTACCCAAGGTCTTAATAATAATGACCGACCCTTAACTAGCTGGAAATCGTAGTTTGAGAATATAAAAATGCTGGTAACGGGTATTAAAAATATAATTAGAGTTCTTCTGTCAAATGACCTGTAACGTCATCGTCTCAAACGTTATTTTCGTAATCGCTATTACAACGTACGACATACAACGCATATTACAATAGTACGACATACAACGCATACCAGTGTATGACATCACGGTCATATTCAAAATGGCAGCCCAAGAGCCTGTTTTTAGATGTTCATTGAACTTTTAAAATATTTGACGAGAATTTTCATAGCGCTAAACTACTATATCCGACTAGCTAAGTCATATACTTAGATATAAAAATAGTTATTTTTAACTAAGTTATTTTTAACTAACCATATTATTACAGATGAAAACTTTGATTTTTTTATAAAATTTACTTTTTCAATTGAACTAAATTAAACATTACTAATTCTTCTATAATTCGGTTCCGATTGCAATAATAAAATAATATATTGATAAATATTTCAGATTCGAGCTCCATGAATATCCTACATGTATCTTAATATAATTCATTATAATTTACAAAAACAGCTGAAGCTCCAAATAGTTGTTATTTTTATGCAATAATTCACTTTGTTTAAATATTTGTTTCACTTCTTTTTGATGAGTCTATATTGTGGTGTTCGCTAAATTCTTCTTCAGGATTTGTTATCCACGCCATAACTTGGCCTTCCCAACCAGGAATTACGTCGTGATTGTTAACAAGCTGCGTAAAGCAAAATTAGGAATAAAATTGAGTTGCTTACACGTTTTCTCGTCTCTATAAGACTACGTCTAAAGGTTCCGGATTCAAGATGTTTTCGGATTTATGTGGATAAAAATGTTTGGATTCATGAAGCGTTTACACGAAAAATAGTCGGTTTCGTTTGTTCGCGTTTAAAGGACATTGGCAACAAAAATTAAGCAACACCTTTTACAACTTTCCCATATTTATTTCAGTTTGTTTGATATGTAAATGAGATCGTCTCTAATGTCAGGTGCTGGGTAGAGAATTCTCACTCATTAAAAATGTTTTATATATACCTCAGTAATTGCTAAGTTTACAACGTTCATCATGAGGAGTTATTATACGCACATTTTCAAGAAAATTTGTGGAACAAACTTGAAGATCGAGCTAATATTCTAATGAGTTAAATTCTCTAGCAGCACCTCACGTCAGAGTCCATCTCATTTACATATCAAACAAACTGAAATATTTCAAAAACGAAGTGAATTACGGGAAAGTTGTAAAAGGTGTTACTCTATCATTTTACGAGTTCTTTCATATTAGACAAGCTAATTTTGTTGCCAATATCCTTTAAGGTACAGTAGCAATAGGGTTATCGATATCACGTAAAAAAGCCCCCATTAATGAGATCACCACATACAATATCAATTCAAAGCTAATTGGTCATAGAACATGGTTATGAAATCTAATTTCAGGAAAAACATTTTGGCCAACTGTTTCATTTACCAAAAAAATAACTGTGTTGGCTTGCGGAGTTTAAAGTCATTTGTGGTTTTTAAGTTGATACTGCTGTATTCTGCGATACATTAGCTAGGAAAACGTGTCGGCGATTTTTGAAATACAATTTGGTTCAGTTCAGTTTTTATCAAATGATTTGCATCAAGTCGCGACAAATTTCACATCTTCCTAATTCAAAATGCGATAAAATCGGAAATACTATTACCTGTGCTATTACGAAACATATAAAAATCACTCTTTTGAGTGATCCTCTTTCCAAATATGGATACATTTGCTCTCGTGTAAACACGGTTTAAGAAATAGACAGTTTGGTCTGTTGTTCATTCATGGGTACATTATACAGGATATTATGCCTGACCGTGCAGAGATACAATTTATTTATAATTTTTTTTATTTGGTCCATTCGTTTCCTATATATCTCCTATATATTTCCTATATGAATCCCCCGCTAAACATATACGAAACTTACAAAGGGTCTGGTACCTACCTGATTTGACGTCGTCCGGGGACGCAAATATTGCGACGTCTCGTCAACTCTAAGATCTCTTTTACAGATTTTTATATGTTTGTTGTCAAATTGTAATTGTTTTTCTTGTTGTGTTCAATCTGCTCGTTCCTAAGATGATGTCACAGGTGGATCGTCTCAGGGCTCTTTAATTTTCGTTTTTTATACAACTGGCCATTAAAGAAAGATACAGGTATATTGGAGACGAATGGACCGAGATAAAAACTAAAAAACTATCAACTATATATTTTGGCGTCCTCTTTACAGAGAGCTAATAACAGTGGAAGGTTTATATGCCTTTTAAAATTTGTCCTTATGAAAATGAAAAATAGATAGATTGTTTGTGGAAATAAAGCATTGTAATCCTCATGGCAAGATCAAGCCCTGAAGATACCTACCTCTTCTCTTATCGTTCCGAATTCGGGATCAAGGGCTTTGAAGTAATATCGATACTGCTCAGGACGATCAACCAACGATTTAAAGTCCCCCAGAGTTACATCACCAAGTCTAAAAATGAAAAAAGGATTTATATTTATTTATTTAGTTATACTAAGGACTTATAAGGTATGTACGGGAAATTATTATATGGCTTGGCGCGTGAGCGGTCTTAACGCAGCTTTTCTGCAATTGAAATTAGTTCCTGATTGGTTCCTGAGCGTCTTTACAAACCGGTAAAGAGCGGTCGTTACAAAACAACTGAAAATTTGGAAAAAATTGCGAAACAATTGAGGAAATATTAGAAATTTAAAAGAGCCATATAATAAAAACCTTATTAACCTCGTTTGGTTGTTCTTTTCGCACAGACCTCGCTCATTTTGCAGATTTGTGACACCTCGGAAAATAGCACAGTAACGCACCCAGACTTGCGTTTCACGGTAGCCAGAGTAATTAGAAAAATCCTCGTACAAGCTCATTTGCATTATGTTTGACATATGAAAACGTTTGAAACTGTCCTTAAAGGGGTAGTAAGACCGAAAATCGTTTATCCAATTTTTATTTTATCTATTAGTACTAAAAAAATGAGGAAGAATAGCGTTCTTACTTAGTCAATATCTTATGTTGTTCCAGAGATATTGACGTTTTTGAAAGATGCAAATGACGTCATCTACTCCGAAATTTAAACTAAAGGAATCTCTAAAATGAAAAATGTATAAAGCATTAACTATACACAGTGCAGTGTACCATTTTTAGTAGCATACATATGGAACATTTCAGCACAATCTAGCCGCTATCTCCAAAGATATTCCTCATTTTTAGAATTTGAGTGGAGTAGATGACGTCATCAGGTATCTCATTTACAGCTTTTAAAAACTGAAATATCTCTGGAACAAGATAAGACATTGACAAAGTAAGAGCGCTATTCTTGCTTATTTCGAATGCACTTCTAGAGAAACTTTATGATAAAGACCAAATTGGGATAAATGATTTTTGCGTCTTACTTTAAGGCCCTATTATACATTGGGACACGAAACAAAGAAATACGCTACGCTTCGGTACGATACGGTTGAAATGGAAAACGGGCTTTACGTATTTCAAGAGATGTGCAGATATAATCACCTTTTAGGGATTGTAGTCACTGATGGCGTTCCGCAGTTTGGCGCATGGAATGTTATTCTTGTGATAGGAGTATGTGCCCCATTACTTGATTTCATTTCATCTACAACAATAAAAAACATTTTTTATTTTGATAATCTTCAAGAGTGATCGACAACCGTCGTGCACTGCGGGTTTGTGTTTATGTTTTCATACGATAAAGAAGTGTTTGGACGTGCTTCGTTGGCAACTTGAGGTGGTAAATACTCCGCAAAATTCGCTACGAAACTTCTCAGAATACTGTAAAGAGGCTTTTTGGTTTGAACCTCGTTCCTTGGTCTTCCAACTCAACAAAACGTCAAGTTTTGTCAAAACTACAGAAATAATTACTTTCTAAGGTATATCTTCTTTCAATTAAAACTCACCACGGGGAATTTCATGCTTCAAAAAATTGCCAAATAACATTGCAATGCATTACGGTTGACCCTCACTCTTTAATAATTATAATAATAATAATAATAATAATAATAATAATAATAATAATAATAATAATAATAATAATTATTATTATTATTATCCTAATTGCTGGCCAAGATCAGGCCCTGAACACCAACTCAGTTATTAAGAAACAGTTGTATCACATCGGAAAAACTTCTCTCTGCCGGCTGTGTGGCGAGAAGGTGGAAAATGTGACACACATTGTCAGCTCGTGCAAGATGTTGGCACAAAAGGAATATAAGCGACGCAATGATAAGGTTTGTTCCAACCTACATTAGAACTTGTGTAGGAAGTATGGGTTTAACGTGTGTGAGAAGTGGTATCAAAATAAACCAGAGAAGGTATTGGAAAATGACGAGGTGAAACTCTTGTGGGATTTCAACGTGCAAACAAATAGAGCAATTGAAAACAGGAGACCTGATATTATCCTAGTCAAGGAAGCTAACAAATGCATGATCATCGATCACAATCGAGATCACAATCTGGAGAAGAAACAGTTCGAGAAGATTAACAACTATAGCGAACTGCGACTGGAAATATCTCGAATGTGGGATAAAGAGACTATTGTGATCACCATAGTCATAGGTGCTTTGGGCTCTGTGCCACATAAACTCTGTAAATATTTGGATATGTTGGAGATTAAGTATGATATGAACATAATCCAGAAGTCAGTCCTGTTAGGAACAGCAAACATCCTTCGTAAATTTCTTTGCGTATAGAGGGATAGGCAGAAGGAGATGGTGTGAAAGTGGAGATCAGAAGAAATTAATAAGACAAGTTCCCCATATCTTAAGTCGTAACACCTGACATGGAGTCCTAAAGACCAGTATAAAGAACATCATACTGTGTTAAACTGAAAATAATAATAATAATAATAATGTGATTCAGAAGACAGTGTTACTGGGATCAGCCCGATTCCTCAGAAGAACCCTCACGATCTAAGGCAGCTGGTTGCTGCCCGACGGAGGAGTTTCCAGTGTCTATTTACACTGTGATTATATGACAAAATAATAATAATAATAATAATAAATAATATGATAACGAGTGATATTTAAAATTTGGCGAGTGCAATTTAGCAACATTTTCAAATATCACAAGTAGTGTAAATCCTTAAAGAGTGAGTGTCAACCGTGACGCATTGCACGCTCGGTCGGCCATGTTTTGTAGCACAAAATTCCCTTAGTAAAGTGCATCCGTAAATATCTTGTCAATCCTTGATATAAATTATTCATTTTGTTTTTTATTGAAAGAAGATATACCTTAGAAAGTAATCATTTCTATATTTTTCACAAAACTCGACGTTTTCTTGACATTCGTTTCGAATTATGTCAGCCTTGACTGGCGCGAAGCGTCCAAGACGAGGTTCAAACCAAAAAATCAGGTTCCATGTCGACGTATTTGGATTGTGGATGAATAAGAAAGCCTCTATATGGTTTTCTGAGAAGACTCAGCGAATTTCGGAAGAATTTACCACGTCAAGTTGGCAACGAAGCACTTCAAAACACTTCGTTATCGTACGGAAAGATAAACACAAACGCGCAATGCTCGATGGTTGACACTCACCTTTAATTACACGAGCAAAATCATGACTACTTGCTTATTATATCCATGGCACCTACAATGTTGTCAATATTATCAATGATTCTGAATGATTTGTAAGCTGTACGACCACAACCAAATATTCAGAATACTCTATCATAGAGATCACTTTCTATTTTTTATGAGAAAACTACTTGCAAGTAAGTAAAAGCAACCACAAATATTAACTTTATTTGATTAAATTACAAGTACTTCCTGTGCGAATGTGCCTCGTACGCTTTGTACTCATTGACGCCTTAAAACATCTTGTTTCATTAAATAACAATTGAAAATTTTCCATCTTCTGTATTTATGTCAAAGCATTTACACGAAATTTTCAATTAATGGCGTAGTAATAGTTGGAAAAGCAAAAAAACAAAACATAAAATATACCGCCATTTTGAATAAATTATTGTGATAAAACTTCCACAGTTTTTAGTTCGCAAAATCTGCCAATATATTATTTTACAGTTTTAGATTTGGTCAATTTGTTTCAGAGATATCTCTTTAAACATTGCTAGTTGCAGGAGAAAACCGAGACGAAAAATGTCTGCCGACATAACCGAAACACAACTTTTTCACTCAAATCCTCAACTAGTCTGTCGCACGAAAAGCCAAATTCCTGGGATGACGCGGTGACACTTATTAGCATTTTAAACATACACTGTAAACCTGTATATTTATGCAGGTATATAAGAAAAGATCAAATCAAATAAATATTTCACTGTTCAACTATTTGCCTTTAGTATAATTTCTGAGCTTAAACGGTGACTATCACTTTACTAGAAATCATACTTGAAAAAGTGTTTTTTGTAACCAGACTATATTTATACGTTCCAGTCGCCTCTCGGAATCATCATTTTGATGTATGGTTTCTAAAACATGACGAATTTAATGGCGACTATATTATTATAACTAAAAAATCGTCGAAAAGGCTCAAAAACGTAGCATAAAGACATTGTATATATCAGATTTCTCTCACGATAGAACTGTCTAAGGGTAAGGAAGTTGTTTATCGTATAATTATTTGTATTTTTACGTCCGTTTTGATCGTTAGTGTGTTTTTGAAAGCTGTCATGCGTGAAGAAAACATCGAGCATAACACAGTTCAAACTGTCTGTTTAAAACTTCTCAATTGAATATTCAGTTCAAGCCTGAAATTATACTAAAACAATTAGTCACGTCTCGGTGATTATCGTTATATTTACCTCGCCGCATCGCGGCTCGGTAAATATTCAACGATAGTCACCTCGACTTCAGTGACTAATTGTTAAATAGAATGTTTATAAATAACATCGAATTTGGGGTTATAAGCACTTTAATATTGTCTTCAGCTAAAGTTTCATCTTGATGCCTTTTCGCCCAGCTAAGGTTAGATTATTATGCACAGGACGTGACGTCAACCCAGGGACACGCAAAAAACATTGCACATAGAATCAACAGTGAACTACAAACTACAGTTTGTCAGAGAGTTTGTCAATCGAGTGAATCGTTCTCTAAATTGGTCTGTAATAATAATAATATTTTGTTAATTATCCATCTTAGGTAAAAACAGTTACAATGAATTTACAGTATTATAAGATATTCAGAATTTTAATATATAACAATGTATTATAAATTTACAAAGTAAATAAAAAGTACCGGATTTAATAACAATATAAAGCTAAAGACATAGAGAAGTCAAAAAGCTTTGTAAACATGCACATTGAAACATGTCCAGGGAATGAAGGACATTTTATGTCTTTCTGTTTTGCATAAACGTTTGGGAATAATTTTATTTATCCTTCTTAAATTGTAGTTGGGTTTCGTGGCAACGGACAAGAAACGGTTACAAGGATTGCTAAAGTTCACTGCAAATTATCTTCGTATTTCACTGTTGAATCACTGTGTAACGTCTTTGCGTCTCCCTGGGGCGACGACACTTTCACCTGTGAATAGTTAACCGAATTTAGCAGGAGAAAATGACACAAAGATGAAACATTAGCTGATGAAAATATTAAGCAATTTTTATTAGAAACTGCCAAACATTATAAGTATATAAAAAGCCCAAACATGAGATAGAAACTTATAAAAAATATTTCGTTGGCAAAGGATAGAAATTTATTTCTTGGGCAAAATATCCTCAAATTTTCACCAAGCGTGTACAATATATCAATCTTTCATTCTGTGACGACTTTGGTTAAACGATTTTCATCAGCAGTGACATTTGACTGTAGAAGGACAAATCATAGTCTAGTCATTTGTAATATATAAACATGGAAACTAAAGTATATTACCTGTTTCACGACTGGAACTTAAACCATTTTGATAATTGTTGTTTCTCGGCACAGCCTGAAAAAGACAAAATTACGCTTAAACTACTATTAATTAAGAAATAAACTAAGAGTAATCAAAGATTATTATATAAGTGATATAAAAGTAATAAAAAAAGATTATATAAGTGATATACAAGCAATAAAGAAGATTATATAAGTGATATACAAGCAATAAAGAAGATTATATAAGTGATATCAAAGTAATAAAAAGATTATATAAGGGATATAAAAGTAATAGAGAAGATTATATAAGTGATATAAAAGTAATAATAAAGATTATGCAAGTGATATAAAAGTAATAAAAAAGATTATACCGGGTGACCCAAAAAAAAGTACTCCGGTTTGATTCATAATAACTTCTAAACCACTGAAGCTATAATAACCGCTGAAATAACCGCTGAAATAACTTTCATTAGATAGATGGAAGACTAACTTAGATTTTGATATATGACAGTTGTATTTTACTTAAAAATTCACGGAGATATTAATGTTCAAAATAGGTAGCATATTTCTGGATGTGTCTAAAATATGCCAAAAAGGCCGTATCAAATATTAATCAAGCTTTGCTCAACTGAAACGCGCACTATTAGCAGTAAATAAATGCCACTTGACAAATTGTTTATTATGAAACGAAGTATTATTATTTGCAAAATACAAGCAAGATTTATTCGTTCGGAATCGCGTGTCCTCTAGCACGAATGCACTGCCTAGCCCGTGACACCATTGCGTCGAAGGAGTCATGGATCATTCGTTGTTCTAGATTACGGCATGCTGCGAAGCTCTTCTAAATTCTGCGGTTGCTGATCATGTGGTACATTGCAAATTTGTTCATGTTCAGAATAAACTCAGAATTATGAAACACAATCAAACCATAACTCCATAAGACATAACATGCAACTCCCCAGAGACATCCAACATTAAGTATTTGATACGGCGTTTTTTGCATATTTTAGACACATCCAGAAATATGCTACCTATTTTGAACATTAATATCTCCGTGAATTTGTAAGTAAAATACAACTGTAATATATCAAAATCTAAGCTAGTCTTCCATCTATCTAATGAAAGTTATTTCAGTTTAATAGCTTCAGTGGTTTAGAAGTTATTATGAATCAAACCGGAGTACTTTTTTTTGGGTCACCCGGTATAAGTGATATAAAAGTAATAACGAATATTTATATTATAAGTAATAAAAAATTATATAAGTGATATAAAAGTTATAAAGAAGATTATATAAGTGATATAAAGGTAATGAAAAAGATTATGCAAGTGATATAAAAGTAATAAAAAAGATTATATAAGTGATATAAAAGTAATAACGAATATTTATATTATAAGTAATAAAAAATTATATAAGTGATATAAAAGTTATAAAGAAGATTATATAAGTGATATAAAGGTAATGAAAAAGATTATGCAAGTGATATAAAAGTAATAAAAAAGATTATATAAGTGATATAAAAGTAATAAAAACTATTATATAAGTGATATAAAAGTAATAAAAAAGATTATAAGTACAACTGATATAAAAGTAACAAAGAATATTATATAAGTGATATAAAAGCAATATGAAGATTATGCAAGTGATATAAAAGTAATAAAAACGATTATATAAGTGATATATCACTAGAAATCATACTTAAAAAAGTGTTTTTTGCGACCAGACAGCTTATTCATTCCAGTCCCCTCTAGGAATCATCATTTTGATGTAGCGTTTGTTTTCGTAAAATATGACGAATTTATTTAAAAATGGCGACTATACTATAACTAATAAATCGTCGAAAGAGCTCAAAAACTTGACAAACATAGTGATAATGACTTGCGTAAACTGTGTTAAAATAACATTTTGAAAAGGTGTGTTCTGATTGCCTAAAAGCCATGTTTCTATTTAATAATTAGTCAAGTCGAGGTGATTATCTGGCGAGGTAAATATATACACTTCTCTCAAGGGCGAGGAAGTTGTTTCGTGTAATTGTTTGTATTTTATGTCCGTTTTCATCATTAGTGTATTTTTGAAAGCTGTCAATCGTGAAGAAAACATCGAGCATTGGATTTACAAATTATATCTAACACAGTTCACACTGTCTGTTTAAAACGTCTCAATTGGATATTCAGTTCAGGCCTGAAATTATACGAAAACAATTAGTCACCTCAGTCTCGGTGATCATCGTTATATTTACCTCGCCGGATAATCACCTCGACTTGACTAATTATTAAATAGAAACATGGCTTTTAGGCAATCAGAACACACCTTTTCAAAATGTTATTTTAACACAGTTTACGCAAGTCATTATCACTATAACAACTACTTCGCATCAAATGAATAACTTAAGCAGCCAAAATTTATAGAAAATAGTAAAAATCAAAAACAAAAGAAGAAATTGTAGGGTTCACAAATAAAATATCAAATAAAAAATGAAAAAGCTATTGCATGCGAAAAAATAGATTAAATGATTTCTTGTTTTAATATGTGCACGAGGTTAAAATAATCTGATATTAGAACAATGGTGACAAATAATTTTTTATACCTTGTAAACATCGTTGACAGGAAATTGAACAAAACCACAGTCCACAATACTTCCCAAGGTCTAAAATGTTAACACAGTACCGTCAACTACTAAGCAGGGGAAGTCGTTCATGTTCCTAACCGGCCAATCATGGATGGTTTTCTATTATGACGCTGACGTCGCACAGCGGAAAATAAGCTTGAAGTGGTAAAAACATCGGGAAAACATGCTTAAAAAGATATTTCCAGATGGATTCAATCACGAAAATATGCCGTTTAGCTTTATGTTGGATTGCTGAAGATGTAAAGTGATGTGAGTTTGCCTAGCCTTCATATTCTACAACATAACATTTTTTTGTGGTTCTCTCTCATCGTGAATGGTTTCTTCGGGAATATCCTCCCGACGAGAGGTAAAACAAACATTTTACACCATTTTCAAGTTCTCTTTTTGGGGGTTTTATTGAAACTTTAAATAAGGTGAACTACGCCCTCACAAATTATACAGAAATTTTCGTTCGCTTCAAGGTTGCTTTGTCCACTTTCTACATATTCTACATATTTTCGGTCTATTTTTGCAAAATGTTGTGTAAACCAATGAAAGTGTCTTTTTGGGTTTTATTGAAACTTTCAATCCTCACAAAATATACGGAAAATCTCGTTAAGTTCGCTTTAGCGTTGTGTTGTCCACTTTAAATACTTACAATTTCCATATTTTCGACCTATTTTTGCAAACGTTTGTGAAATTTAACAGGGAAGATTGCTATATATTATTTATTGTTATTGTGCATATGTAGAATGTTAATAAATGTTTAAAAAAGATGATGGGCCGGCATGATTTGCTCTTTTTGTGTGTCCAAAACTTCAAATTCCCGTGTTTGGATACTCTGATACTGAACGGGTATTGACCAATCAGGGAGCTTGTTGTGTACATGATATTTTATAAACACCTTTTATACAATGTAAAAATGAGTATACACGAAAAGAAAGCCCTCCGTATCGTTTGCCCTAACTTAAACTACATTGACGCTCATATACTATTGTGTATATAAAATTAACTGCTAAAATTAACATAGGTGTAGTATATTGATGTAACTCGTTGACAACTTCTGTAATTCATCATCGTCATTGTGGTCATTATAATCGTCGTCGTCGTGTCGTCGTCATCGTCGTCGCCGTAATCGTCATCGTCATCGTCATTTCCAAATGACCCATGTCCTCTTGTTTAGGAATTTAATAGTTAATGAGGACAAAATACGTCATCTGTGAGCTCCGCTATTAGACTTTGATTTTAATATTAAATTTAATAGATATATACTGTACATAATCACAATATAAGCCGAAAATATGACATTCGCTTTCCTTTAGCTAAACTTAATTGGGGTCAGCAACGTTTTATTTATTCGAATTTTAGTGGCTAAAACAATTTAGATCCAAATTATCGTAATATAAATACCTTGCACATTTTAAGAAAAATATTTTTGTAGAAATGTTATCGATGACTTTTATAAGCATAGGTACTTTAATATTTTATAGTATTTTAATGTTTTATTTTTTTCCTTTGTTTTAAACAGTACATGTACCTCTCAGAAAATCAACTTCGTACAGTATAACCCAATAACCATAACCCGATAACCCCCAAACCATGACACTAATCTTAATCATAACATAACCATATAATCACTGACGATACATAGACGATCGTCAAGCTCATATACTCAGAAAAATGTTCTGAGTCCCGGACAGGAATTGAACCTGTAACCTTCTGATTGCCGGTGAGACGCTTTAACCATTGAGCTACCTAGACTCAGATGAAGGGCGAACGTTACAATGAAGTACTGGGTCTATTGACATATGTAATGCCTGATATAATATATTGACATACGACTGCCGCATAGGCGGTACATATATCAATCGAACCAGTACATCGTTGTAACGTTCGCTCATTGTAACGTTCGCTCTCGGCAGCTCAATGGTTAGAGCGTCACTCTGGCAATCATAAATCCATGTATATTGCAAGTAATATTTGGCATTTCACTCAATTAAATTACAGGTTCTAAGGATTTATGGTGAAGGAAAATTTCGAGTGTTGGAATATATACATTTTAAGACCAAACCGGGACCAGTTGCGAAAAATGCAACTTAGAGGCCTTCCGGCTGGAATTGAACCCGCGACTCTGCGATGCTAGTGCAGTGCTCTGACCACTGAGCTACTGAAGCCGTTGCCGAGAGCCTAGTCACGAATTCTGTATATATAGTGGTGGTAATGCCGGGATAAGATTCTGGGTATATTGCAAGTAATATTTGGCATTTTACTCGATTAAATTACAGGTTCTAAGGATTTATGGTGAATAATATTTCCAACGGTTTCTACTGCAACAATTCGATCCTAGGCTCTCGGCAACGGCGTATTCCTAAATTCACTTATTCCTAAATTCAAGGACTTTAAAGCACTTCTTCCTAAATTCAAGGACTTTCAAGTCGTTGAATTTGTTTATCAAATTCAAGTACTTTCAAGGACATTCAAGTTCTGTACGAACCCTGCTAAAGAAATGCTTATTCTACATGGATTTTAATCTAAAAGCAAGGGTATTTCTTCCAAATAGATATCAACAAATGAATTTAAATCAATAATGGACGACTTCATCGATATTAATTTCTCACCGTTCACTGTAGCGGCCACTGACACTATAGTGTAAACGTTCGTGGGTAATAATGAAATAGTGATCGCTGGAAAGTATACTTAAAATAAGGTTTGCGCGGAAATACTGAAAACTAGTTGTTTGAGGGTAAGTAGGCCGGAAGGTAAGTGTCAGGCGTTCTGCATTGGGGGGGGGGGAGGGGTGGGGATAAAGGTTTGAAAAATAACCCAAAATCAAACCCTTATACTAACCGTCACCCTAATATTAACCCTGGCTTGTACTAACCTTCGTACTACTGTAACCTGGAACAACTAGTTTTCAATTTTTCAGCGGAAACCTTATTTTAAAGAGTGAGTGTCAACCGTCGTGCATTGCGCGTTTGTGTTTATCTTTCCATACGATAACGAAGTGTTTTGAAGTGCTTCGTTGCCAACTTGATGTATAGTATAAATACTTCGGAAATTCGCCGACTCTTCTCAGAAAACCCTATAGAGGCTTTCTTATTCATCCAAAATACAAATACATCGACTCGCAACCTAATTTTTTTGTTTGAACCTCGTCACTTGGTCTTCCACGCTTCGCGTCAGTCAAGGCTGACATAATTCGAAACAAAAGTGAAGAAAACGTTGAGTTTTGTGTAAAATGCAGAAATAATTACTTTCTAAGGTATATCTTCTTTCAATAGCGCTCCGTCGAGATGACGTCAGTACCGATGTTTGTCCGCTTTTACCCATAATTCTTGCGGCCATAACAAAAGAAATAGCTCATTTGCAATCATTTGTGACTCGAATTTGGTTTGTTTGTCCGCTTTTTGAGCTATTAATAGCAGCCAGACTCTACGCTATTAAAATACAAAATGAATAATTTATATCAATGATTGACAAGATATTTACGGATGAGTTCACCAAGAGAATTTTGCGCTTCAAAAAATGGCCGACCGAGCGTGCAATGCGTCATGGTTGACACTCATTTTTAAAGTATACTTTCTAGCGATCACCATACTGAAATACAGAACAGACCACAGAAGCGGAAGTCGGAAGGTCTTTATATTTTGACAGTGAGAGTTATACATTTTAAGGTGTTCATATACTCTCCACAGTTTTTATCTTTCTGCTTATAGAGCATGCCAACATAGTTGATAAGTTCTTTTAGAGTTTTTTATTTGGTCTATTTGTTTCCGATATAATAATATCGTCTTTCACCCAGTCTTACTGTACCTTGTCCAGAATATCAAGAGTACGGTGTTGAGGATCATGGCCAGATAAAGAACGACGAAGACTTCGCAGACATTGCTGGACTGTTTCCATTTCCTCTGGCTTCTGCAGAAAATAAACAAGGCAATCGGTTTGGTCATAATATAATTTAAATAAAAAATGGGTTGAACCTCATTTTCTATCACAGTATAGCGATACAAAAATGAAATCATTTTTATTTTATATTAGATTGCCTCTGTCGTAAGACACTTGCTATTTTATTAAACAAATAGAAAATGACTTTGGTGTCTCGATAATATAGAAACACGAACGACGTGCAAAAAATTACGCCATCCGTATTCCTATCAAAGCACAGAGACACGCAAGGAATTTCTTAAATCAAGCCATTATAGGAATTATATACAAACACAAGATTTTCCAATTGGATAAAACAGTAAACGAGAAAACGTACAGCTCTGTCTTGACCTCGCAGTAATTTATCTTCCAGCAAAGTTACTTTACGATCTTGATATGTTATTCTGTTCGACAATTTCACCTTAAAAACAATTTAGAAAAATCACTTTAGTTCTTTTTATCTTCACCTCACTAAGAACTGCTTGGAACAACTAAGTGATAGATAAAATATAAGCGGAGCGTTTGTATATCAGATAACGATCGGACGCAAATATTTGGTATGGCTTATTAAATGAATGCACAGATTTTTAGTAACGAAATACTGACGTTTCGAGCGGAGCCCTTCATCAGAGTACTGTAGGGTTCCGCTCGAAACGTCAGTATTTCGTTACTAAAAATCTCGGCAGTTCACCACCTTTTCACTTTGCTATATATCCAAAACATTGTCTACGCAGCAGTGCAGCACTCTAGCTTTTTACTACTCTTGGATGTTCATATCTTTCTACTACCTTGAAGATACAAGCTGTTTTAGCTGAGGAAATCAGAGAAACCTCCGTCATGCCACTGATTTCCTTTGTTTTTGTCAGGAATTATTAACGAATTTGATAATCTCCTCGCAAACGAGGTCGCGAGGCGACCGAGCGAAGCGAGGGTGATAATCTCGCCGCGGCAGGGTCCATTTCTCACAAAAGGTTTATATATTTATATATTTATTTGAGCGGAGCATGGTAAGACCAACTCGAACCCAACATGGATTCCTACGCAAACGATCGTGTGTTATGCAGATGCTCGTTACCTTGCATGAGATTGGAAAAAGCCTAGATTCAAACATTCAAGTTGATATGATCTACATGGATGTAGCAAAGGCATTCGACTCAGTGGACCATAATATTTTGCTATGCAAATTGAGATCATTTGGTGTTTGTGGTAATTTGCTATTGTGGTTTGAGAATTATCTCACGAACAGAATGCAGCGCGTTGTACTCGAAGGGACTGCCTCAGCTTGGGTTCCTGTTACATCAGGAGTCCCGCAAGGCAGCATTCTCGGGCCACTTCTATTCCTTGTTTTTATAAACGATCTACCTGAATACCTATCACCTGATACTAGTGTTGCAATATTTGCAGATGACTCTAAAATATTTCGTGAAATAAAATCAGCTGATGATTGCATGGCACTTCAAGATGAACTTAATCAGCTTGAACTGTGGAGCTCTAAATCTTTCCTCCAATTTAAACCTTCCAAATGCAAAGTTCTTACAGTCACTAGGAATCAAAATCCGTATTTGTTTCCTTATAGTCTACAAGATAATTTACTGGTGAGAACAAACACCGAATCTGACCTTGGCATCACTGTCTCAGAGGACCTAAAATGGGATGCCCATGTTGCTAAAATCGTTTCTAAAGCCAACAGAATGTTAGGTCTCCTGAAAAGAACTTGTTTTAATTTGACCAACCCAGCAGTAAGAAAAGTTCTTTATCTGTCACTGGTTAAATCTCAACTATCTTATGGTACTGAGGTGTGGTCACCCCACACAGGTAATTTGATGAAGAAAATTGAAGGAGTCCAAAGGCGGGCTACACTCTGGATTACCCGATCGAAAAGAGGGGATTTTACCTACATCCAGAGACTGAAGAAACTTGATCTTCTCCCTTTGTGTTATGAAAGAGAAATGCGCGACTTAACTTTTTATTTTAAATGTCAACACAACTTGATTGACCTTGATATCGACAACTATACCTCTGTCCTGAATAGTCGTACAAGACAGGGTTGTTCCCAGTCTTTTCTCCGAACTCCCTTTTGTAGAACTTCGACGTTTAAGGCCTCGTATTTTAACAGAGTTGTGAAGATATGGAATACTGTTATAAAACTTCTTCCTGATCTTCCTGAGCATCCACTTTCCAAATTTAAGTCTGAAATTCGTCAGGTTTATCGCCAATTGTTACATGAAACGTTTTCTCCTGACTTCCCATGTACATTCTCACTGTGTCGATCATGCTCTTGTCACCTGTAACTTTATATTTAACTTATGTTTTATTTTTGTGTAACTTTTTTTCTTTTTTTTTTTATCTTTTCTATTTTTCTTTTTATATAATTATGTCATGTAATGGTGGGCACCTTGCATGGGACCTAGTCCCGTTCGTGTCCTGCCTTTTTGGTCACATTCAATGTATATGTTTGTACTTTAATTTACCTGTATCTACTGCTTTTGTTCTGTTACTATGTATTGTATGAAATGTAGCCCAAATAAAGTTGTTAAACTAAACTAAACTAAAACTTATAAGGAAGTAAAACGTCGTATTGGGTGTAGCCTGCGTAGCGGCTCTCGAATGGGGGAAAGGGGGAAGAGCGAAAACGTGCGCGAGGGGACCCTTGCGATATCACACGATATAATGACATCTTCGTTTTTAAAAGGTCTCTAGCGAAACTTACGAGTATGTAGAAAATGAACTGTATGTAATGTGCGTCAATCTATTAGGAAATATTTTTAGAAAAAAAAAAATTAATTAAAGTGTCTATAACCCCAAATACGATATTACTGATAATGGCTTCTAAATGAAGTGAATAGTTTTATGGGAAAATATTTTATATTATTCTGTTTTGAGAATAATACATGTATGTGCGAAAATATGGAATTTATTTCGAGTGTTGAACAGGATTTTTCACAAACATTAGCACGGACAATCTAAATTGAGAATTAATTTTTACTTCATTCAAAAAGATAATCATTGGATCGCCGAAACGATATCTTCACACGTAAAAATATCGTATTTTTACGCGACAGTGGTGAAATACGATTTTTTTCTCAGTGGCCACCAACCAATGTTTATGCAATAAAAAGGTTTATTATATGACAATGACGTAATTCTTCCATATAAGCGCACGAGAACAGAACAAATACCAGGCCGTATTGCATGGTAAAATCCGTATTTCTCCTCTTCTGAACAGAACAAAAATACGGATTTTTTTGCGGCTTTAAACCAAAGCCTAAAATGGCGGATGCGAACTGTCTTTTTAATTTTGAAAATGTAAGTACAGACATGAACGACGCCTTATTATTTTCGTTAAACTCTGACGACTTTGACGATGAATATCTCAAAGCAATGGACAGTTTAACAGAAACAACGTCTGACAACGTATCACAAACAAACGAGGAAATTAAATAAATACAAACTTATTCAATTTCTGCAAGTAGTCATATCTCATATCTCATATTTTTCATATCATATCTCGCATTTTTCCTCGCCGGCGGCCGGCTCGGAAAAATACTTCAGAAACTCGTAAAATACCCGGCCGTATTATATGCCAAACCATTCAATAAGATATAATTATTATATGGCTAAGAAAGATGGCGCATGCTGATTGGTTCATGAGAGGTCCGGAAAAAAGCGTATTGCCCTCCCAGCGCTGTGAGAGGGCAATACGCCTTTTCCCCGACCGGTAAGTTTTGGCGGGAAAATTTCTGAGTTAATTTAGATGAAAATAAAAGAGGATTTGAGTATGTTCGTTGAAAAAGTTCGAACAATAACACGTCCTGGATCATTAGTGCTGCTTTTCTTGAAAGCTGTTTAACTATAAGTGAAGAAAATGAATGCCTAACGACCAGTAACGCGTGTAAACATGAAGCGAAATCAAGAAGCTCAGAGGTAAGGTAAACGGCAACATCTGAAGACAAACACAACGTTAAAAACAGAGAACAAAATGAACCAAAAGCCATATAATAAATGTCAACCCTCTTTCCGTTGACAAAGTACAAATAATTCGCGTAGAAATTATGAATAAAGTGAAACTGATAGTACCTCAGAAGCACCAACGGAATGAAGCTTTTGTTGAAGTTCCTTAACTTGTGAACGAAGAGCACCTGAATCAACTTCGTGGTTCTTAATTTTCGAACGCAGATCCTTCTATATACAAACAAATTTAGGAAAAACGGTTGGTATGTATATTATAGATACATATATTAGTTTGGCCTGTTCAGGCTAAGAGTACAGTGAAATGTGGGAGCGGAATACATACGAAATTTCCGTATTTCACTACCATACGAGTTAAGGTACTGTAGCTCGAAACAGGTTTTTTTAATTTGTAGGTGTATGTCAGTTTGATACTCTTAGAATTTTTTATTTTTCCAGATCCGGTATCCATCTGAATCGCGCGCTATGATTGGCCAGCGAGCGGTCCGGTATCTTCCTGAGCGGACCGCTCGCGGGTTGCAAAACTAAAAAAAGTTTACATTTGAATTCCGTGAAACCTGGTTTTCACGATCGACGCGAGCACAAGAGTCCTTATTTCATACAAGGCTCGAAGCAAGCGCAAGCCCTGACGCAAGCAGAAGCACAAGGATGAAAAGTATACTTTTCCTTGTGCTTGCACTTATGCTTATGCTTGGGCTTGCGTTGTGACCGTGACGACCGAATGGCCAATCAATATACTCGTTCTAGGTCCCTCGTGTAACCGCGTGCTGTCATGCGAATACAAGATGGCAAAATATGCAGAAAGCTTGACGACTGGTAACGCAACGCAACATACGGTTCGTTTTCGCTTGACGCATAGGACGCGGTGACGCCCCATTTTTTTTCAATTATGCTTTTCCTTCAAACATGAACGATCAATAAACAAATTGTAAAACAAATCTGTAATGCCATTTTTTAAAGAAACAAAAAATCTCGTTTTCTTTGATATGTTTTAGCATTATATAATATTTATTTTTGGTTAGGAGGTAAATTTTCGCAATAAAATACGTCATGCAAAACTTCAGCATAGCTCACCGGACAAAATACTGAGATATGCCGATTTTTTATTCAGAAATGGTAGGTTTTGGTGGCGTCAGCAATTCGTACGCATCACGCGGAATGGCGTCAGAAACTCTCATTCGTCATGCCATTTCGATGGTCTTGATTGATTAATCGCATGCATGGTTTGATGAAATTCGAGCCACCTTAAATGCATTTTATTTAAAAGAAATTGATTCATCGACTGCAGTTCCCGTTTAAGGATTATACTTTTATAATAGGAGAATGCTACTCATGTTCAACGATGGTTCTAGAAAAACGAGGCGGACTTTAGTTTCTCTGCAGCATAAGAAAAGACACAGATGAAGACACAGACAAGATAGAAAGGAGACGCATAGGAAAGGAGATACACATAAGGAAGATAATATCCGGAGTGGCAAGGGAAATAAGTGAATTACTAAGAGTGGCGATTTCTCGCAGGAATAAAGAAAGTCGAGAAATATGAAATCTCACATATTCCAGGGCACAAATGTCGATTCGCTGGATTTCATAGTTCTCAACGTTTTTTCTAAACGCTGTAATATTGCAGATTCAGTCTCTCTCTATGCCAGCGGAAAATGGCCGAATTGATAAAAGAGTTTAAAAAGAAAAAGTGAAATTAATTCCGAGTTCTCCAACTTTTTCTCAACCTAGCTGACGTGCCTCATGTTTTAAATATACTCAACCAAAACTTTGTCTATTCTATTATATTTTAAGAAAGTTAAGTTGTTTAATACGTCGATAGAACGTGTCCAAGTAATACCAACCTAGCGACCAATCGCGCGCAAGTACTGCTGACTTAATAAACAATCACGCGCAAGTAGTACTGAAACTGTGTTCGGAATATTGGCATGCTGTTCGATTGTAGTATGTCCATGAAGCAGAATGTCACAGATGTATGCAAGTCAGGTTTCTATCATCTACGAAATATTGGCAGAATAAGAAAGTATCTATCAAAGTCAGCTTCTGAAACCCTAGTTCATGCATTCATAACATCACGACTTGATTATTGTAACTCTTCATACTATGGTCTACCAAAGTGGCTGATCCATAAACTCCAAAGTGTGCAAAATGCTGCGGCTAGATTAGTTAGTTTATCCAAACGATACGATCATATTTCACCTATTTTAAGCGAATTGCATTGGTTGCCTGTTGATCAACGAATAAACTTTAAAATTAGCTTTTTAAAAAAAGCTTTTTAAAAAAAACTTTTAACCTTTAAGTGTATGCATAATATGGCGCCAATGTACTTACAAGAATTAATTAAACCATATGTACCAAAGAGGGCATTAAGGTCATCTTCCAAGAACCTGCTTACTATAAATAAGTATAATTTACGAAATTATGGTTTTAGAGCCTTTTCCATCTCAGCTCCAACCTTGTGGAACTCGTTACCGGACAATATTAGAAACTGCCACAATCTGGATACTTTTAAAAAGCTACTTAAAACTTATCTTTTTAATATTGCTTTTAATTAATTATTTTAAATTAGTTAACTATCTCAAATACATTGTAATATACTTTCTTAAATTAGTTTAGTGAGTATTGTACTAGCCATACTCTATATGTTGTAAAGCGCAAATGGACTTTAGGGAATCTGCGCTATATAAAAAATTTGTATTATTATTATTATTATTACTTAACAACCAATAGCGTGCAAATAATAGTAAACTATAGCAATCAAAGCGTGCAAGTAATACCAAAGCAACCAACAAATTCAGTGTTAAGTAATACGGACCTCCGTTTCTGACCTACCTCTGTGCTGTCAACGTCTGATACTTTTACTAAAGCACCATCAAGCTTTTTCTTTTGTTGAACCAGTTGATCATCCTTTGATATCAGCTCTGAACGAAGAAGAGCAAGTTCTCTGTCTCGTTCTTCTAAACGTTTTTGCAATTCACACTTGTCAGAGTTCGCAGCTTGGTGAGAGAAACTAAGTTTTAAAAGTTCAGCCTTCAGCTTCATCAGCGCTTGCTCCTGATCCGACAGTCGAGATTGTAAACCATATTTAATTCCTTGAAGGTTTATACACTCTTCTTTAGTTCTATTAAACTCGTGTTTTAACTCATCGTACTCCGATGATCGTTGATCTAGACGAGCGTTCAAGATAGTCACTTGTTCTTGGAGTAGGGTACCGTCCAAAGAACTAAATTCACCAACGTCGCCCGATTGCTCTTCATCCTCTCCCTGGTTTAACAACTAATCATAGCAAGAAATAGGACATGAATACATTAGAGAACGTAAATTTTATGAAATCCAGTTTGAAGTCCAATGCTCAGAATCTGCGAGAACCGAACCTAATCATCAAATCCATGGGACTAGCTCGTTTAGTTGTCGCGAGAATATCACGCAACAACATCTCGAAAATATATACTTAAATTGGATAAAACGTGCGCGGTGAAGGCTAAAAGGGATGACTCAAAAGGACCTTCTCATTTTCAAGAACTATAGTCTAACCCTAATCCCAATAATAAGCCTAACCCTAGCCCTAACCTTGATCCTAGCTAACCTTATACCTAACCTTATACCTACATGTAACCCTAACCCTAACCGTAGATAACCTTAACCTAAACAAAAATAAAGACCATACAAAAACAGAAAGGTCCTTTTGAGTCATCCCTTTTAGCCTAAACCAACGTGCGCATCCTGGCCAGAAATCTCGGAGATAATGGCTCCCTCTTGTAGGCTATTTTACATATCATCTATTAAATATGGCTTGCACCGTGTACATAGTGAGCGCGTAGGACTAAAGTGAAACTCTTATACTCAAGTGAGTTGCTTGCAACTTGCCGAATTGTAAAACTTAAGAAATGTAAAACTATCTTTTTGTGTTCATATTGAACTGCATTTTTATTCAAGCCTTGTACAGAGAACTATGTTATACAACTATGTTATCTTTATGTTCCACTGCATTTTTATGCAACTGTTCAACTTACATCTGTTTAATTACACATGTTCATGAACTACTATATTGTGAATATATGTTGAGAACGGTTACAACACAAGGGGGATCAACAAGGACCAGGTTGGGACAGACGTGAGACATCTGCAAATGTGCCAGGGGCAGATGAAGCATGTGCAGGCGCCCCTGGCTGTGCATGAATGTCTTACCCCAGATAGATGTCTAACGTACCACAGAGTGCGAGTAACTATGGTCCAGCAAGCTCATTGTGAACTCCATACATGTATATATGTAGAACTCACTGCTCTGGTATTACCTAAACCATAACCGCATGGGTACACGAGGTAGCTGTACTACCTCCGCTGCAACTTTGACTTCAATAAGCCCACCACTTATTTGTGTAATCTTGCACAATAACACGACTACCTTGGATTTCAAGGCAGCACTTCCCTTGCGATAGTAACTTCTAGTATAATACATACTCGTTTAGGTAGGGTATAAATACACAGTTAGCAAAATGAACATTTAAATAGGGATAAATAGGCAGAAACTAATGATGATGGGATGTTACGGGATATCATAGGGAGCTTACGATTTACGACGCCAACCTCAACGACGACGTCATTCAAAACAAAATAATTCTTCATGCGAAACAAAGATTATGAAAATTCTTAGTTCCGAGAATAATCTCAACACCGTCCTCGTTCTGTTATTAATGCCATTCCGAGCATTTTCACATCCTCAGGACGACGTTAGCGAGATGAGGGGGGTTGCTCAACACTGTTTTTAACACAAACACTGCAACAGTTTTAGCAGTATACTGAAGCGTTTTAGAAGTATCAAATATGGTAGTCAACTACTTTAATATTGAATGTTTCATACACTTACCAAATCTTGCAGATGCAAAAGATTCTTACGAGTTTCACGAACGTCTTCTCCCATAACACTATAACCATTGACGATTTCTTTCCATTGGTTATAACATATCGCCACCCTTTTCTTAGTAACCGATTTCCTAGCACCAGACCCCTCTCCGGAGTCGGGATCAGCGAAGGACGTCTTTACGCCGTCAGTTGCTTTAGACTTCTTTCCAATTGAAGTAGCACTTCCATTTGAATTCCTCATTTTTGATGCTCCTGAAGGAACGGATTGATCGTAAGAAAGCAATGTTGCACCTTTTGAGTCCTTCTCGTTAATACTATCAACACTTGATGTACTTGCGCTTGAACTAAAAAGTTTAGACGACCTTATAAAGAAAATAACGACATATATTAGAAATTGTATATATTCTAAACTGTAATTGTTTATGCCACGTTATTTAACGTTGCAGTTTCTTTTCCGAAATCCATACTTAAGACGCAAGTGTTGGCTGTTTGTGAAATTTGTTTGTCAGCGTGATTTCCCGCGCGCGCACAATTAGTGACGGAACAGGTGATAAGAAAAAGTTATATAGTCTAGAGGCCAAATCGAAAAAGAGCTTTATTTTTCGAGTTGGCTGCACCCCATGGGTGGCCAAGGTTTCTTGGTATCATTTTAAAGCTTGAAGCCTGCTGATTACGAATCTGGATGTTACCACTTGAAAAAGTTGCCCAAAAGGCTTGGTAACCAGGCCTAAACATCCCATAGTCCTTTGCATCACAATCTCATTATTATTCATTTTCTTGCTGGTTTTTAGGCTTTGCGGCAACTTTAAACTTAAACACCTGAATTTCTTGCATTATATACTAGGCTATTAATTACATGTAAAAGATTACTAAAAATACAAAGAAATGTGAATTTATAAGCCTTTTTTCATTAATTGAACAAAATTAGGGCTTTCTTAAAAGCAAACGTTTTCGCATACTATTAAGCATGCCGCTATAAATGGGGCTTTAAACTTTAAAATATCCAATCTTCACAGCAAATAAAATACTATTGCCTCTTTAAATTAAAGAAAATAAACTAACTTTGTTCATTTTAGCCGTTTCGAAACGTATTTTTTTTCCAAACCCAGTCATGTGAAAGGTTTGTATAACATATATATGCGCATCAATGAGCAAACCTTCAAGGAATTAATAGCTCATTTTCTTGACACAACGACAGAATTATGTATATAGCCCCACTACGATTTTCAAACAGATTATCGACAAAAAACTTCAGAAGTTACAAAATAGTGAATATATAATTATTTAACATTTACCTTAACCGTGCTCCATACGGTGTCCCAACACTCGCTGCGGCTCTACTGACGTCATGTAATGTAGCCGCTGCTTCTGCAGCAACCGCTGACAGAGAGGAGTCTCGACGAACTCGGTGTCCAGGACGAGGCTCAGAGGCTGCACTTCGGACGCTACTTGGTTTGAAATGCGCAGCCAAGGCTAATATCAACCGCATGATCGACTTCAAATTTCCATTGACAATGTCTAAGACAATTTGTGAACGAAAATCACATTAAACAATGAACGGCATAACGAAGAGAAATGTTCACGATAAAGTAAAGGTGAACCGAAAAAGTCGACTCCACGGGATTCTGGTCCGCTCACAGGAAGCCCAACTCTGACGCCTATTAGTTCTGATAAAAGGTGTGCTGCGTAGGCAGTGTAGAGATACAAATCAAATATCTAAAAAGGTTGGTGCAGTACTGCCGAAATAGCGTGTAATAGGTCTAACGTTTCGAGCGAAGGGCCTTCGCTAATTCGGCAGTACACCAACCTTGTTAGAAATTTGATTTGTGGAAATTCTGGTGTTTTATTTCATGAAAGATGAGACCGCGGCGCTTATAATATGGCGGCGCTTATGAGACCGCGGTAGGTACTTCATGTATTGCTAAATCTGGTTACTTCATGTAAGCCTGTCCCGAACACAACTATAATCCTAACCAAAATTTTGTCTAAAACCATTTTGTGATCCTAACATGAAGTAGCAACGAAGACCGCAGCGGTTTAGTAAATTGCACCTGCGGTGTAAAAACATAACCTCTTCTGCAGGCAACTCTGTAACTTCTTTTTTCCGAGTCAAACAGCTTCCAAGGCTGTGCAAGTAACTATGGCTCAGAAAAACATCTTTGGAAGCTATTTGACTCTGAAAAAAGAAGCCACAGAGTTGCCTGAGGAGGAGTAGAGTAAAAACAGCTACCATGTAAAACGCGCGACGATCCCCGCAGTTGTGTCGTCTCAGATTTCAGTGATCGTCACGCGTATTCACGTGGCAGCAAGTACCTGTACGTTGCAGCTGTTTCGAGTTTCAAATCACCGCGAGTGAAATTTACATAAGCGCCGAGGTATCATCACATTGAATAAAACATCAATATTTCCATAATATAGAACAAAACAGAGAAACACATCACAGGCTTCAGGTTGGGCTCCCTGTGGTGCGCTCGGGTTTCACTGTAGTGGCGTATACCTTTAGCAGTGACATGATGTAATCGTATCTTTTTCGCACTGATAAACAAAAGAACTTTTTCAACGTTATCCTTCATAGCAACAGGCGATGATGCCTCTGGATCAATGCCAATCTTCTCTCCCGCTATAGATAAAATGAACAAGGAACTGAGTCAGAGACATTACCGAGAAAGAATGAGGGTCATTATCATTAGTTGTTATAGGTGCAGACGCAACCAAAATAGAGACCTTGGATAAGCGCCATCATTGATAACAGCATAGTTAGTAGAAGGGATGGTTTGGAAAGTCCGCAAAAGTCATTGTTCTATGTTGTTGTTCACTTTCACGGTAACTGAACGTATTGTATTTTCTGTATAATGAGCAGTCATCCAATAACAACGTTCGGATTTAATTAGTGTAGTCCTTCATCGTCACGTGTTGTGAGTCCTTCGCCGTCACGTGTCTATAGAATTTCCTTTCTCCAACCAATAACAAACACTTTCTCCAAAACAATAACATCATTGCGTAATGGTGCTGCCAAACCATACCACTCTACAAACTATGATAACAGTGAGTCATAACTGAAGCAGGTCAACCTATATAGAAATAAATTTTATTTGAAATACCAAATAAACTGCTGACTCTACACGCATACCAACCACGTTAAAAAGTTTTAGCGCTTCTCATTAGTAAAATTCTCGTGGTGATAGGTGAAAACGCTCAAAATGACATTTTTCATGGAACGAGGAGGCCACAACATGCATAGCCACAGGATCACTCGTGAGAAAAATATTCACTTTAGACGACGTTAGTGACCATGCTAAATTGCCTATAAGCCCATATATGATATTACTGAATCCTGTATATTAATTCTACATGGAGCGAATAGTTTATGATTAAAATAGAAATTCGTTACGCACGCCCGTTTACTGTCTGATATTTATAAGTGGAGTAGTTAAAATGTTTTATGAATCGATCTTGAGCTTTGCGTTGATGTTCTATAAAGCTTTGTTTTTCGAAATTCTAACGACTGTGACGTCAATCAGAGTATTCTGCTTCTCGAGAAATTTCACCTAATTGAAACGTTGATGATATACTTGAACGCTATACTAGAGATTTTATCAACTTTTTCGCTCAAATCCTCAACCAGTCTATCGCACGGAAAGCAAGAAAGAAAACCAAATTCCTGGAATTTCTACACAGACTAAAAAGCGTGGTTTCGATTTGATCGTTATAGCTGTCGCAAAATGTCGTAAGCTGTATCATAATAGAGTTGGGGTCTATCTCTGCGACCGATAAAGACAACATGTGACCAGCAACTAGTGAACAAATGGCAACCATGCTTAACGAAGGTAGACATATGACAATTATTGTGTCTTCCGATCAACGACATTTATTTCACCGACACTAATTTTTAAGACCAAGTGTTCATAAACATACCAACAACTTCAATAAGTTGAGACAACGCCACACCATCCTGCATATCCCGAGCAAGGTCTTCCACCAATTTACCGTTTGGAAGCTTCTTCAACTGGGAATTCGTCCAGGCAACGTAGGCCTGCATTTGCTGCTGAAAATTTAAAGTTTACAATCAGCATAAATAGTGTCAAATACCTGCAATGGTCATTTCACACTTGGTTGCATGCATGTTAATTACTACGATTCCACACATGTCATTATTCCGCTAACAGCACATACATACACGAGTGCTGCTCAGAAATAACCTAACAGAAACCGCGTTCTAAATGCCGTTCAAACTCTTTTCGGCAGGATCGCGCAGGGCGGACGTGGGCGACACGCGGTCTGACGCCGGGTGAACCTCGGTCGCGTCACAACCTCATGTTTGTGTTTCGATCGATCCGGAAGTTTAGCGTTATTTCAGGAATTGAAAGGAATATATATATACGTTTGCTGTAACCGGCGTCGCTATTTGCTGATGATGCGAAAGCTTTCATCCTACGCGGAAACAGAATTGTTTCACTAACATTTTCGAGAATATCAGTGGTAAAAATAACAAAAGCTCTAAAATGCATTAAAATGCACTAAGACTAAAAGACTAGAAAGTTAAGGCTAAAATGCATTAAGACATCGCAATCGGTTAACTTATTTCTGCTTCGGTATCAACGAAATGACAGCATAGCTAATGCTAGACGCAGTGGAAAAAAGCCGATTTTAAACGACGAGAAATATCAACGAACGACTTTCATTTTCATTTACTGTATGAATGACTTTCACTTTCGTTGATCAACATGGGTTGATTATTCATGGCTTATTGTTAAAAACCTGTCACCGAAACAATTCTTTGTTGTGGAGTTCAGTGTTCAATAATTGCGACTGTTAAACAACGCAATTTTAATTTGTAGCCGATCGTTATGTCGATAACTCACATCGGCTATTGTCCAAGTTCTGTCTAGATGTATCCATCTTTGCAAACATTATTTAAAACCAAAGTTGTGGCGACGCGCCACGTGGTGGATTGTTAAAGTTAGGACAAACGAGGCGACAAATCGCGTGGGCATTTTGTGGGGACATTTCCCCTGTTGAGGACACACGAGGGGACATGTCAGAGAAGGAAAATAAAATAACGATTGATTGGTTTATTTTAATTTTATCGCGGGGACTATAATTGCTTTTTACACGATGGAACATGTTGCGGGTACAAAATTGTGTTCCCGCGACAAGATTTCGCATGGTGCATACGACGGGATTTGTCGCTGCAACATGTCCTCGACACGTCCCCGCGATTTGTCGCCTCGTGAGTCCAACCATTAGTTTGTCGTAAGCTGTTTGCGTGAAATTCATTCCTTTTTATTATCTTCGACAAAATAAATTTCGTTAGCTACGAAAAGCAGTAGAAATCGTTAGTGTAAATGAGCCTTTACATTCCTTTCGAATGAGACAAATCGAACCAGAGTTACAAAACGCCATGTGCATGATGCCATTACTTTTTCTCAGCTTCGCTTTTAATGTCTCACATCCCTTAACCAAAAATAATAATTATCCCGTACGTATCCATATTTCTTCTATCCTACTCGAAACATTTGATGTTTACGTGAACGCTTGCTACCCTGCCAATAAATTTAAACAAGGTTCTCGTGAAGTGCCAGTAAATTTTAGACCAGCTGCGTGGGGAAACAATGAATGTGTAATGTCGCGTAGCTTATCCGGTGGTTACGTCCTATATCTAGTCGATTCATTTTCTATCCATTCAACAGTTATCTGAGAAAAACTAGCAGGCGGATACGTTTGGTAATGAAATTATTAAATTGTTAACGCGCTGGATAAAATATATACCATAGCGATTGTTACACCAGACAGAAAGGGTCCTACTAAACACCGTCCGCGATCGTCTTCGGTCGGTATGTTGGTCCCAAGTGGAGTCATTCAAAAATGCCAACCATCAAATCAGTGATGTAATTTTCAACCACTAAACAATGCGCTTCCATGAATGATATTTAACAATAAGCAATGACCAATTCAAATGCAAACCATTGTCTACGCGCTTTTAACGCTTGCTGCATTGAATACTCTTCAACAATAAGCAATGATTCATTCAAATGCCAACCATCATCCCCAATGCGCATTCCGTAAACGCTCTCCAACAATATCCATTCAAATGCCAACCATTATCAACGTGCCATGAATACTCTTCAACAATTATAAGCATGTGGCTCGTTATGTATCTCATATTTAAATATTGGGTATCTCGGTAACCATATAGTTTATTGCTTTATTGCCAATAGTATAACACGCATGTTTCTCAATAATTTTCTAAACGAGTTTATCAAGCCTGTTCTTGTCATAAGGATTGTGAAAAAGGTATTGAAGGAGAAGGAATATAATTGCGGTGCAATGAGGACTCGTGCATCGAAGTGCGTTCACGACCATCCGTGTTTTGTGGCGAGTGTAATCTCTGGTACCATGCGAACTGCCAACAACTAACTAAAGAACACATGGAGGTTTTTGAACATGATGTTCTCCAAGATTATATCAGCATTTCCTGTTCGCGAGAAGATGGCCATGATCTAGTTTGATTACTGCTCAGAAGTAATGGGTTTTTCGACCACTGGAACGCCAGACACAATACGCTTCGCAGCAACCTTCGAAGGAATTATGTTGAGGAATAGACCACTTCAGATAACAAATAATGTAAAGAAGTTGAAATCCGCAGCGATAAAATTTACTTCCTAGCCCAAAGTCTTTTATAAGAAAACTAATTGTCGTATAAGCATATACATTTTATATTGGATAATATTTTGATACTCGATAGTCAGGGTATCACAAATCGAAGGCAATAATGGAAAGTTCAAAAATCTCTAACTTGGTGGGAAAGATTTTTAAAATAACAAAACTTGCATGCTCTTTATGGGATGGGAAATTTTGAAGTTGTTCCATGGATGACAAAGTTCAAAATTAGCCAAGCCAACTGGGCAGCGTAATCAACAGAAGAAAAAGAAACCTGTTTTTTTTAAGGTGTACCGAAAAAGGTAATGATAATGCCCATGAAAACGCAAGAAACAGCGAAAAAACCTGGTCAATAAAAGAGGGTAAAATGTGCAAGAACTCAAAAAAGATAGAGAATATCTGGGAAGAGGGAAATAATTTATAAACTTTTTTATCACATTTTATTATAGGTTTGAACAATTAGATAACAATTAAATAAAAAGATCGATACTTTTTATATATTATAATTTTGATATCTCTTTAAATGTTTTTATTTAATAGTCGTTTATGCGATTATGTTTATCCGAAAGAAAGATCAAGATTTTTGGGAAAGTTTGCAATTGTGCTATGGATAGATCTCGTGATAGATGAAGAGACAAACTGGGACATATACATAAGCGAATTTTGCATAAACACTAGGTATGACTATAGTTATACTAATCGTACCAAATGCATAAATCTTAGGTATGATTAGTTAGTAAATAGTTACTAATCTTACCTAATGTTTATGCATTAGGTGTGATAAATATTTATTTAGAGATTAAATATTCCTGTGGGGACAATGAAAACCGAGGTAACGGTGATATTACGTTAAATAATGTGCTGCATGGGCGGTGTAGAAATACAAATGGAAAGGTTGGAGTACTATATAGAAATAGTGTGTAGCAGGTTTAATGTTTCGAGCGATGGCCCTTCTTTCACTCTCTGACAAAGGGAGTCGACATCTCTCGTGTTTGGATCACAGTATCCATCACAGTATCCAACAAGGAAAACCATTTTGTATTCCTTTAAAGGCCGCAGCAGACCTACGCGATTTCATCGCTGTTGCACGATGACATGAGATTTCGTCGCGCTCGAAGCCGCACAAACGGCGATAACCTGCGATTTTATTCAAAGTTGGGTCAGTCAATTTACATGCTACTTTAACTTTTATTGTAATGCGTCGTTTAAGAAGGTGTAGATGCTCTCGCAATCGGACTACCTGGTACGGTTGGATAGTCTTGGTCGGTTGGTCTTGGTTGGGCAATGAGAATGAAAGTGATCGGGGTTGCCCAAAACTGCAATCCAAATTGCTTCTTGACGACAAAGAGAGTTTCAGGCGTTTCTTGCTAATGACTCCAGAAACGTTTAGGACTCGCTTCTTCTTTTTCCGGAGTCCACACTACTCTACCGGCAACCATGTTTAATTTATCATGTGATTTATGGGTAATTCCATGTCAATTCATCCAGAAAATTTGAATAATGACACCTTATCTTTCAGATTCTTTTCAAATTTGGAGCATAAATTTGTAACCATGAGACAAGCAAAAATTCAGACTAAGTTGATGTTAAAAATCCAGACTAAGTTGATGTTGTAGAATCCAAAAATTATAATTAAAAATATATACAACCAAAAGGTAAAGTGTCAGTTGCTCTTCAAATTTGAAATTTCGAAAATAACCAGCAACATGACATGGCACACTTGAGGCGTAAATTTAGCAATTTTGGGAACATGAAACAGAAATTTTGAGATAACCATCTTAAAGTGCATATGTCCATAAGTATTTTAGGGTAGTTTCATGTTCTGCCTCAAAAGTTATCATGGCTTAAAAATATATACCAACATTTATGTTTTGCATATACGAAAAATTTATTATTACACTGATAATTGATCTTTATCATGCTAAAGCTAAGTTAACCATACGTTTATGATTAAAGTAAAATTTTTAATAAAAATAATAGAAGAAACACACACAGAGAGCTTGGGCCATCTGTGGGAAAAGTTGATATGTATATATCCATATATGGTATATGCATTTTAGTAACTTTTAAATCAATCATGGATATCGAGATGACTTTGAGTAAGTGTAATTTTGGACAAACAATGGGAGATGAATGCCATAAGCTCTCCCATACAAGGATACGGGGTATGGAAAAGCTTAGTGACTATTGTGCAGATATGCAAGACATATTTCTTATGAGAGCAGGAATGACTTTACAGCAGGATAAAACTAACATCACTATCTGCATACACCATAGTAAAATGTTGAGTGGTGTATTTGAACGAAGATTCAACAAATGTTGCAATATATTCAATATCCATAAAGGTAAGGTGAAGGGTGGCCATAATATCGCCCTTGATCTTGCAAAGAAACTTAGGCAAAAGGGATTTAATGCAATACCCGGCTGACAACTTTGTAGAAACTGCTTTAAGAAGGCCGCGATTGAAGAACAAAATGATGAGTCACAGACAAATAACGACACTGACTGTGAAATATCAGAAATTGAAAGAGAAATTGCAAGAGATGATGCAAGAGACTTAATGAATACTAGTCTTGAGGAGCTGGCAGTTTCCCCTATAAAAACACACAGCCTATCAAAGCAACTAAAAATTAGGGAAGCAAAGAGCAAAATAGATCGGGCGTGTGCATCAATTGAGGACAGAGTAGCAGCTGTCCTTGATGTCGATAGTGCAGATTTTAAAAGACCCACATGCAACAATTTCACCCTCCATACAAGCAAAGGCAGCAGATTTAGATACATTGACTTATCTTATGAAGGAAAAGCTCAGAACGTCAGATTACAAAATGAAAATTCAAATTTTGACCCTCACACCTGAGTCATGGTCCCGTAAATCAGCTGCAGAGTTTTTCAATGTGTCAGAGTATACTATTCGTGCTGCCAGAAAGTTGAAAGAAGAAAGGGGAATTTTATCTGTTCCCAATCCAAGACGTGGCAAAACACTTGCTGAAGACACAAAATCACTTGTTGTGAACTTTTTTGAGGATGATGAATTCTCAAGACTAATGCCAGAGAAAAAGGACTATGTTAGTGTCTCACGGAATGTGCATAAACAGCGACGGTTACTTCTCTGCAACTTAAAGGAGCTGTATAGTGCCTTCAAAGAGAAGTATCCACATGCCAAGGTTGGCTTTTCGAAATTTTGTAGTCTAAGGCCTAAATGGTGTGTGCCAGTTGGTTCTGCGGGGACTCATTCTGTTTATGTATGTACCAGCCATCAGAATGCACAACTACTAGTGAATGCTGCTAATATTGACAAAAACTATCGTGATCTCATGGCAATGACTGTTTGTGATCTGAACAACAAGATGTGTATGGTACATCGCTGTGAACGTTGCCCAGGAGCAAACGCTCTTAAACATTACTTGGAGGAAATGTTCGTCGATTCGCTAGAGGAAGAAATTTCTTTCCAGCAATAGCAGGCGACTGATAGAGCAATGCTAAATACTCAAACAACGTCCACTGAAGAGTTTCTTGAACTTCTTGTTAATGCAATCAGTAATTTGACTGTGCATTCTTTTATAGCAAAAAGTCAATCCAGGTATCTGAAGGATCAGAAAGAAGAATTGTGTGGAACATCATGCATTGCTCTGTTAGACTTTGCCGAAAATTACCAGTTTATGGTGCAAGATGAAACCCAAGGCTTTCATTGGAACAAAATCGGTTGTACTCTGCATCCAGTTGCTATATACTACATGGAGAATGATAAGCTTCAATGTGAGTCACTTTGTAATATCTGATGACATGGAGCATGACACTTGCTTTGTGTATCAAGTGCAAGCAGAGATTGTAAAGTATTTGAAGAGAGAACTCCCCAGTGTTACCAGCATAGAATATTTTTCAGATGGTTGTGCTGGTCAGTATAAAAACTTTAAGAACCTCTTAAATCTTTGTCACCATTTCAGAGATTGTGGCTTAACTGCAAAATGGACATTCTTTGCAACCAGCCATGGAAAATCACCCTGTGATGGTACTGTTAAAAGACTAGTTGCAAGGGAAAGTCTGCAGAGACCTTTAGACGATCAAATATTGTCAATGGACAAAATGTATGAGTTTTGCGAGTCAAATATTACTGACATCAAATTTTTAAAGGTAACAAAGATGGATATGGCTCCTATCAGATAAGCGCTGTCTAACAAATTTGAGAATGCATGGGAAGACAATTCCTGGTACAAGGAGATACCACAATTTATTTCCACTTTCTGAAGGGAAAATTAGATACAAGAGGGTTAGTGATGATGAGGCAGCAGCTGGAACATTCACATTCTTTGACAATGTAACAGCAGAGCAGGTTTCAGATGTAAAGACAATGGAGTTTATCGCCTGCCAGTACGACTCATTTTGGTGGGTTGGCTTGGTGGAAGAAATTAACCAGGAACAGAAGGACTTTCTTGTTAAATTTATGCACCCTCATGTACCAAGCAAAAGGTTTAAATGGCCAAAAAGAGATGATCAATGCTGGGTTCTATTTAATAAATTCATTTGCAAAATTGATACCCCAAAAACATCCACGTGAAGGATGTATCAGATAAGTGATAGTGATTATGAAAAAATTCTAAATTTAGAGCTTGAAATTGGGACTCATTAACTGTTCTAATTATCATATTGTTACTTTCTGTTTAAGTCATAAATCAAGCTATCAAAGTGTACAGCATTCATAATAAATTGGAGACTTATTTTTAAAACATTAATGTGATAATAATGATGCGTATATGTAAAAAACATGAATGTTGGTATATATATTTAAGCCATCATAACTTTTGAAGCAGAACAGAACAATTGATGAAACTACCCTAAAATACTTATGGACATATGCACTTTAAGATGGTTATCTCAAAATGTCTGTTTCATGTTCCCCACATTGCTAAATTTATGCCTCAAGTGTGCCAGTGAGCCAAGGTGATTATGCTAATTTCAGAGTCCTACGCAATCGCGTTAATCGCGAACGCAAAGTTTGTCGCTCCAAGTACTACGAGTGCAGAGTTCAACACCTTAAGGAATGTTCTCCGGCTGGATGGTGGAAGGAAATTAAGAGATTAGGCGGCTTTGCTAACTCCTCTGGAAAAAGAGACAATGTGCTCAAGTCCATCCACCTTCCAGAAGGTACTGGCGATCTAACACCTAGCGACCTGGCGAAGCATATTAATAATACTTTTCTGACACCTACTGACAGATTTGAACCGCTTACCCGTAATCCTTTTCGAGATGGCAATGCCCCTTTCCTGGACGAAATTGCAGATGATGGAAGTGATGAGTTACCGGCAGTATCGGAATTGTCAGTCCTCCGAAAGCTATCTGCGCTCAATCCAACTAAAGCACAGGGGCCGGACGGAATTCCGGGCTGGCTGGTAAAGGAGAACGCTGCCCTTTTTGCAGGACCCGTCACAGAAATCATCAATACCTCTTACCGCGAGTGCCGCCTCCCACCATCCTGGAAAGAGGCAGACGTGGTCCCAATTCCAAAACAAAAACCAATCAAAGATGTTAACAAACACCTCCGCCGTATCTCGCTCACACCTATTATATCAAAGATAGCTGAAGATCATGTCGTTCAGGAGTACGTTAAACCAGCTGTGTTAAAGAAAATCGACCAACGACAATTTGGAACCATTCCTAATTCGTGCACCACACATGCACTTATAAGCATGACTCATAACTGGTACGTTAATACTGACGGAAACGGCGCCACGGTCAGAGTTGCGTTGTTTGACTTTCGAAAGGCTTTCGATTTGATCGACCACAACATTCTGGTACAAAAATTGTCGACATACGATCTCCCAAAACGGATATTGTGCTGGATCGTTGATTTCCTGATGGACCGTAAGCAACGAGTCAAATTAGCGCAAGACTGCTTTTCTGAGTGGCGTTCTGTGGTTGCCGGAGTCCCTCAGGGGACAAAGTTAGGCCCTTGGCTGTACTTAATTATGATCAATGACCTTGATACAACTGCTGACATGTGGAAGTACGTAGACGATACCTCAATTTCAGAATTGGTGGAAAAGGGCCATGCGAGCAATATTCAAAATGTTGTTAGTGACCTCTCCAGACAATCGATTAGTGAGGGATTCGAGCTGAATGAATCTAAATGCAAGGAGCTGAGGATCAGTTTCGCACGGAGGAAACCAGAGTTCGATCCGTTAGTGGTGAACGGTAAGCCTTTAGAGATAGTAACTAGTGTAAAAGTGTTGGGTCTGAATATCAGCAGTGACTTAAAATGGAACATACATATAATGGAACTAGTTAAGAAAGTTAACTGTAGGCTGTATTTTCTGAAGCAACTGAAGAGAGCATCAGTTGCACCAAAGGAGTTGACTTTGTTTTATGTCACTTGTATTCGTTCCATCCTCGAATATGCATGTCCAGTCTTCCACCGCAGCCTACCAGCATACCTGAGTGACGATCTGGAGAGGCTACAGAAACGGGCGTTAAGAATTATCTATCCACATATACTTTACAGTAGAGCTCTCGAAGTGTCAAGAATTTCAACGCTTTTTGAAAGAAGAGAAACAATTGCATCTAAACTTTTTGATGAGATCATCAATGACCCACAACATCGCCTTCATAACCTACTTCCTGTTAGAAACATGAATAATTACTCCTTGAGGAGCACAAGGAAATTCGTACGCCCTTTATGTAAGACCGAGCGTTGTAAAAATAGTTTTATCCAAAGCTATAGTTACAGCTTGTAGACATTTTAAACTATTATACAGATTAGATCATTCGACTATATATTATATATTTATCTAATTATTTTTTAGTAATAGACTTTTCTTAAATTTTATAAAATAGTTTTAGCTTAATATAACATTACATGTAAGACTAAATGTATTTCAGCTTTTTATGGCTGCAAACCTAGTCATTAAAACATCTATCTATCTATCTATCTGCCATGTCATGTTGCTGGTCATTTTCGAAATTTCAAATTTGAAGAAAATATTTTTAATTATAATTTTTGGATTCTACAACATCAACTTAGTCAGTGCACCAATTGTCATGAAAATACAGTAAATTGTCTAAGTTTTATTAATATTTCACTTAGCCACTACCCAAGGTAAGTCATGTGAGCCACGCCCATTTTTCGACAAAATCCCCCAAATATAATATCCCATAAATGGCAAACTGTTAAAGGTACAAGTTTGAAATTTTGGATTTTTACTTGTCTCATGGTTACAAATTTATCCTCCAAATTTGAAAAAATTTGAAATTGAAGAGATTGAAGAGATGTGGTTCCACCCCTTGGATGAATTGACATGGAATTACTCTTATGGCAAGTCTGCCATTCGTTGTTTCAATTATCGCATTGCACCGCAGGCGCACACTTTTGCGAATTCACTTGTGCAAATTAAATACATATAATTGCATGCGATAAAATCAAACTTGTTTGATCAGTGAGATTTTTGGTTTAGGCTAAAAGGGATGAGTCAAAAGGACCTTTCTTTTTTTGTTTGGTCTTTATTTTTGTTTAGGTTAGGGTTATCTACTTAAGGTTAGCTAGGATCAAGGTCAAGGTTAGGGTTAGGATTATTATTGCGATTAAGGTTAGACTATAGTTTTTGAAAATGAGAAGGTTCTTTTGAGTCATCCCTTTAAGAATTCACCGAGATTTTTACTGCATGCAATAAAAATTGCATGTGAGGCTGGCGCGTGCGGTACGTACAATCACATGCGATTTTAATTACATGCGGCTAAAATCAAACATTGTCGCTCAGTTGTGCGGCGGCCTTAAAGTGCCTATACAGCCCTTTTGTTTTTTAGTTATCTGTAGAGGACCAAAAAATAGCTGCTAGGTTATTTTACAGTTTTTGATTTGGACTTTTCGTTTAGAAGATATTTTGCATCCAAATTAAGAAACGTAAGCAAATTCCGATTAAAAACCGAAAACGTATTTCTGCCAATTCTGGAGTCTGGGAACTAGGTTGTGACGTCATTTAAGAGATGAGTCCAGGATCTTCCCAGCTTCGTAAACAATCGAGCTCGTTTTCCAGATTATACTATAAAATTTATCGTTTATATTGAACTATTCAATTATGCCAGACAGATACGCAGTGTATGGATGTTCCAATGAAGCGAATTTGAAAGAAAAATATCTGTCTATTGTATTCCTTACTTAAACTATACCTTACTTGAACGATTCCTTACTTGAACGATACGCGGACAGTAAATATGAGGCCTTTCTAATTAGCGGCTTTTTGATATAAATAGCAATGTTTAAAGAGTGATATCTTCTACACGAAAATTCCAAATGAAAAACTATAAATTAACTTATCAGTTATTTTTCATCCTCTATACAGATAACTAAAAACGAAAGGGCTGTATTGGCACTTTAAAGCCTGGTTTCCATTTGGTCGCTACGATCGCAACGGTCATAGTGTTCGATGTAATATATAGTGTCCATCTATCTCTGCAATCAGTAAAGACTGCTTTGCATAGAGCAGACAAAAGACAAGATTTGTACGACACTCTATTACATCGACCGCTATGACATCGTTGCGATCATGGCGACCAAAAGGAAACCAGGCTTTAGTGATTTATCAGGCATGGTATAGCTTGATGAATAAAATTACTGAATTAAATAGCACCAAATGCCGTGTATGTATGTGTATTTGTTTCAAAAATATATTTAACTTTTTCCAATAGAGTATCCACTCATTCTCTCAGGAGTTCCATACTTTATGGGGCTTGCTAAATTCAGGATTTACGAGAACATATTTTTGGGTTGTTAACATGCTACTCGCACTGTGCTTTGATGCGAGTATTCCCGTAAGAGACCTGCGCTTATATTTGTTCAAATAACTTTTCGGTGGGCTTATATGCGGCGAGGGCTTATATGCGGTGAGGGCTTATATGCGTCGAGGGTTTATAGGCGGCGAGGGCTTATAAATGCGGCGAGGGCTTATATGCGGCGAGGGTTTATATGCGACGAGGGATTATATGCGGCGATGGTTTATAGGCGGCGAGGGCTTATATGCGGTGAGGGCTTATTTTGTATGCGGCGAGGGCTTATATGCGGCGAGTGCTTATATGCGTCGAGGGCTTATAATATGCGGTGAGGGCTTATACACGTACGGTGAGAGTTTATATGCGGCGAGGGCTTATTTTCAGGAGGGCTCATTATTGAAGGGAATTTTGCGTTTCAAAATAGCTTTGAGTCATTATTGAAGCAAATAAGCATACAATGTAACATGTAATAAGTCGTCAAATAAAAATTAAAACACTGAACACCGCATTACAGAACAGAACACATTCTAAAATTACAAGATGAGATGTATTATAAAATAATATTTTGAAAAGGTGTGTTCTGTTTGGCTATGTTTCTACGACTGTACAAAAATACACAAATATGGAAATTTCCTACCATTCCTGAAATCAAACGAATGGTTGTTAAAAGTTTTTAAAAATGTCAAATCCTGATCTTTTAAGACAATTGCTTTTGCTCTCACAATACAGAGTGATGTTTGCGTAAGTAAAGAGAATCTACATTTTGGTGCTCACTGCTCAGAAACTGCTGGTTTAATGCATAGCTTAAATGCTACAGTATTGTGCATGTTTGAAGCCTTTATGTCTCCAATATTTCTCTAAGTAAGGTAAGGTAAACTTTATGCCCTCTGTTAATAATTACAGGGTCTGAAATAGAGCAAATTTTGAATTCTGAAATAAAGCAAATTTTGACCAAATTTTGACCAGTGCTCTGTAATGTAATCCACCTCAATTGCACTGACCCCTATAGAGGAAATTGCTTTACACGTGTAATTGTACAGACCCCCTATAGAGGAATTACTTTACACGTGGCAGTGCTGCCTTCAACAATGAGCGAGATATTACTTGATAAAAGGCAGTCGAAAACTGCCAAAACAGGAGACAATCTCTAAGTGGAAATCGGATTATCATTGGCTTCAGGTAAACGACGATAAACTAATAAACTTGTGTGTTCAGTATGTATGAAGGGGTACGCCTCGCTGCGCTCGGCCAGTCCAAAAATCAAAATCCTTATTTCAGACCCTGAATTTACAATGTTAAAAAATAAAATACCAATGCATAATAATTAAAAAAGCATCTTTAAACTACATATTTACAATAAAATCTATTAAAGACAATTTTAGTTACAAAATTTCTTTGTTAATTTGCTAAAAACTTTAGGAGATATTGTACAATCATTTTAAAGTGTTTTTCCCAAACTACCGGTACATTTATTCTTGGTATATTAAACGTTAAAGAGTTCTTATTTCATTTATTGTATAACAATGATAATTACTTTGTTTTTTTTAAACATAATTTGAAACTGGACATACACCATAAGAGGTAAAACGATGACGATGATAATAAAGCACATCATGGTGGAAAAAGCCTAGTTCCCAGAAATTATTTTGGATCGAAAATGTTGCAGAACATTTTACAGACATTTTTGAGGTTTAAAGTATTTTGCAGAACTCTGTAGTCTCTGTTACTGATCAATAAGTGTATAAATTATACAATTTTAATTAAATACTGTACCAACAAATGGCAACAATCCAATATATTGATCTATCAATAATGAATGATATGATAAATTAATCTCATTGATTTATTTTCAAAAATATTTTCTGGGAAACATAATATTCCTCAGATAATGTTTGATACAGGGTCAGTCTTGATATGCCGCATGGCCACTACTCGAGCTGTTGAGCATTTGATTGAGCAACCTAATTTAGTGGGCTCGCAGTAATTGGCACAGTCATGTTGTTGTGGTTACCCAGCCACACTACTTGTTGCTATGTAAATATTTTATAAAATTTAGTGCCAAAGCTTAATTAATTAATACATTTAATCATTTATTCATTTGGTATTTTGATAGCCTATGCCCTGAGGTTAGATGCATTTTATTTTTGGAGTTTTAGGTAGTATCCAGCCTATATAATAAAAATGGCTAATTCACAAATAAAAATATTTCTTCACATAAGTATCAAGTAAGGGCAAGGCAACTCTAAACAACAACCATGGTTCACATGTCAGCAAGGCAGCAAGCCTTCAGTATGGAGACCTATTCAGGGGTGGATCCAGCAGTGTTTTTTAGGGGGGTGCCGGGTGAGTCGAGCAACGAAGGCGCGAGACCACTTGGGGGGACCGGGGGCATCCCCCCAGAAAATTTTGAAAATTAGAACCCCAGAAATACCATTTGAGCATTGAATTATGAGCTTCAGTTTGACTTAAAAAAAGGAAAAACCTTTGAAATTATACCATATTTCTGAGCTAAATATCTTGTGTAATTTTCATGTAAGCCGGCCACAAAATGACTGGACAAATACAGCACGCTTACATGAAGTACAAACAATTTTGAGACTTACAGACTAACAGATGAGAAGCTTACCCAAACTTTGCTTGCTGTCTTCCGAAAGAGATTTAACAAAGAAACTAAACATTGACAGGATCATTGACATTTTTAATGACAAGCCTCGACGAGTAGCTTTATAAGATAAAATGATTTCTTTGTTTATATTTGAGTGTTTTTGATTGGTGTTTAACCGTCTTTTAATTTCTCTTTTCAATATTGAATACTTATAATGATGGGCATTTACTGCAATTATAGTAATACTGATTTTTTGCACCCCCCTTGCACCCCTGTTGACCACAGGGGTGGTGTGCACCCCTGTGCACCTCTTCCCTTAAATCCACCCCTGGACCTATTATTTTAATTGACAATGACAAATTGACAGAAAATAGTCTTATTATAGTGAAACTTACTGGTATTACACCTCATAGCATGCTACCAACCGTAACTCTTTCCTGAGTTAAATTATAAAACACTATTTAAACAGTGTACTGTTCTTCTCACAGTCTTGAGAGCCAGTGCAAATTAAAGAAGTATTACATACAGATCCTCCATAATTTATCTGCTTTCACTTTTCAGGGTAGCAGTGTATTTAGTATTTGCCTTCAAATGTTTAGTGAACATTTTTAAATCCAGGGAGAAATCAAAGACCATTTTAAAACTTACATCTTGACACTTTATCGCTACTGTACTTCATGATACAACCAGAAAATTGTTTGTGTTATGGTTGGCCAGTTGGGCTGTTAGGTAATATTAACCTAGATATATTTGGTAATATATACCCTGTACATGTATATCAGTCTGTGAAAACTCACACGATAGCTTGTCAACACCCTGCTGAGCTACTCAAAACTAATTAGTAGATTCTGATTGGTCCAAAACGCATGTGATGCATAACGGTTTATTTGATTGGATTATTGTGAATATACATGTATTGTTCCAAGTGAGCACTATGGAAAATGGTGGCAATTAAAACCCTTTGTTGATCAAAAAATCATGTCTTGACATCATGTCTTTGTTGTTTTATAATGATCGTATAATTTAGTAATTTTGTGCTAATGTATGTGTCATGATGTTTTCTATAAATGAACTGCATTGTTTGCCATCGAAATATTCAGGAGAGTAACCAGCTTTACCTGATCAATGGAAAAGGAAAACTAAATGGACGAGAGTTAATCACAAGGTCTTCCTAATCACAAGTCTTCCAATTCTGTTCTCCTCATGTCTGCGAGTCGTGCTTAACAAAGTTGCAAAAAGGCAAAATTATTAATATAAAAATAATTATTTGAAAAAGCAGGAAATGAACTTCTTATTAAATGAGTTAGAGAAGTTGACAACATACAAACAAGTACAAACAAAGAAGAAGCAAAATGAAGATGTCGAAGCCTCTGTGACATCTCTAGTACTGTATCAGAAGACTGTAGCATTGAATTCGAAAATATTTTGTATAGGTTTTCCAACAACTATTTCACCAATAAAGATATGCATAACACAGCCGAGAAGTTATTCTGCTCCTCCCACAGCCCCTGGCTTAGCCGATCTTCTCTACCAATTAGCTCAATGCCAAGAAAATTACCTTTGTCTTCAAGCTCTTCGATGGTACCGGTTAGTGTGAAGATTCAATGGCTGAATGAAACACAAGAGCGAAATCTTCCCAAGGACTTAGAAAGTTTAGGAATAATCCAATAAAATAAACCGTTATGCATAACATGCGTTTTGGAGCTCAGCGGGGGGTCAACAAGCTATTGTGCAAGTTTTCACAGACTGATATACAGGGTATATTCAGACTGTACACACTGGCTAATAATTAATCCTAACAGTATATAACAATTATCCTAGACCTACAACTAAGGCACAACACGCTTTTTACTAGGAAGAAATTGGCTGCACAAAGTAAAATTAAGATATCTTGTCGATGAATGTGACTTCAAGAGTTGTCTTAGTGTTTCACCCTCTCATAGCATAAGCTAATATAGGTCATGAATAGGTCAAAAACTTGAAATCGATAATCAATTGCTTGTACTTATCTATATGAAGTTGTATTTAAGGTTATACACGGTGATCTGAATCTTTAGCAGAAATAAAATGGCATATTGGACATGACACTACATGCTTATCTTGGGATGATCACAGCTACAATCAGGTGGTGTCATCTACTGTATGTAATCCCAAGGGCACACAATCGAAACTCTGAGATCATTGATCATTAGAAAAAACTAACATACTGGCAATGCACCCAATTTAGTTCCTTGGGGGATGGCAGCAGGGACAAGATGCCACTCAGAGATGCAGTCTGCAGATAGCTTTACTTGCTGTTTCAGATGTTTCTAGTCTGGGGGAATTGGCTACAAAACATGCCACGTCACTGGGAATGATGGTGATCAATTATTTGTCAAAGGTCTTCCTGTAGTAACATGTAGTAATAAGGACAACCCTGATTGCAACGACCAAACCATCAGTTGTTTGTGCCCAGATGTGAAGTATTGATATTATTGATTAAACAGTGGAGGATTTCAGAATAGCTATTAAAATTGATTGGGGTCAATTTCACTGAGAACAGTGGGACTGACATACAAAGTAGTCACTTCAACTTTTGAAACCTCCAAAGTCAGGGATATTGGCTATACAGTAGGTGTTTATTGATGTCACATCATCTTGCTTGCAAGAACATGGTAGCTTCTCTACTTGGCAAAGCTGCTACAGGTATTCAACATAGAGGATACTGGCTAGACGAGAACTTGAACCATATGTTTTTTCATAAGCCAAGTAGGAATGGGCCCCAGACAATACAGCATGTTCGGAAACAGTAAGCACGGTTGTATTCTATTCAAGTGTTAGATTTGTCTCAATCTGCTTAAAGGACATAGGCTGAAGGGAAGAGTTGTTGATACTATTTGCAATGGCCTGGGCTGAGAAGCCCTCCATACCCCCAAGGTATATTAAACTCATGAACATGCATTTTTTTCAAACTTTCAAGTGGTTAGTTAGCAACTCCCCAAGGGTGACCACTTAATACAGGTTTAACTGTATATTGTTGTCATAGAGACAAGAGATACATGTATATCACCAAAACCACAGAATACATAGCATAATTATTAAAATGACAGCCAACAAGGATACTCTGCCTCATGGATGACTTGGTATACATGTGCATATATTGATCAAAACTCAGTGATTTGCTTGGACAAGTCCCCAAGCCTTGTCGTGTCATCCTTGTGGGATAACTTGTTTAAATATAACTAAACAAGTTATCCAACGTACAACAGCATTGCATCCAATATAATATTAATATATTATAAGAAAGCCACAAATATCTAATGTAAAATGTTGGATGACCACAACAGTGACAACAGTTAAACCCATGATCATCGCGTTGTTCTTATAAAATTTACAAACACAAGCGCGAATTACACGATGCATCATATAAAGGTATATACATGTATATCCACTTTCCCTTAGTTAATTTGCTGATCAAAGTCTAAGAGTTGTAAATATTGAAATCGATAATTCTCAAGAACATCATCGTTGAGCATGCTTTACATGATGTGCAGGTCTAGATCAGAACACAAGCTTTCATTCATTTTCAAAAGGGTAAAAACAGAGCTGTTTTATAGCAGACTTGCAGTAATATTTTGCTGACCTGAACTAAATAATAATTCGAAAACGACAAAGATTATCAGACAAAACGTCTCATGGTTTCAACTTCGGGGTCAGTCGCTTTCCCCATTACAAATCGTTACATACCGTTTTCTTGGCATCACTTTCCTCAGGTTTTCTTTGTTTTCTCGGTGAATTTCTTGGTGAAGTCGACCAATTTGCCTCTTTGCCTTTCATATGTCTTGGCGAACGCTCGCCTCCAGTTGGATACCTATCGCTTCCGCTAGACATGACTAAATACCGCTATCGTGGTTTCATGTTTGCGTAAAAATACCATTATATTTGTTTCATGATGTCCCAAGATTCAAGATAAAGAAATGCTCTTATCAAAACAAAGAAAGCAACCAACAATCTGACCGAAAATTACACGTACTTTTATTCTTATCTGAATTCCTCGGCTCGGCAGGGCTTGGGTCCGATGTTTAATAATATTAATACATTTTACTAAGCCAATGTGGCATGTGCAGCCACGATAGATCAGATGTTGTGACTGTGAGTGATATTTATTTTCCTTTTTGTAACAATTTCAACATCAAGATTTAGTGATCTTAAAGAAATAATATTTTCTTTATATATTGTAAAGAAGTAATATTTCCCCATAGGGAACTTACTTGCAGGAGGCTGTGAAGAGGAGATATGATTCCCCGCGTGGAATTTTCCTTTCACATATGGCTTGTCATAAAACCTTTCAAAAGTAGTCGTTGATTACCAAACAGCGGCTAACCGGCTTCTAATATATGTTCTAATAGCAAGCTTAGCCACTATATTAGCCAGCCTGCGTTTCAGACGCGCATGCTCTTGAAGTTGCTGCTGACAGTGTTGAGTGTTCGGTGTACGTAATGTGTACTCTCTTAATTTGAACGATTGAAATTTCAATCTAATCGATTGAATTTTCAATCTTTTCCGGACTGGTCTTAGGGACCAAACGTTTACGATTGAAAATCACTCTTATGCTCGATTGAAAGAAAAATCAATCTAAAAAGATTTACTTTTCAATCGATTTTCAATCTTCCTTCCACCGAAATTTCGATTAAATCGAAATTCACTCTTTGTTTCGATTGAAATTATTTTCAATCCGTTAAAATTCTCAATCGTTTTTCAATCTTGTCTAGACTGGTCTTAGGGACCAAACTACTCCGATTGAAAATCATTCTTTTTTTAGATTGAAAATTCTCAATCCAAACTAAATTGAAATTTTCACTCCATTTGATTGGAATCCTGCTGAATAGATTGACTTTCTCAATCATAAATAAGATTGATTCTTTTTCAATCCAGACAGCAAGACTGAAAAAAGCAAATCATGTTATACAGGAAATACACATGTAAACAATACAAAACAACTTTATTCTACTTGAATTAGGGAAGTCAAACATGATCAAGGATAATATATAACATTGATAGTGAATTGGAGCTAAACAGGTCCAAACAAACAAACAAAAAATATAAATAAATAAATTCAAAGTTGTTGCAGGTCCAAGAAGACAAAGTTGTTGCAGGACCAAGAAGAGAAAAAGCTTTTCTTTAAATAATTAAGCAGCTCTTCTTTACGTGTTAGCTCGTTCTCCGTTAATTGTTTAATATTCTTTTGCAATGCCATATATTGGATTCATTGAGTCATCTTTATTTACACAGTGACAACACAGGAAGAATAACACGATACAGTGAACTTGCAGTAAAGGTCACATATCAACAATAAGATAATACAGGGCGTGTTCTTCTAAACGAGACTGTCGATCAATCAAATTAAAGTAACTATACTGTAGTCTTCCATTTTCGTACAAAAGACTAGTAATAATGTTACTAATGTTAACATTACTAACCACAACTGCCATGGTTTTCATGATGACCTTAATATGGCTGCTAAGCTTACTGATTTTGGTGAAAGTCGCTTGCATCCTATATCGAAGCACAAGAAAGGCTCTTTCTTTCTCAAAAGTGCGATTATTAGACGCGGTTGATTGGTAATAATCAATCGAGTATTCAAAGCAGCCATTTTGACGAAGTTTCGGCTCTCAATTTAACATTTAACTGCAAAATCAGAGCCCATACTCGATACTCGATGTTCCCCACATAATAACGCACATATCATCAGCAATAGTCTGCGATACTGAAATGTCGGCGACATAGCCTCCTCCGCAGGCAACTCTGTCCCTTCCGAGTTAAGTTTCAAGGCTGTTTTGGTCGAGCCAGAGAAATTAACATTGGCCATTGGGAGAGGGAAATTAAATGCGCAAGGCCGGGAGGGGGCGACTGCAATTCCAACCAAAACATTGCTCGCACAGCCTTGAAAGCTGTTTGACTCGGGAAAAAGAAGCCACAGAGTGCCCGCAGAGGAGGCTAGGCGACATACGCATGCTCTGGGAACGAGATATGGTCTACATGGCACCCAAAATTGTTCTCTATCAAAAGTATGTTTACATCTGGTGCATCAATTCGTGGTTTAATCCTTGCGGATACACCCATGGGCTCTTAGTATGATTTTGTTCACATTGGCAGTTTTTACACTAGAATCTAAATCTATCAATCCATTTATCCGTCCATACAGACAGTTTTTTGAGACATGTTTTCCGATCTAGACGGGAAACCCGTCGAAAATTTGTCTTGATTTCATATCAGATGTACAGTATAAATGGTCTTGTTTGTCGCCAAAATTACGTCCTAGCTCGAGGGGATCAAACTATAGCATGATGGCAGGTTTATGCACAGAACCCAAGCTTATTATATGAGACCTGCACAATCTATTTCTTAGATTAATAGAAAGTTTATTTACCTCTACTACAAGGTGCATGTACTTGCCATTTCGGTGTTGTTTGGGTGAGATCTGGTGCTGTTTGGAGAACTACAGCGAGTTTTTTTCCGGCTATATTTTAACATGCACTGAACTTCCCTAATTAAACTATCTTCTATTTTGAATTTCCCTAAGCTATCTTCTATTTGGAATTGACGCCATGGTATCAGTCAAATATATCAAATACGAGAAAGCGAGGTTCCTCCTGTCAAGACGGTGCGAGGACGCGCAAAGGAAGACGTTGTTGAATGGGGAATGGGTGGTGGACAAAAAGACGGCGAAGAATTAATATTAAGGGTATAAAGATTTAAAAAGCGCATTTTACAAGTATTTTGTGAAATACTTGTCATATTGGGACTTCTAACGGACTCCGTGTTTTCCACAGACCCAGCGACCCCGTGTTTGCCACAGACGCCGGGACCCCCGGTGTAGGTATATTACATTAATTCTTGGATGTTAATTGGTGGCCTGAGTTCGAATATATGCCTTTCATGCACACGTTTACTAAAGGCAGGTTTTCCAGTTGTCCTTCGATTGGGTCACGCATTTGAGATATGCGGGATTTGTATATATGACAAAGGTTCTGTATGGTGGATTTTGTTGATTAAATTGTTACGTTATCAATTACAAAATTTACCCTATATAGGAGCTAAAAATGGGCATTGGTTTTTTGAGATATACCAGCTAGCCCACAATCTATTCTTCATGAAACTGCACGCGCATATCGTTTCTATGTTCCTCCTCTCCAAAGTGTCATAAGCATGTCAAACACTTATGATGGAATTAGTCCTGCTGTTTCGCAACGTCCTGAAAGAGGCCATGTACTAGTACTATAATTTCAATGTTTTCCTCAGTGGATGTTGAGTTTCTGGGCTGAATGAGCGACATATTGTCTTCTATGACATGGGTAGGAGTGATGGGAGGTCCACTGGAATTTCTATAGTAGGATTGGACCAGGCTTGGCCTGGCCAAGCTGCAAGCGCAACTCTTCAGGATACGACTGAGGAAGCATTATTATTGGTATATGAACGAATGTGGTCCAATGGTTCCATTCTAGCGTCAGAGCGTCTCCAGCCATCGATTGTGTATTTGGGTACCTCGACACATATCGAGGCGGCTGGCGATTCAGTCCAGAAGCGAACAACTAAGTCCAGTTGGAATGTAATACTTCTTGGATATATGCGGTTGAAGATTGATATGTCGAGAGTCCATTACGATCCGTTCCGTTCGTACGTTGAAATGATGTGAGTCCATGTTGGCATCGACATTCCGGGTTCCAGGCAAGTGTCGTGCTGTGAATCCATGTCTGCTGTTGCTGACGAGTTTTCAAAATCTCGATTGCCAGAGCTGCCAATGTTGATCATGATGATCTCGTCCATGCACGGCCCTCTCTTGTTGATTTACCCAACTGAAGTTGAATTGTCTATTTGAAGATTTTTGTGTTGAAGTTTAATGCTCTGTTTGAGTTTGAAGGAAGGACTAATTAATTGCAATTAAGTATAGGACAGCTTTCAGCTCCAGTATATTCATGTGTCAATTATTTTCACAAAATGTAACAAATATGGCGGTTGGGAGTGGGCTCGACGAAATTCTGAAGAAAGCGTGCCACACTTCTGGTATCGCAAATGTTTTTGTTGAGCAGCTGGCTGATTGCCGAATAATTTCTAAGTACATAAACCGTTTTTACGAGGGGTATGCACGTTCTCGTAATATAAGAGACACGTACGTTATGTATTTATAGACTCCGTAATTCCAAAACTGTTTTCAGAATTGAAATCGAGTAAATATTGGCCGAGATAGCGTTCAAAATCTACATACGTCGAACCGGCTTTTAAGGATTTGTTATCGACAGACGCGGTTTGGGCACTGGGTACCATGTATGTTTAAAAGAAACTCTAGCAATTAACATTGCCCATTGTGAGAGGGAAATTAAATGCGCAAGGCTGGGAGGGGGCGACTGCAATTCCAACCAAAACATTGCTCGCACAGCCTTGAAAGCTGTTTGACTCGGGAAAAAGAAGCCACAGAGTGCCCGCGGAGGAGGCTAGGCGACATACGCATGCTCTGGGAACGAGATATGGTCTACATGGCACCAAAAATGGTTCTCTATCAAAAGTATATTTACATGTGGTGCATCAATTCGTGGTTTAATCCTTGCGGATACACCCATGGGCTCTTAGTATGATTTTGTTCACATTGGCAGTTTTTACACTAGAATCTAAATCTATCAATCCATTTATCCGTCCATACAGACAGTTTTTTGAGACATGTTTTCCGATCTAGACGGGAAACCCGTCGAAAATTTGTCTTGATTTCATATCAGATGTATAAATGGTCTTGTTTGTCGCCAAAATTATGTCCTAGCTCGAGGGGATCAAACTAGCATGATGGCAGGTTTATGCACAGAACCCAAGCTTATTATATGAGACCTGCACAATCTATTTCTTAGATTAATAGAAAGTTTATTTACCTCTACTACAAGGTGCATGTACTTGCCATTTCGGTGTTGTTTGGGTGAGATCTGGTGCTGTTTGGAGAACTACAGCGAGTTTTTTTCCGGCTATATTTTAACATGCACTGAACTTCCCTAATTAAACTATCTTCTATTTTGAATTTCCCTAAGCTATCTTCTATTTGGAATTGACGCCATGGTATCAGTCAAATATATCAAATACGAGAAAGCGAGGTTCCTCCTATCAAGACGGTGCGATAGTTGGGATAGGTGGACGCGCAAAGGAAGACGTTGAATGGGGAATGGGTGGTGGACAAAAAGACGGCGAAGAATTAATATTAAGGGTATAAAGATTTAAAAAGCGCATTTTACAAGTATTTTGTGAAATACTTGTCATATTGGGACTTCTAACGGACTCCGTGTTTTCCACAGACCCAGCGACCCCGTGTTTGCCACAGACGCCGGGACCCCCGGTGTAGGTATATTACATTAATTCTTGGATGTTAATTGGTGGCCTGAGTTCGAATATATGCCTTTCATGCACACGTTTACTAAAGGCAGGTTTTCCAGTTGTCCTTCGATTGGGTCACGCATTTGAGATATGCGGGATTTGTATATATGACAAAGGTTCTGTATGGTGGATTTTGTTGATTAAATTGTTACGTTATCAATTACAAAATTTACCGTATATAGGAGCTAAAAATGGGCATTGGTTTTTTGAGATATACCAGCTAGCCCACAATCTATTCTTCATGAAACTGCACGCGCATATCGTTTCTATGTTCCTCCTCTCCAAAGTGTCATAAGCATGTCAAACACTTATGATGGAATTAGTCCTGCTGTTTCGCAACGTCCTGAAAGAGGCCATGTACTAGTACTATAATTTCAATGTTTTCCTCAGTGGATGTTGAGTTTCTGGGCTGAATGAGCGACATATTGTCTTCTATGACATGGGTAGGAGTGATGGGAGGTCCACTGGAATTTCTAGTAGGATTGGACCAGGCTTGGCCTGGCCAAGCTGCAAGCGCAACTCTTCAGGATACGACTGAGGAAGCATTATTATTGGTATATGAACGAATGTGGTCCAATGGTTCCATTCTAGCGTCAGAGCGTCTCCAGCCATCGATTGTGTATTTGGGTACCTCGACACATATCGAGGCGGCTGGCGATTCAGTCCAGAAGCGAACAACTAAGTCCAGTTGGAATGTAATACTTCTTGGATATATGCGGTCGAAGATTGATATGTCGAGAGTCCATTACGATCCGTTCCGTTCGTACGTTGAAATGATGTGAGTCCATGTTGGCATCGACATTCCGGGTTCCAGGCAAGTGTCGTGCTGTGAATCCATGTCTGCTGTTGCTGACGAGTTTTCAAAATCTCGATTGCCAGAGCTGCCAATGTTGATCATGATGATCTCGTCCATGCACGGCCCTCTCTTGTTGATTTACCCAACTGAAGTTGAATTGTCTATTTGAAGATTTTTGTGTTGAAGTTTAATGCTCTGTTTGAGTTTGAAGGAAGGACTAATTGATTGCAATTAAGTATAGGACAGCTTTCAGCTCCAGTATATTCATGTGTCAATTATTTTCACAAAATGTAACAAATATGGCGGATGGGAGTGGGCTCGACGAAATTCTGAAGAAAGCGTGCCACACTTCTGGTATCGCAAATGTTTTTGTTGAGCAGCTGGCTGATTGCCGAATAATTTCTAAGTACATAAACCGTTTTTACGAGGGGTATGCACGTTCTCGTAATATAAGAGACACGTACGTTATGTATTTAGACTCCGTAATTCCAAAACTGTTTTCAGAATTGACATCGAGTAAATATTGGCCGAGATAGCGTTCAAAATCTACATACGTCGAACCGGCTTTTAAGGATTTGTTATCGACAGACGCGGTTTGGGCACTGGGTACCATGTATGTTTAAAAGAAACTCTAGCAGTGGGGTGGGGGGGGGGGGGGGTAGTGGTAGAAACGGCGGGCGAGGGGATTATTGCGAATTCGTATTTCTAGTAATTGATGTAACTTCAAGGCTTCCTGGCTGGATTTGAATCCACGACCCTGCGATGCTAGTTCAGTGCTCTGACCACTGAACTACGGAAGCCGATGTGGAGAGCCTAGTATTGATTTCTGTAAATATAATGGAGGTAATGCAGAGAGAAGAATTGGGAATATTACAAGTAATATTTGGCATTTAACTCGTTTAAACTGTACGTTCTAAATATTTATAGTGAAGGAAAAATTTAAGTGTTGGAAATTTCGAAAAGTGTCGTGTAGAAGTGTCGAAAATTTCGAAATTTCCCATTCTTTACTAAACATTTACCTATTCAAAAGAGCATGACTCGACCAATCACAGAACATAATTTGATGACGTCATAGACTCTTCGAAACATTACTATGACATTGCTCACCCCCGAAATTCTAATAAAAGCATCGTCGCAATTGGTTAAGACGTTTATATTCTATCCCAAACTCCTAATTTTACCAATCACAGAACAGTATCTAGATGATTAACTGGGGCTTCTAAACGTTGCCATATATTAGATTCCTCGCCCTCGACATTTTCCTGATCTATCCAAAACAAGACCAATCGATTCACATCGTAGTATTCTAATGATGTCAACGATAATTCTAAGCATTACAGTGATATTTTCCAATCCCAAAATCTTTGTACCAGAAATTTTGTCCCAATTAAATTGGTAAAGATCGAGTTTACCTGACTCTGTCCAAAAAACCTCTAGACCAATCACAGAACAGTGTTTTAATGACGTCATTGACGCTGCAAAACATTACCATGACATCTCTTGCCCCCGAAACCTTGCATCTGAAATATCCGCTTGCAGTTGATCAAAATATTTACCGATTATATTAAAAAAACGTCTCGACCAATCACAGTACATCATTTGGATGATAATTTTTATCGATGTCTATATAATAAATACTAATCTTAAATTTACACACTATACAGAGTGCCGTACTAACCAGTAGGGTTAATTAGTATAACGGAAAATATTTGAACTTGCTGGTGGCAATTTGTTTTTAATTAATTTAAGCCCTCGAAAGCTGTCCTTGTGAAAGTAACATCCATATCATGAAATCTCCTCTTATGGAAAGAAACAAATTCCTTCTGTCGTTCATGGACGAATGCTCTACCGTTCGCGAGTCGCCGCTTGTTGGGAACCATCACAAGTTTTCCTCTTCCCGCTTTCTCGGCTTCGATTGCTGCAGGTGTTTTGTCAAAATGTCTGGCCTTTGTACGTCGACGTGTAGAAATCGGCGGCAGTCGTGACAATGCGCAGTGAAGGGCTGCTTGGCTTGCCTCACGTTCACTTGGCGTTCGTGGTGGAACAGCGCCTGCCATAAATAGACTCCTCTGCCTGGTTTTAAGTTCCTCGGGTATTTTAGCAATATCAAATGGTGCTGTTAAAGCCGCAGAAGTTCTTGAATACTTTATAATATTACCGAGCGCCTTTTCTTTGCTTGATTCATTCAACGTATCGTTAATTATTTCTGAGACTGTGAATCTTTCAAGTGCAACAGCATGGCCAAAGTTATTTGCATTGGTGGTGCCGTCATTGTCATCACATTCATGGTCAAGGATACTTTGCACCATATCTTTAACTTCTTTGTCATTTGCCTTCATTTTCAACTTGTTTGTCTCTCTTTCAATTCTCATGCTTAGCCTGACTATTTTGCTTCGTAAATCTCTCACTGGAGGCGGTTCCCATTCGGTTGGAAATTGCTTGTCTGGAAACGAGTCTTTAAAATCTTCGTATTCTTGAAGGCTATCGAACAGGCGACCTTTCAGATTTGATTGTTCGTATTCCAACCTCTGTATGCCAGACTGACTTCGCCTATGACCTGGCGTTTTGTTTGACGTTCGTTTCTTATTTTCGTTGCCATTGGTGCTGTACAGTGACGTGCTCGAAGATAATCGTCTTTTCTGATTCAGTAGCGTTATTTTACTGCTATTTAAAATATTCCCATCCGTCTCCATTTTTCCTTGTTCTTCATGCTCATCCACGGTATTGAAGATATTGCTCTCTTCTTCGTTTACCTTGGAGTACTCATCGTAGTTTGATGAGTGTGTTGTTATTGTATCAGCAAACATGTCCTCGTTTAAACAAGTTTCATCATCATTATCATTCTTTCTGTCGCCTATATCAAGAAAGTTGTCACTAGTGCCAGCCGCAAACCTCACCTTTCTTCGAGACAATTTTGAGGCCATGTCATAAACGATTATAGTGACTCTACTTCATTTAAAGTTTTTAGCAAATTAATTCTCATCATATTTTTATTAGCTGTATTTAAGCAAATTGCCATGACAACACAATAGTTAACAAGACTTAAAGCCTTGACAACAGCAATCCCAAAGCTTAAACTGTATTCAGCGACAGGTGCATATACATACATGCATATACTAATAACACTGAACGAACGAACGAACGAACGAACGAACGAACGAACGAACGAACGAACGAACGAACGAACGAACGAACGAACGAACGAACGAACGAACGAACGAACGAACGAACGAACGAACGAACGAACGAACGAACGAACGAACGAAGCATCATGTTCGGCAATGACGCGGGTGATGGTCAAAATTTTAATTGTATATGTGTGTATGCTAGTGCCAACCATTCGAGATTTGTGCCATCTCTCCATTTCCAGTTGGAATAATTGCTGAAAATACAAGAAAAGCGTGGAACTATTCATCCCTATATGGGCTTAACAAAAAAAGAAAACACTGGCTTCCTCTTAATTCCCTTAGGGATTTTCTTTATCATGTCTACTCCCGCGTTTATCAGCATTCTTGCGAATGGCCGACCTGTTTACCGATTGGCGTTAAAAATAGCAAATGACTTTCATCTTATTAATTATTTGTTATTGTTTTTCGTACCTGATGGCTTATTTTTTTAATGAATATTTTATATATAAAAGTTTCACTCAGTTTTCATTTGATGCACTTTTACATTTCACTCTCTGTCGAAGGGCCTCTCTGACGGAAGAAACGTTAAACCTCTACACTGCCTACGCAGCACAACACGTTGATATTAGTCATTAAGATGTCGCCTGTTCAGTCTCAAAATGTAACCCGGTCTGGCAGAGTGGCACTAGCCTGATTTTCAGACCGTGTACGGTGTCGTCACACACTCCCCGACTTCATTGAATTCAATCGACTTTACCGTGAACGAAATGAAAACATGAACATGAACTTGTCAAATTTCTACATGACGTACTTACTATGAGATATTGTTGTCCCATATAGATGTAGCTGTTATCCCCAATTTCATTAAGTGTTGCTTCTTATCTTTCATTAAAAGAGAAAAATTATAATGGGATTTTGTGAAAACGCACTCTATTGGTTGAACTGCGCCAGTTGATCGTGGACGAACGTGTCCATTAATTTGAAATATCAGAGATTTTCCAAATCCTACAGGAAAATTGACAAATATATCTTTTCTTGAAACATAAGCTACTAAGGCCTTTTTTGCTCAACAAAAAGGTTTGTGATACCACAAGTGTGCCACACTTTCTTTAAAACTTCGAAGAGCCCACTAACATCCACCATAGTTGTTTTACATTCCTGGCATACACACATAAAAATCTCACAAGCTTGTTACAAGTTGTTGGCGCAACAAGCTACAAGCCTGCGACTGAACAAGTTGTAACAAAGCTGTTGTTTTATCAAGCCGTAACAAGTTTGTTGACGACAACCTTGTAGCAAGTTGTTGGAACAACCTGTATTTTGCTTGTTGACAACAAGCAATTTCAGACGTGTTGGAACAACTTGTAACAAGTCTGATGAAGTCGTCAAGGTTGTTACAAGTATGGGACAATGCAACAAGTCTGTTGCAGTTTGTTTTTGCAAGTCTGGATCAAGCTCTTTGTCAACTTTGTGACACAGTTGGAACAACAAGCAAGACACAGCTTGTCCTAACAAATTGAAATAGACTTTTTGGTACGCTTGAACGGTATATACTTCATGGTAACATTGGACCGGGTTTCCATCTGTTTTTTATACCCCTAACCCCAACCGTAACCCAAATCCTAACCCTAATCCTAACCCTAACCATACCCCTAACCCTAACCGTAACTCTAATCCTAACCATAACCCTAATAATAACCGTAAAATACGGTGGGAGACTATATGTATTGTTACCATGAAGTATATCCCGCTTGAACCTGTTTAAACCAGTTTGTAATCATGGATGGCGTGGAAAACTTAAAGTTAACGGCATGAAGTGCTCATCTTTGGACTTTTACTTTTGCTGGTGTTTTCACGAAGCTCTTCCGTTAACATATTTGTGAAACAGATACTGTTAACGTAAATATCGATAGATTTATACTATTCGTAAATTTGGCAGAGAAACCACAAATATACATAGATATTGCGAAAGGCAAAACGTTTGCACTTCGTATTGGGCTTTGGTCTTTGTTTTGTGCGAAGAGACCTATCCGCAGAGGGCTATGGCTCAATGTGTTAAAGAGGTAATTAAGTAAGGCAATTTTTTTTTATTCTAGTTATTATTTCCACTTTGGATCTCAATCTCGCATGTTCTCAACACATTTTTTTCTGATAAACTTGTTAAAAGCTTCACGTTGGCCACTGTGGGCAACATTAACACTCTGTAGTCTGTTTACTTATTGTGTCACTTATTACGTGATTACTTATTGCGATTAATGTATACTAGTTGTTTTTGTCCACCCTCTGGTATTATTTTTTAAATAATGAAACACATTCGAAATGCAAATATTTAAATGCAAACTCTTTCTTTTTGCTTTTGTAATGCACCAAAGTATTTGCTAATATTTTGTTGTGACATTAATTCAGTCTGCACAAACATCTTGTGCTTGGTCAAGCACTTGGTGCAGATTATTTTATTTTAACTTCACTGTTTAGTTTAGACAGCAATATTAAATACCTTCACTCTTGTGACACTGACGTAGATACTCATGCACACTATAATTATTTACATTCTGTACAATCTTTATATATTTTTAGATATTTGCTGAAAAAGACAGACTAAATGACCAAGAAGAAGATAAATAAACAGTATTGTCCATCATTGCCATGCATGAATAATAGTGGATGAGGTAGTTCAATTTGTAAAGGACAGCAAAATATATGAATTTTATAATGACAAATTTATTTTATCTAAAAACTGCTGGTACTGTATAGTGTGTATTTCCTCGATAAATTTGCGTACACTTGCGAGTCCAATGCAGCAACAAACTTTAATTGTCTTTGTGGTGTATGACCGCAAGGCCTTGTGGGCAGCACCACGAGGAATATACATCGCAATAGATGGAGATTATGTAATTGTTTATAGTCTGAGAAGTTTCATTAAAATAGGATATTAGCATACAAGAACTAAAGCATTGCACTCGACTGGAAAGCTATTAAAGCCCTGTCAACCGGTATCTCAAGTCCCCAGGGTTCACCCACCAGACTCCAAGAGATCTTGGATAGGTATGCTAAAGTTTTTGAAGAAGGTATATTGGTACTGTATGTTAAAGAATACAAAGGCCAAACTCACATTGCAAGGAGACAGTCAGCCCAAGTTTTGTAAAGCAAGACAAGTGCAATATGCTCTTCGCCCCAAGGTGGAAGCCGAGTTAACGAAATTGCAAAATGAGAACATCATAACCAAAGTGGAATGGAGTGAATGGGCATCATCAGTTGTTCCAGTGCTAAAGAAAAATGGCAATATCCGACTTAATTTGTGGTGATTTAAAAACGACCATTAATCCAGTTCTACAAGTCCAGCAATACCCTCTTCCAATAATTGATTATATTTTTGCTTCCCTGGGAGGTGGACAAAAGTTTAGCTAACTTGATTTACGCCTGGCTTATTTACAGATGGAAATGGAAGAAGAGTCAAGGAAGCTTCTTACCATCAACACACACAAATGGTTATTCCAGTACAACCGACTTGTGTTTGGCAGCAGCTCCTGCGATCTAGCAACAGGCAATGGATCAAGTATTCCAATACTATTATAGGAATTCCACAAGATCATCTCAACAATCTGGAGAAGGTTCTCAGCCGTTTACACAAGCATGGGCTGAGGGATAACAGCAGTAAATGCGAGTTCTTCAAAGATGATCGAATTCTGTGGTCACGAGATTAGTCAAGATGGCCTGCACAAGTCTCAGAAGAAGGTTGAGGCCGTTGTAAATGCTCCACGCCCTGAGAATGTCTCTCAAGTCCGTTGCGTTATATTGGTCTTATCAATTATTGCCAACATTTCCTTCCAAACCTCTCCACCTTGCTTCAACCTTTAAACAAGTTGTTAGAAAAAGGCATCAAGTGGAAGTGGACCCCCGAGTGTGAAGAAGCCTTTGTTCAAGCCAAGAAACTAATTGCTTCAGAAGAAGTTCTTGCACATTACGATCCACAAGGACCCATAAAGCTTGAATGTGATGCTTCGCCATATGGCTTGGGGTCTGTCTTAACTCAAGTCATGGAAGATAACACAGAACGCCCCATCGCATATGCCTCAAGGACTCTTACAAAGACAGAAAAACACTATTCACATATAGACAAAGAGGCATTGGCTCTTACCTGGGGTGTGAAGAAATTCCATACTTACGTATTTGCAAGAAGATTTACGCTTTGTATTGACCATAAACCTTTAACAGCCATCTTTAATCCTGCAAAAGCCATTCCAGCAACAACAGCAGCCCGGCTTCAAAGATATGCTTTGTTCCTCGCAGGGTTCGACTACGATATTGAATATCTCAGTTCAACAAAGCACTGTAACGCTGATGGGTTATCCCGAATACCTCTGGAACCAACTACAAAGCTGCCAGAACAAACCGAATATGCTGTTCATGCATTTCAAGTGTCACAGTGCAATGTTCTACCTGTCACTCACCAGAAAGTAAGATTAGAAACTCAAAGAGATCCCACACTAGTTAAAGTTGAAAGGTTGGAACAGACACCCACTATGGCACAATTTTACTCTAGAAAAGATGAACTAACTCTCCATCAGGGATGTATCATGTGGGGGAGCAGAGTTGTGGTGCCGACCAAGTTGCGAAGTCAAGTTCTGGAAGTACTACATGAAAGCCATATCGGTGTAGTCAACTGATGAAAGCACTGGCGCAAAGCTACATTTTGGTGGCCTCGAATCGATCACGATATTGAAGAACTGGCCAAAGGATGCAATGGATGTCAACGTGTTCAGCACGCCCCAAAGTCAGTGGGAGTGGCCGTCAACCCCATGGCAACCTATTCACGTTGATTACGCTGGTCCATTTCTTGGTATGTTTCTAGTGGTTGTAGATGCTTCGTCTAAGTGGCCGGAAGTGATTGAAATGTACTCAACACCAACACCCAAAACTATTGAAGTACTCCGCGTAATATATTCAAGAAACGGTTTGCCTGAACAGTTGGTCAGTGACAATGGGCCACAATTTATTGCTGAAGAATTCCAGATATTTCTGAAGAAGAATGGAGTGAAACATCACATCAGCTTCCTACCATCCGGCAACCAATGGCTTAGCAGAAAGGTTTGTCCAGACGATGAAGCAATCCCTGACATCAATGAAGAAAGGTCCAGAATCGACTCAGACCAAGCTTTCAAAATTCTTGATGAAGTACAGAAATACTCCACATATACCTGTAGCACAACTGGTGAAACCCCTGCAAACCTCTTCATGAGACGAATTCTCCGCACAAGGCTGGATCTCATAAAACCAGACCTCGCTGGTGAAGCACGGCAACTGTATGTTGGCCAACCAGTAAGCGTGAGAAATTACAGAGGGAAGGAGTAGGAGTAATAAGGAGTAATATGTATATATATATATATACTGTATATATGTATATATATATATATAATTAACAATTATACCATGAGCTCGAGTCGTATATATGAGCTGATATACATTTGCAAACATTTGAAACTTGTTCCAAAGGTGGTTCAAGGGCATCTAAACGGGGGACGAGAAAAGCTTTCTGAACGGCGAGGTCTAGAAGGTAATTGGTAGGGTAACCACGTTGAACAAAAAAAGATCTCATTTCCATTGCTTTGGCTTGAAAATCTTGGTCGTCGCTACATAAGCGGCGAAGACGCAAGAATTGAGAGTAAGGGATGGATTGCTTAGTGTGGTTGGGATGAGAGGATGAAAATAGAAGATAACTATGGGGGTTAGTAAGCTTGTACGAGACCGACGTTCTCAGCGAATCACCATCAATCGAAATTAAAATATCAAGGAACGACACAAAGGTCTCGCTGATTTCCCACGTGAACTTCAGAGCAGGATGAAAATCATCAACAAAGTTGATGAACTGCTCTAAAAGGACACGTGAGCATGACGCTGTTCCTAAACAGTCATCGATAAATCTGCCGAAGAAATCAGGCAAGGGACCCGAGTATTGTTCAAAGATCTGTTTTTCAACGTAACCAACAAATAAGTTAGCATAGCTTGGATCCATTTTGGTGCCCATCGCAACACCACTTATTTGTTGATAATGTTCACCATCAAACGAAAAATTGTTAAGGGTATAAGCACTAGTTCTGCTAAGCGGAGTGGGTTCTAAATGAGTGCGCTTATCAAAGAAAAACTTCAGAGCTTCAAGGCCATCACAATGGGGAATGACGGTGTATATAAGGACTTGACGTCCATGGTGAAAATAAATTTATCGGAACTACTGAAACGTAACTGGTCGAAAATTTGCAAGGCATGTTTAGTATCTTTGATATAAGAAGGCAACTTCTTAACCAAAGGGTACATAACGTTGTCTAGAAAACTGGAAATGAGCTCGGTGGGGCAACTACAAGCGGAAACAATCGGCCTGCCAGGATTGTTAGGTTTATGAATTTTAGGTAGGAAATATGTGACAGGCGTTCAGGTTATTATTAGGTTAGATGCAGAGGCAGGCAATTCGCCGGCTTGGATGAAATTCTTGATGGTTGTTTTTACGGATTTTTGGTGAGATTGAGTGGGATCGGAATTCAACTTAGTATAAAAGATGGTGTCACTGAGTTGGCGAAGAGCCTCTTGTCGACACAAGTCCGCTCTCCAGACAACAACAGCGCCACCTTTGTCCGCAGGTTTTATGACAACGTCATTTCGGCATCGCAATGACTTTAAAGCTAGAAGCTCTTCTTTGTTGAGTTTATGAACTTGTTTTCTGCGCGGAGGGTGCAATTTATCAATGTCATGGCGACATTGTCTTACGAAAAGATCAATGGAGGAATAATCGCCTTCCGATGGAGACCAAGACGATTTCTTTGGGTTGAGTTCTTCAAAAATATCCTTATTGTTATTGAAAGTGGGCTTATCATGAAAAAAGGCTTTGAGGCGCATGCGGCGGAAGAACGATTCGGTATCCTCTTTAACTGAAAATAGATCGATGGGCCTGGAGTTGGGAACAAACTTGAGACCTTTCGCCAGAACAGATCTCTCGGGGTCAGATAAAGGCAAATCAGAGGGAATAGTGAAAATTAGACGATTGACTTCGTTAGAGGAACTAGTACTCTGGGAGGGATTCCGGGAAGGACCCAGTAATTTGGCCAATTTGGACGCCTTAACGTCTTTAAGAAAAACATAGAGTCTAGAATTTAACGTGCGAATTGATTGAACGATAGCGGTAAACAAAATAGGTGGGCAGACCTGGGAGAGAGAGGACCTACATCCCGAGATGTCGTCATCAGTATGTTGTAATTACTGGACATAGATTTAATAGTGATACGCATCAAACGACGGGAATGACTCGAACAAGCCGCTGATATGTGATGCGAGTAACGACGATCGATAGCGGGAAGATTAAAAGACAATAAATCAAGAGGATCTAAAACCGTAGGGAATGACCCCCCGATATAAACAACGACTAATAAAAGTAAAATGACTAGAAAAACGGGTCTTGGATAAAATAAGGTCAAACAAGCGTAGAGCATGATTACTGATCGACGGTAAAAAAGGAAGCAAATAACTTACCATTTCTGAAGTTCACGTGGGAAATCAGCGAGACCTCTGTGTCGTTCCTTGATATTTTAATTTCGATTGATGGTGATTCGCTGAGAACGTCGGTCTCGTACAAGCTTACTGACTCCCATAGTTATCTTCTATTTTCATCCTCTCATCCCAACCACACTAAGCAATCCATCCCTTACTCTCAATGCCTTCGCCGCTTATGTAGCGACGACCAAGATTTTCAAGCCAAAGCAATGGAAATGAGATCTTTTTTGTTCAACGTGGTTACCCTACCAACCTTCTAGACCTCGCCGTTCAGAAAACTTTTCTCGTCCCCCGTTTAGATGCCCTTGAACCACCTTTGGAACAAGTTTCAAACAACAAAATTCCTTTAGTTCTAACATTTCATCCTTTCAATTTTAAAGTTAAAAATATAATTAATCTGAATTTTCACATTTTACAAAATGATCCTGAAACGTCAGCCATTTTCCGCGATAACCCTTTGGTATCTTTTCGCCGTAGTAAAAACATTCGTGACTCCTTAGTTCATAGTGCCCTTAAACAAAATACCTCGGCACCAGCGGGAACATTTTCTTGCGGCCGTTCCCGCTGCAATACATGCCCTTTTCTCAATCCCACTAGAGTTATTACTGCCCCCAAATTCAACCACACAATCCGTCATACTTTTTCATGCACTTCCACCAACATAATTTATTGCATTTCTTGCCATAAATGCCCTAAAATCTACATCGGTGAAACTGGGCGACGCCTTTCAGACAGGTTTGCTGAACATCTTCGTTCCGTGAGGATCAATGATGTTGACAAACCTGTAGCCCGCCATTTCAACAGCTCTAACCATTTGGTTTCAGACATGAAAGTCTGTGCCATCCTTCCCATCTCGTGGTTAAGACGAGATGAAATAAAATAAATAGGGCTTATATATATGCCAAAAGGGTGTCACAAGTAGAAAGTAGCCAATCAAATGCACGGGAGATAAACAAAGTAATAATTAATGAGATGCGAAAAGTTAAATCATTTGCTATTTTTACAGTCGATCAGAGGAGGAGGGAGAAATGACAGGTACAATATTAAGGGGATTAGGCGATATTAAAGCAGTAAGAAACAAAACTTGAAATGCATAAGCTAATAATAAAAAAGTTCCAAGCAAAATAAAATAACAAAAAACTTGTGGGAAATTAAATAAAAGAAAAACGTTTGTTAAGACCAAGAGGATGTGTGGTGCCAAGTTTAAAAATGAGACGCTTCTCTTGCCGTTTGCGGTTATCGTTATCTCGTCACTAAATTCTTGGCAGTTTACCACCTTTTCACTTTGCTATATATTCAAAACACTGTCTACGAAACACGTGTCTGTAGATTGTATACTATATATATATATATATATATATATTATATATATATATATATATATATATTATATATATATATATATATATATATATATAATATATATATATATATATATGTATATGTATATGTATATGTATATGTATATGTATATGTATATATATATATATATATATATATATATATATATATATATATATATATATATATATATATATATATATATATATATATATATATATATATATATATATATATATATATATATATATATATATATATATATATATATAATATATATATATATATATATATATATATATATATATATATATATATATGGCCTACCTGGAAATTAGCTTCTTTTTAGCTAAGTGTAGTGACCACGTTAAATAAAGTTATTATATTATATATATATATATATATATATATATATATATATATATATATATATATATATATATATATATATATATATATATATATATATATATATATATATATATATATATATATATATATATATATATAGTATACAATCTACAGACACGTGTTTCGCTGCAAACAAATTTTAACGGGTGTTTTGCAGTAAACGATATATATATATATATATATATATATATATATATATATATATATATATATATATATATATATATATATATATATATATATATATACTAAAAACTGTTTGTAACACAATAGTCACAATGTTGGCGTAAGATAGAAGAGCGCTCAATACCATTATATAGGCAGAGCGGAATTAGAATTTAGGTTGAATGTATTGTCGCTACTCCGAGTTTCACGCTTTATGCGATCATCAGGCAACTGACAGATCGACGTGTTATCTAGTTACATGTCGGCACTTCGAGAAAAATTCTGACCGTTTGTTCAGGAAATGTTTCTTCTTTGCTTTCATTAAAAGTAAGTTACAGTTGTATGGGGAATATGAAAAGCTTTATTAACAAATATATATACTAGTTGTCTAATTTATTCGGTCTAATATTTGACCATAAAAGCACGAAATGCATTTTAATTTCGTTCAAAAAGAACAAATGTCGATTTTCGGCCAGCCAACCAAGAAATATAATATATTTCTATCCAGTTAATATAAAAGTTTTGAACAATGTAGAAAGGAATAATTGTTTTAGCCTTAGATTTATGCAGTGAACGATTTAGGCAGTGAAGATAGATTTTGAAAATGTTGAGTTTCAGTTTCTCAATTTTTCGTTTAAACGAATCCAAGTAAACAATATAAACATCTTGCCATTAAAAATGTTAATGCCATTCGTTTAATTGCTGTTTTTTTGCTCTCCCTAGGACAGCAAATTTGAAGAAACATTGCAAAATGAAAAATTTTGCTCGTTTAGACGAAGACGCTGATGGTAAAAATCAAAGAGAATCGCGGATTGGCGATAGGAGGTGATAGATATTGACTAATGGTAGATGTCGAGTAGGTATTCGCCATCGACTACAGGTGCAAATACAACGAGATTTATAAATGTTCCAAACTGTTCCAAACGAATCTGTTAGTAGTAATTCTCCTAAAGAAAATTGATAGAATTTTCTTCAAAAATAATGACACCAAAGCATTCTGGATTGTTGATACGGTGTCACCAATGTGAAAACGGCTTATTGCATGCTCTCATATAATTTATTTTTATTATTTTTAATTTTGCCCATTTACAACATTTATCATTATTTACAAAGATTTATGATTACTGTAGGACTAGGGATCTACTAGAAACCTTCGCTGGCTTTTTATTAAGACCCCTAGTTTTAATTTTTCTAATATTAAGAAATAATACAAATAATACTATATTCAACAGCATTTTCGAAGGTCCACAAGTAATATGATAAAATTGTAGCGATGATATATATATATATATATATATATATATATATATATATATATATATATATATATATATATATATATATATATATATATATATATATATATATATATATATATATATATATATATATATATATATATATATATATATATATATATATATATATATATATATATATATATATATATATATATATATATATATATATATATATATTAGGCTGTTGCGATATATCGAAATATCGATAATTATCGATATGTTTTGAATATCGGTTATTCGATATTTGAATTTAAAGAAAACCGAAATATCGATAATATCGAAATCTATACGGTATTATCGAAATCTATATACGGTATTATCGAAATCTATACGGTATTATCGGTATTGTGCGAACGCTGAAGCCGAATATCACTGATTCTCACTGAAACTTCTGTTACGGAAATTAACAGAAACTCATTGCAGTTTATCGGGTGAGACAAAACGAGACTTTGTTTGTTTCCGGCCAAATTTGTCACATATTGTCATGACTTAGCGTGAAGACGGCTAATCACTAATGCATAGAATATAATAGAATAAGAAATAGAATATAAGAATAAATCGAATATGTTTGTGACCCGACTCAGTTAGTTTTTGCTCTTGCACCCGAAAATTTACCGTACAATCGATATCAACATGCCAAGCGCTGTTTGGAACCATTTTAAGAAGGGAAAAGATGACCCCGAGTGTCAAATATGCGGGAAAATCGTGAAGAACAAGTATGGGAATACTACAAACCTTATGTCCCATCTGAAGACAAGTCATTACATGGTATACAAGACCTTGGAAAAGAAGAAACAACAAGCTTCCTCGCCTCTTCGAACCGCAGCCTCTTCAACTACCGTTTTGGAAGGCAACGAACGTTCACATGGAACGCCATCGCAGCCAAGCATTATGGAGGCAATGGAAAAACAAACCCCGTTGCAGTCAAGCAGCAAACGCGCAAAATAAATAACAGATGCTATCACGCATTTCTTGGCAAAAGACAGCATTCCGTTTAATGCCGTCGAACGACCCGGGTTCAAACGTTTACTCAATGTTTTAGAGCCACGCTACAAAGTCCCGGCAAAGTCAACTTTTTCCAGACAGCGTGTGACCAAACTATACGACACGACGCGAACAAGCGTTATGAACAAACTAAAAAACTCTGTAGATTTTTACGCTGCAACAGACATGTCATGTGACATGTGAAAATTTGATTTAAAAATTAATGAATTTCCATCGCGTAAAAATATCGATATTATCGATATCGATATCGATTTTCGGTTTTTTTTCAATATCGCAACAGCCTAATATATATATATATATATATATATATATATATATATATATATATATATATATATATATATATATATATATATATATATATATATATATATATATATATATATATATATAAGCTCAAAGGTCAGAGCGCCGAAACGTTGATTCGGAGACCAGGGTTCGATTCCCGGTTGGGGCAGTCACTATTTCCATATACGTATTTGACTATATATATATATATATATATATATATATATATATATATATATATATATATATATATATATATATATATATATATATATATATATATATATATATATATATATATATATATATATATATATATATATATATATATATATATATATATATATATATATATATATATATATATATAACTGAATAATGAAACGGCGTTCTCTGATCAAAAATATTTTATTTCGAGCTTTCGACCACCAGTCTGTGGTCTTCAACGGGAAGAAGATTAATGGCAAATAGAGTGTGGTTACAATATATTTACATAACTATGAGTAACTTAAAACGGAAATAGAAAATGTGACAGCTAGTAATATATTCATAAATTAATTGCGGTGTTTGTTCGTAAGAATGGAATATTGGCCCGGTAGAGATTTGGCGTTATTGTCAGCATTTTCAGTAATCGCGGTATGCCAAGATTCAAGTGATTTTCTGATGCGATATTTCCTGTCAATTATGCGGCTGTTTTCAATATATATATATATATATATATATATATATATATATATATATATATATATATATATATATATATATATATATATATATATATATATATATATATATATATATATATATATATATATATATATATATATATATATATATATATATATATATATATATATATATATATATGTATATATATATATGTATATATATATATATATATATATATATATGTGTCTGTGTATGTATGTGTTGGTGTGTTACAGGGTGTTAATAATCTTTCGCAGGGAGCTCAACACTTGGTGAACAAGGTCACAATTATCTTTATGTAATTTCACCGTCGTGTCGGAGATATTGGTCGAATTCCAGTCGTTCGTGGTAATCAAAACTTCAATATACTTATCGATAGCTTTGTCAAGCTCTGTGGTTAAATGTCGCATGCTGTACTGAGCATTGTACAACACTAAACACGACTTAGTCAACAGATCGAATGTGCGTGACGATCTGAGTACTGCTTTAACAAGCTCCTTCTCTTCGGTCGATGCGAGTTTTTGAATCTGTTCAATGCATTCTACTAAGACTGCAATTTCATCAACCATTAATTGTTTTTTAGTTCGTAAAATCTCATTACTAGTCCTCACTGATCTTTTTGAATGAAGTAGTATAGAAAGTTTTGTTTTTAGAGAGTTTAGCATCTTGAGAGCATGGTCGCACGCCTGAGAGCGTGATGCGATTTCTGCTTCTTCTCTCTTATTAGGCGATCCTTGTGCTTTTGGAATAGTATCATCAAGTATAATACACTCAGGCGTTAAGATATTTCGATGGATATCTCCGTTGATCGTTACTGGAGGAATGTAACTTGAAGAAGATGGACATCTCTGTCTCGAGCATTCTGCGTCGCCATCATAACCATTGCGCTTTATGTTAATATCATTTCCCTTCTTGTAACAGTTGATGCCTATCGCAATAACTCGATCAGTAGGACTGTCCTCTTTATTCACAACATCCTTGTCCTTGTTTTTGCTGTGGTCACCGGTGTTGCGGCCCGTTGTGGTTGCTTTGCACGAGTTCTCCAGTCCTTTGTTATTGTGATTTTTGTTCGTTTTAACTGTTTTGATTGTGATTTTCTCCTCCTCGTCAGTCGATTCAGAACGCATGTCATCACTTAGATGTATCCGAGCTTTCCTGCCCATTCGATGTCCACCAACATCGTCAACAACCTTTCCAAAAGCTTTCAACGCCCCAACATCTTCCGTTTGAGGCGAAGATTTTACGATACTTCCATGGTCTTTTTTAATAATATTATTGTTATTTTGCTGAATTTTCAAACTTATCTTTACGTCACCATTGCAAAGGTGATGTTGACTGGGAGGTTCGGAATCTTCGCTGTCACTGGTAATTACAGAGTTATGTTCACTTCCGTCAAACTTTTGTACAAAATTAATATCTTTCAAATCTTCGTCGCTGTTCTGTTCATCATTCTCCTTGTAATTCCACTTGTCGGGCACAACATCATGTCGTTTTGGATACTGTGGTACTATAGAAAAATAAATGATTAATCAGAATAATGTGTTCATCAGTATCTTCAATACGCACCAACAATGACTTGGAGTTAAACAATAAAATTTCATTTTTCTATTTTGTTATTCCCTAACACTTATACCAATAAAATAAAAATACCCTCTTTTACTCTTGTCCTAAGATATAGAGAGAGGAACCGCTATCCCACAACTGAATCTAACATTTTAGGGTGGATTTCTTGCCTTGTATCCAATCCGAATTTACTCGACCTTGCGGATAAACGAATTGTATCTCCGAGTGTTGGTAATATCACGATAAGATAAAAATCTTATCTCCAAGCGGCATGAGCAGTTTGATTCGACTATGACATATATATTGATATAGGATATAGTCTGTGTCCATTTTTACGGTATAGTTAAGACGCGAAGCGTCGAGGTAAATATCCACCACTATTCACTGACACTGAGGTGAATAATTGTTTTAGCATATACCAAAACAAATTGATAAAAATTAGGTAAATTTCGGTTAGTTTCATTATAATTTAGCCAGGAATTGTTGCGAAACGCAGGCAAAACTAAATTCTCCCAAGGTGGCAACTCCATATATGCCCGGTCGTTTTGAAAACCTTTCGCAGCTCGTTTCGAAGTTGGATCACAGTAAGGCAAAAGACCACTGGATTTTAGCCCAAAGGAAATATTTTAATACTGTAAATGGGAAAACCTTAGGACAAAGGATAGCTAATGAATTCTGGGTGAGTAAACGAGTTGTTATTTGCAAAAGATGAGTTATATAAGCGTTTTTATTTCTGTCAGTGCAGTGTCAATGTTTCATGTGTTTAGTCGTTGAATTTCCTTTAATTTACAAATAATTTCTGTGGGTGTTTACTGTTAAAAATCGGTAGTATGTTTCCCTGGTCATAACCAGGTCATTTGTTTAGTATTCAGTTCATTATTCGCCAGTTTCTTTGGCAGTGTATCGCGGTAATCTTTACGGCCGATACCGTACTAATTCTTTAGGTTTTGTTTGGTTTTTGTTGAAACTGAAATGATTTTTAATGTTTGTAAATGTTATTAAATTCTATATGAAAGGCAATTCGAATTGTCTCATAAACTATATAAAGGAGAATATCGATATATAAACTACGGAGTACACTTTTCTAAAGAAAACTGACAACAGTCAGTTCGTTCAATCGAGTTTGTTTTTGGAGCACATTTATTTCGTTGTTCTGCGGGTTTTTGAGCACTTTCTATTCTCTTTTTGCAACTTGTTTTTCATAAATTGATTATGTAAAATAATTTCCCTGCATACAGTAATTGTTTTCTACCTTCCTGCTTTTACCAATTTCTTGCATTACGTAAAAAGAAAAGTCGTTCAAGAGAAGGACACCTGCATCTTGTTTTGCGAAACAGTGAATAGTGCAGGATATCCCGAGCTAGAGGAACCAATCAGATTGCACGAAAAGCACTATTCACTGTTTTGGTTTTTGCTAATATAGTTTATCCTAAGCTTGTTTATTATTATATGTATCACTTATTACTTGTTTATTATATGTATCACAAAATTACATCTGGTAACCGCTCCCCTGCCATTTAACCAGTTTTGATTGTTGCTGGTTGTATCTGTTTTGATGGCTTTTCTTTTAAATGGGCAGTATGTTAGCTGTATGTCTAATGGTAGTAATACCCACTAAGTACACGAAAATGAAAATAAAAGCATTTAATTTCTATGTCTACTGCGCGCGCAGTAGATATATTGTTCTCATGCATGATGTTAAGTTCAGTTAAGTTAGGTAACAATAGAATGCCTTCGGAACCAATCAAAACACAGAAGAATAAAAAGAAGATGAACGACTGCCACCCGATTATATTAACAACGACATGTCAGCTTACGAGCGACAGCCAATCGTTATCTCGCAAAAGCATAATCACAATAATGTACTAAATGGCGGTATATTTTTTAATGGTAGGATTCAAGGATTTTTACCTTTTCAACGACTGTGCTATGATGTCAATTGAAAATCCCTGTTAATCTGAAATATTTTGACATGTCATTTAGACGTTTTTAAAAGCGCACATGAGTTACGAAGTGTACAAACGACTGCGGCAAGTTAAACGATTGCGGTTGTTTTCAGACGTTAATTTCAGTCACTTGTTCTTGGAAGCTTCTTTGCTTTTTGATGGGGAAATGAATTGACCTCTCTGAAAGAGCATTTCTAAATTTGGTTGTGGTCGTACATGTATATGGCTTTTTACAAACATTCAATAATTCAGATGAAAACAAAAATTTTACCAATATGGTCATATGATTGGACAGCATCGTTATTTTGTCATGGATAAGATAAATAATAACCAGATGATTTTGCTTCAGCAATTATGGATTTGCAGTACTTGGATTTGCAGTATTAATGGATTTACAGTACTAACAGTTACAACTTGAGAGCGCAAGTATTGGTCATGGTGAGACGAGCGACGTTAATAGCGGTGTGGCTACAGCGAAATTACCAAAACTACCAAATTTTATCGACGGAAAGGATGATCTAGACAGTTACCTCCAGAGATTTGAGCGGTTCGCAAAGAGTAATAAGTGGCACAAATCAACATGGTCGACGTCCCTCAGTGCGTTACTCACTGGTCGAGCCTTAGATGTTTATTCAAGATTGTCGGAGACCGCCGCCGTGGATTATGACCAGTTAAAGCAAGCGTTTCTGAAAAGATACGACCTTACAGAGAACTGTTTTAGAGTACGACTCAGAGATGGAAAACCCGAAGACGGAGAAAGCCCGGAGCAGTTTATGACAACCGCTCAAACGCTATTTAACGAGGTGGGTTGAACTGTCAAAAACTGACAAAACTTATGATGGAATTTGCGAATTGTTTGTAAAGGAACAGTTTATTCATTCGTGCCCTGGGGATTTGTCGATTCATTTACGTGAAAGAAGTCCCGAAACTCTGGATGAACTAGCCAAGGTCGCCGAGCAATTTCTCATCGCTCATGAGAGGAAACTATCTGCGCCTATGAAACCAGCCAAAGGTGGGCAAAATGCTTTTTCCAACGGGGAAAACCGAGTTGGCAATGAGGAGACTAAAAACGAGATCAAAAGAATACAGTGTTTCAACTGCAAGGGTTATGGCCACAAAGCTATAGATTGTCGCAAAAAAACAAGATTCAAAGCCTGAAAAACGTTGTTTCTTGTGTGATCGAAGTGGACACTTTGCTAGAGACTGTAAGATTAGTACTGGTAATAAAAATGGTGCTATTAAAGCTGGTGCAGCCCAAAGAACAAGCCCCGAGAATTTACCCGCAGAAAATTCAGGACTAGAGTCTTGTATAGTGAATAATCAATTACTACTGTTGAATGGTACAAGGTTGCCAATTGTGAAGAGTGCTGGATTAACAACACCTGGTGACACCGAAAGTAAAATGCCAGTGGTAAAAGGGAAAGTTGGCGATAATACAGTGAATACCCTCAGAGATACGGGGTGCAGTGGAGTCGTGGTACGTTAAAAGTTTGTAAAGAAAGATCAGTACACTGGAAAACATTGTTACACGTTGCTTATTGACAACACAGTTCGTGAAGTGCCAATTGTGAAGATCCAGGTGGATACTCCGTACTTGAAGGGAGAAGTGGAGGCACAATGTTTACCAGATGCAATTTATGACCTCATCATTGGTAATGTTGAAGGCGCTAGAGCTCCTGGCAACCCTGATCCAGACTGGCAAGAAGCCTGTGCTGTAACAAGAGCGCAAACGAAGGGAAGTAAAGAGTTAAAACCTCTGGAAGCCCTACAAACCCCAAAAGGATCAGCCATTGGGAAAAAGGATCTTGCCAAAATGCAACAAGAAGACCCAACATTCGAGAAGCATCGAACTAAGACTGATGTAAAGACCAAGGGTGATAATGAGATATCTTTTGAAGAGAAAGAAGGGATTTTATACCGGTTGTATAGAAGTCCCACAACGAGTAATGGGAGAACCATTCGACAAGTTATGGTACCACAACCGCTTCGCCAACAGGTGATGGACATCGCCCATAGCTCTATCATGGGTGGTCACATGGGTGTCCAGAAGACAACCGATAAAATTATTAGTAGCTTCTACTGGCCTGGAATCCATGGAGATGTGACAGGGTTCTGCCAATCGTGTGATATTTGCCAGAAGACCGTACAGAAAGGGAAAGTGGGCAAGGTTCCCTTGGAAAGGATGCCGCTGATGGACACACCCTTTAAAAGAGTAGCAGTAGACCTTATCGGTCCCATCCACCCACCAAGTGAGCAAGGTCATCGGTACATCCTTACACTTGTTGATTATGCTACTCGTTACCCGGACAGTTCCACTGAAGTCTATCAGCACGGAAGCAGTCGCGGAGGCCCTCGTAGATATGTACAGTAGACTAGGGGTTCCAGAAGAGGTTTTGAGTGACCTGGGCACTCAATTCGTTTCTGAATGTATGCAGGAGGTATCAAGATTACTGAGCATCAAGCAGCTGTCAACCAGCCCGTACCATCCTACAGTATGTGTAACGGACTTGTCGAGAAATTCAACGGTAGCCTAAAGAGTATGTTGAAGAAGCTTTGCTCGGAGCAACCGAAGCAGTGGTCTCGTTATATCAACGCCCTGCTGTTTGCATACAGGGAGGTTCCTCAAGAATCCACGGGGTTTGCCCCATTCGAGTTGCTGTATGGCGGTACAGTGCGTGGTCCCATGACCATCCTGAAGCAGTTGTGGACCAAGGAAGTTGAAGATCCAGAGGTGAAGACCAGCTATGAGTATGTGTTTGATCTTAGCGAGAGGTTAGAAGAAACGTTAAAGATAGCACAAGAGCAGCTTTAGCAATTACAGAAGAGATACCAGCGATACTACAACCGGAAGACCAGACCTAGGAGCTTCAAGATCGGTAGCAAAGTCCTCATTTTACTACCAACGGATAACAACAAGCTACTGATGCAGTGGAAGGGTCCTTTCGTTGTAGAGACGATCGTTGGAATCAATGATTATGGAATTAAGGTTGGAGAGAAGACGAAAACTTTCCATGCAAATATGCTCAAAGAATACGTCGAGAGGCAGCCCCAGATACAAGCGCAAGACCATGGTGAGAAACAAGCAGGAGAGAATGGCTATGCAGTCGAGAACAGATCAGTACTTCACATGGCTGGAGCAGCGATAATCGAGCAAAGTGAGTCTGGTCCAGACGAGGCAGTCGACGACGACGATTTACTAGAGTTAGGAACTATGCAGTCAAAGGAGACAGCAGCAGATGTAACATTGGGTGAACAACTAAACGAAGAGCAAAAGACACGGTTACAAGAACTTATCAAACGTCACGAACGCATCTTCACCGATATGCCTGGCAACGCTAACGTGATTGAGCACGAGGTCAAGTTAACGTCCGATGAACCGGTACGATCCAAGCCTTATGTTATCCCGTACAATATAAAAGAATCGTTAAAGAATGATGTCCAGGCAATGCTGAAGATGGGTGTGATAAGAGAGTCCAAGTCCCCATATGCGTCACCAGTGGTTATCGTCCGCAAGAAGGATGGAACAAACAGAATATGCGTCGACTTTCGGAAGTTGAATCGCTTGACAGTGTTTGATCCTACTCCCATACCCACCGCTGAAGAGATATTCCAGAAGATGGCGAAGGCGAAGTACCTCAGCAAGTTAGACCTGAGCAAGGGCTATTGGCAGATACCAGTAGCGGCCAGAGATGTTCCCAAGACAGCGTTTGTCACCCCTGATGGTACATACGAGTTCGTGAAGATGCCTTTTGGTATGATGAATTCAGGTGCAACCTTAGTGAGAGGCCTTCGAAGTCTACTTAGCTACCTAAAAGGTGTCGAGACCTACATAGACGACATCATCATCTACACGGAGACGTGGGAAGAACACCTTGAAATCCTGGAGGAGGTATTCTGCAGACTTTCCAACGGTGGACTGACTGCGAGACCAACGAAATGCGTCTTTGGAGCCGAGAGTATTGACGTGGTTGGACACTGAATATCGGACGGGATCAAGGGTCTTCGTGAAGACAACGCCAAAGAAGATTAGAGATGCAAAAAGACCAAAGACCAAGAAGGAAGTCAAAGCGAATTCGTCCCGAATTACGCAGCGATAGCGGTACCGTTAACCGACCTAACCAAGAAAGGTCAGCCAAGTAAAGTCCAGTGGGAGGAGCCTCAAGAGAAAGCCTACAGTACGCTTAAGAGTGAGTTGACGAGTTCACCAATCCTTCGCCTACCTGACAAGACAAAGCCATTTACACTGAGAACCGACGCATCGGACGTCGGGATTGGTGCTATGTTACTGCAAGATCATGATGGCAAGTTGTCCCCTGTCAGCTTTGCCAGCAGAAAGCTTACCAGTAGAGAACAGAAATACAGTACGATCGAGAGAGAATGTCTTGCTATTGTTTGGGCTGTGAGGAAGTTACTGATATACCTGTATGGTTCAGAGTTCACACTCCAGACCGACCATCAGCCTTTGGTCTACCTAAACAGAGCTAAGTTCCTCAACGATCGTATCATGAGATGGGCAATGTTCCTACAGAACTACAGGATGAAGATCGAGTCTATCAAAGGAATTGAAAACGTTGGAGCTGACTATTTAAGTAGAGTTTGTTAGAAACTGTTGATCTGAACATTCGAGATGAGATAACATTTATTAGAACATTCATATTTTGTTAAGGATTTGTGCTTAGAAGAAATTATTGTAAATTTCTCTTAAATGGGGAGTCATGTCACAAAGTCCTAGTCAAAATGAATATAACTTGAGGGCGTGTTTTGCGTGGGCGTTATACAGACAAAAGAACATGTCAAATTAGTGTTACGACGTACGTAGTCGTGAGAATTATGTGAGCCGAGCGAGTCTTATCGATTTTATATGTATTTATTAAATGTTTATATAATAATAACTTGGTGTTGTGAATTAATATTTAACTACCCCTTTAAACTTATCCAGTGTAAGTTCAGTTCTGTTTTAAAAATTGCACTCCTCTTGATCAATCAGAATACAGTAATTTTGTACGTCATGCATATAATAAATGGATTAATATTTTATTTACCGATTCCAGCTTACTGATTCAATATTTTGTGTCCTGGACACGAAAGAGCCGGTTAGTCAGTTAACGCAAGTATTTATGAAAATAATTATTTTAAAGACATTTTGACCATTGGTTTTTTATACACATTTTTCTTTAGTAAGTTAGTTTTCAATAATTCTCGCTCACCTTCATCACCTGCGTCAACACGCTCATCGCCAGTCGTGTCAATAATGGAAAGAGATTTTCCATTTTCAACTAAAAGTTTACAATAACCAGATATCAAGTAAACGAGATCGTGAGTTTCGTAAATTGGTCCAAGGATAAGCGTGACAAACTGGAAAAAAAAACAAATCAAAATTTGGCAAGGTTCTATATAAATAATAATTATTCACAACATATCCACATCTTCGCTGGGCTTAGTAATCTTCACTGGTTGCCAGTAAGATCAAGTATTATTTTCAAGATACTGTTGATTACTCTCAAAGCTTTACATAGCCAGGCACCTATTTACATCAATGATTTACTGAATCGATATAACCATATACTTGCTCTTTAAGATCATGTCCGAAATCTGCTATTTGTGCCCAAAACAAAATAATAGTTTTGTCATCATAGCTTTATTAGTACGTTATATAATATGTAGTAGTTTCAATTTATAATGAAATGTTCTTAGTAATTTATAAGTAAGTTAAGTATAACTTCAAGCATTTACTATTGTAAGAGCATTGAGACTATAAATGTATAATGCTCCTAAAACATCTTTCATATATTATTATTATTATTATTATTATTATTATTATTACAATATTATTATTATTATTATTATATCGTAACTTTTTGATATTAGTGCTTTAATTATGCTACTATCTTCGTAGAGAGAATCCATGGTAGCTTCAAAGGTAACATAGGGAAAGGAAATGCAGCGATAGTAATATTTAAAGTGCATATGCAGTGAAAATTCAGTACAAAAACAACTCTTGTACGTCAAAGAACGCTTGAAATTATAAAATTTAAAACTCTTCCATATGCCATTACTTGTATGTCACACTGCGTGATGACTTACTGAAGTGTCATGCATATATATTTGAGATTATGTAACGAAATCATTTGAATCACTGTATATCTGCATGTGTATATCGCATCACACTAAACGTGTAAAGATTTGTTTTAATTTAAAGATACAAAGTCATACAGTGTGACGTATAGAGATGACATTTATATTTCAAACAATATCTCAAGAACGAAGTGATATATGGACCATTTTCAAACGGCAATCTTTACACTTTCAAGCCTTCTTGTGAATGAAAGATCAGCGTTTATTTCAAACTTTTTTACTGCTTATTAAAGAACTTAGGAGTTCTTAGTTAGATATTTTGTGAATGCTTTTAGAAGGTATTTCCCTATAAAGGAAATATTTCAGAAATACATTCTAATTTTTATGTTTATTTAAAAGTAAGAGGAGTGATGGCTTTGAGTGCTTTGCAGCCTGTGAGCATATTATATTTCACTGAACTGTATATATGTTTTAGATTATTACCTTCATTGACTATGACCTAAAATAATGGTCTGAAAACTTGACAAAATCTTTGTTCTATGTTTTTGTTCACGTTTATACAAATTTGTGTTCGGTTACTGAACACATTGTTTTTTTGTATAATGAGGTAATCATCCAATAGCAACGTTTGGATTCAATCATTCAACCGTGTTGTTTAAATATCAATAAACCTAAAACAAAGGATTTGTGCACGGCGAGGGACAGTCCAACATAAATCGCAGCTCATTTGTTAACTTTGAACTTTGCTTTTCCAGACCATATCTCGATTGACTATGTTTAGGTTAATGAAGCTCGATTTATATTGGCACAGCACTCTGGTATTTCTTGCTTTATGTCGCCAAAATAATTGAAAAACTCGCCTTTCATCCCGGTTTGGATTTTGAAATTCCAATGCTATTGTCCCCAGTAAACCGCGAAACTACCATTTAATTTAATCATCCGCCCTTGTAGTAAATGTACCACGTAATACCAAAGACAGAATCGTATTATCTTGCGAAGATGTGTGTTTTTTAGATGATCTTTTAGCTCTAGTTGGCGAAAAGAGCTATCTACCAAAGCATTCAGGATATGATATAGTTTTTTATAATATAGTTTTTAATTTTAATTTTAATTATATTAATAATAAATTAATAATAAATATTAATTAATAATAAATATTAAGACCATTAATAATTATCCACCTGAATATTTTTATTGTCAGAGATAATGTAAAACTATTATGGAAATAAACAAGCTTAAGCTCCTAAAAGTGAACACGACCAGATTCGGTTTGAAATCGGCGGGATCTACTGCTGTCAATCTATTGAGACTTTTCGCAATAAAGTGACCTTAAATGCATGTTATCGATTGTAATTATTTTTTTAGTTTCCAATTAGTATGTATTAACACATGCATATTAGCATGTATTGCTATGGGCCAAATCAGCCCGCCAACCCGAGTTGAAACAGTAGTTGTAGCAGCAGCAGTAGCAGTAGCAGCAGCAGCAGCAGTTCTGATCCTGTGTTGTAGCTTGAAACCGAGAGTAAACATAGGGGGACGAATACATAATTAGCGACGTTTGACGCTCCAGTAACAAGCGCTTTGAGGTTTACTGGGGTCAATAATAGTTTATTACGTAAGTTTTTATAGCACCGTTTGTCCAATATAAATTACCTTGCCATCGGTTAGAAATAGTTTAACATTCTGTTTTCCATCAGCATGAGGTGTAACCACCAAGCCATTAATTTGTTTGAAAGCTGCTATTTGATTAAACTAAAAATATTGATATAAAATAAACATGTAAGAATGCTTAATAAGCATGGTATAATATACAATTATTGGATGAGGCTGAGCATTATATCAAGAATTATCAATACCGAGGTCAATCTGCCGAAGGCTGAGGCGGATAACGTTGACCGAGGTCTGGATAATTCTTGATATCATCCGTAAGCCGAATCCAATAATTGTTTTATTATACATTGTTCAAAATAGTCTTACTAAAAATATACAAACAAATCTGCTACAAGCCATTTTTTATTTTGTAATTTTCGCGCGCTTAGTCCTAGTGACGTCATCAGCGTTCAATAATCCGTGCAATAATTCACAGTATTCGACGGAAATGACGTAGCGCCTGCCGGACATTGAGAATTCACTGGAGTATGTTGACCAATAAGAAACGAGAATGAAAGAGAGAAAGAAAGAGAGATAATTCACTTTCCATTCTTGGTTGCAGATTAAAATATAATCCACGCTAGGAAAAAAGATAGCTTTCTGTATAAAAGAAGCCCAAATTTTGTTGATAAGCTGTTTTATTATATGGCACATGCTGCTTCCGGTGAATTTGCATGCTCTGATTGGCTGAGACACGTCACGTACCGGATTACGGATTTTGTCAGCCATTTTATTTACAAAGGTACAAATTGAACAACGATAGGTTCAACGATTATAAGCACTAAATGATGTACGAGTCGGACGATGAACAATCTAAAAGAGAGTCTTACTTTCATGAAAGCAATAGAAGAACAAGAACAAGATTGAAAATGACGATTCTGTCAGTCAAACGTATCTAAAGTATGTTGTTTAAAAAAGCCATGCCATAAATAAACCTCTTATTAACCTCGACCGCTTGGTCATCACGGGAAAATATCAGACCTCGGTCTTTTATGTACGAACCTCGGTCCGTAATGTCAAGACCTCGGTCCGATATTTTCCCGTAATGCCCGCGCTCTCGGTTAATAAGAAGTTATCATGTTTTAGTTATTTTGATTCATTCGCTTCCGCTATATCTCTCTTTAAATATGGCCAAAAAGCCCTATTTTGAATACGAATGCCTCGATAAAAAATTCCGTAAATTGCAAAGGGTCTGGTACCTACCTGACACGACGTCATCTCAGGGACGCAAACATTGGGACGCCGCGCCAACCCCAAGATCCCTGTCACACATTACTAAACTAGGAGTTCTTATCAAAAGTGAAATGCTATCTCGGGACTGACACAGGAGCAGTGGGTACGTTGTTAGAGCAGTATAATGCTAGATATTTTCTGTAGCCACATGCGATCATATAGTCATCTATAATCAGTAGCGTAAACAAGGCGATCATATAGTCATCTAATCAGTAGCGTAACTATAGGGGGCTGGGTAGCGGTTGCCCCCCCACCCCCCACACACAGATGGTTATCTGTCCGAAAATTATGATTCCCTGTCGGAAATGTCCATGTGAAAAAGCTCACAGCTCAATTCCAAAACATTGCTCAGACTTGCTCTAATTTTTCCTGTTTCCTCAGCTCATAACGAGAGGACATATATTCAGTTGCCTTAAGCGAGTCAAAACTTATTTACGGAGTATAATGACAGAACTATAAATCGCGAGCATGTCTCATCCGTTGCTGTAAGGATCTCGAAAAGTCATTTTTAAACACAAAAACAAGGAAAAGTTTTAATCTTTCATATTGTATATATTTCATATTTTCGGCTGAGCAACCAGATCAGAAAACTTCCAATGTTGACTTTATAACCGTTTACAGTTTTTTGTTTGCCAATATAAGACTGCAATTTAAGAACAATTAAGATGAATTTATGTATATAAGATATGAGTAGAAATGATTTAATATAAATTAGTGAATAAATATGGCATTTTCTACGTGGCCACGCCCACATGATCACCCCCACTAGTAGGAAAATCTTAATGCTTGTCTCCCAGCAAAAATCACGCCACTGCATCTAATATTAAAATAACATACAGTAATCATGCGGGATGTCAGTGTTCTCAAAAACATTGAGGTATAGTGTCTCCTTGAAGACGCTATTGTTTGTGTGCGTTTAAAAGCGGCGATAAACTCGTAAAGGAACACTATTTTCCTCGAAACTCACCACTAAAACGTTCATGACCTTGACGAATACTCCCACAAGCAAGTAGAGACATGATGTAAACGAGTGAATTGGTTGTTCTGACCGTAAATTTTCAGTACGCTACGAAGGCAAAGTTTCTCAAAGAAGGTGCATGTAGAGGAACATGCGCAGTTGAGTTTTGCTACCTGTTTTGCGCCCGCTTTGTGTGTTCCCGTAGCCACCCAGATTTGCGAACCGAAATCCGAATTTTTCAATGATCGAGATTCATGTCCACTCTATATAGCTCGCGTAGGTCTAGACATCACTTAAAGGACATTGGCTACAACTTTTCCGTATTTTACTTCGTTTTTGAAATATTTCAGTTTGTTTTGATATGTAAATGAGATGGTCTCTGACGTCAGGTGCAGGGTAGAGAATTTTCACTCATTAAAAATGCATTATATCTCAGTGATTGCTAAGTTTACAGCGTTCATTATCACGAGGAGTTATTATACGCACATTTTCAAGTAAATTTGTGGAACAAACTCTAAGATGGAACTATTTTAATGAGTGAAAATTCTCTACCCTGCACCTGACGTCAGAGGCCATCTCATTTACATATCAAACAAACTGAAATATTTCAAAAACGAAGTAAAATACGGAAAGGTTGTAAAAGATGTTACTCTATCATTTTACAAGTTCTTTCATATTAGACAAACTTCAAACCAAGATTAGTGTGCTGCTTCTTGGTGAGAGGTAGCAAAACATTTTAAAATATAGGAGATTTTTGCACGTTTGTTGTTAAAATGTAATTGTTTTCCTTGTTGTGTGAAATCTTCTCGTTCCTAAAATGAGGTAACAGGTGGCTCGTCCCAGAACTGCTGCATGTGGTTGGATATATTATGAAAAAGGGAAATAAGAGAGTACTTCGTATTGTTATGGACGAGGTAGTTATTCAGGTCTTACCTGAATAAGGACACATCGTCCAAAACGGCGTCCATAAAAATACGTAAGTACTCTTACTTAAGTATTTTTCGACATATTGAAGTTCTAATTATTTCTCTTTTTCATATTATATTCAGCTTTCATATTTATTCTTATTTGCGGCTTTTTCACACAACTGACCATGTTTAAAGAGAGCTATATTGGAAGGTGAATTTAAATTTTGATGACATTAATAAAGGAAGGCGATGTTTTACTTATTTTTACGTACTATTTCATAGAAGAAATTGTTTCCGTGTTATTCTCCTCGAGTTAAAGAAATACTCATGTAAGTTTGTTGCATGAATTGAAATACTTTGGACTCGTGTTCTTTCTGCGATTTCTCGCGCTCCCAAACTTCTACTCTCTGTTTTCATAATTCTATGTGAACACGGAAAATGTTTTCTATTTCTTAAACACGAATTTGATGGACTATTAAGTACACGCTTTTATTTTTCTGATTTTATGGTAAGTGCTCATGCATGCCACGCTGACCTCTGATATTTTTGAAATAAACGAAGTTCTCTGGATTGTGCGTTTAATGTAATATTTTACCCACCGATAAACACCTCAGATTTGTCACTTGAACCAAACCAACATTACGACCAACGAAAATAACGGAAGGACGTTTTTCATTTTCAAAACACTAGAGCAAAAAAGGAAACATATTTTTATTTGCAGTATAGAAACAGAAAAGTTCAAGTCGTAGACATGTACGATGATATTTCAGTTCTAATATTCTCTTAAGCTTCCCAACCTTTTCTGTACAAGGACAAAAACATAAACCCTTGTTCACAAAAGAAAGGCAAAACAAGGAAAACGACAAGGACTACGACAAAATCAAGGACAAAAACAATGACATGGACAAAATCAAGGACAAAAACAAATAAAAGGACAAAACCAATGACACGGACAAAATAAAGGCAAAAACAAGAACAAGAGCAATGACATGGACAGAATCAAGGACAACAATAAAGACAAGAACAACAAAAACAATGACATGGATATGAGAATCAATGACAAAAACAAAGAAAACGACAAAATCAATGACATGGACAGATTCAAGGACAAAAACAAAGACAAGGACAAAAACAATGACATGGAAAGAATCAAGGACAAAAAAAATGACATGGACAAAAACAATGACATGGGCAGAATCAAGGACAAAAACAAAGACAAGAACAAAAACAATGACATGGATATAATCAAAGACAAAATCAAGGACAAAAACAAAGACAAGGACAAAAACAATGACATGGACAGAATCAAGGACAAAATGAAGGACAAAAACAAATACAAGAACAAAAACAATGACATGGAGATAATCAAGGACAAAAACAATGACATGGGCAGAATCAAGGATAAATAAAGGACAAAAACAACTTAAGACAAGGACAAAAACAATGACATTGACAGAATCAAGGACAAAAACAAAGATAAGGACAAAAACAATGACATGGACAGAATCAAGGACAAACGCAAGAACAAAAACAATGAAATGGACAAAATCAAGGACAAAAACAAGGACAAAATAACGGAAAGAACAAAACAAGGAAAACGACAAAAACAATGGCAATGACAGAAACAAGGACAACAACAAAATCAAGAACGAAAATAAGGATAAAAACAATGATATGGACAGAATCAAGGACAAAAACAAAGAAAACGACAAAATCAATGACGTGGACAGATTCAAAGACAAGGACAAAAGCAATAACATGGACAGAATCAAGGACAAAAACAAGGACAAAAACAATGACATGGACAAAAACAATGCCATGGGCAGAATCAAGGACAAATCAAGGACAAGCAAAAACAATGACATGGACACAATCAAAGACAAAATCAAGGACAAAAACAAAGACAAGGACAAAAACAATGACATGGACAGAATCAAGGACAAAATGAAGGACAAATACAAGAACAAAAACAATGACATGGACATAATCAAGGACAAAATCAAGGACAAAAACAAGGACATGGGCAGAATCAAGGATAAATCAAGGACAAAAACAACTTAAGACAAGGACGAAAACAATGACATGGACAGAATCAATGACAAAAACAAAGATAAGGACAAAAACAATGACATGAACCGAATCAAGAACAAAAACAATGAAATGGACAAAATCAAGGACAAAAACAATGACGTGACAGAATCAAGGAAAAAAACAAAGACAAGAACAAGAACAAAAACAATGAAATGAACAAAATCAAGGACAAAAACAAGGACAAAACAAAGGAAAGAACAAAACAACACTGTAAAAAAAGTACGAGTAAAATTACTCAATGTTTGAGTAAACATGTCGTTCAACTCAGAATATTGAGTAAATTATACTCATAAATTGAGTAATTGTTTTCTACTCAAAATTTGAGTAAACCATTACTCAATTTTTTAGTAATTTGTGGGTTGAGTAATTTTACTCAACATGCTGAGTAAACTTTACTCACATGTGAGTAAAACTAGAATTGGGAGTACTCTAACTCATTATTTGGAGTAAATTCGAAATTTTACTCATACTTTGAGTAGGTACATAAATTACTCAAGACTGAGTAAAATCTACTCATTATAATATGAGTAAGTTTAACTCACTAAACTGAGTAAATTATACTCAAAAGAATACGAGTAGGCAATATGTCATGATGAGCTTAATTCGCTAAATGGAGTAAATTCTATTTATAAATTCTATTCATGACAAGTAAGTTTAAACTGAGCAAAATTGCTATCATCAATTATACTCACTAAAGGTCTGTTCACGGAATCACTCACGATGACATTGGGTCACTTGCTCACAAATACTCTATTTGTCTCTCATTGGTGCTTTTGTGACTACCCTTCTAAAGTGTGCATGCATGCAAATAGTTGTGCATGGTTGCTTGCATGCATGCATGGACTGGAAATCCGCCTTTACTTATCCGCCTATACATATGCGCTGTGGCATAAGAGGCCATTTCCCCTCGCATTGCCCGTCACAGGAAAACTAAACATACATATCTATCTTATATGTATCTGAGTGAAGAGATGTATAGAGCGAAGAGTCGTATTGGCAGTTAATGCTTTATGTCGCCGCAATAACTACAGTGACCGCGATCGTTGTTTCGACGTATATCAGTTTATTTAATTATTACATAAACTTACTTTATTACGGGTCTCAGTCAAATAAATGTTCTCTAAGTAACACACGATCGGAACATGTAACAGGCTACCTTATACGGTACGCGAAAATGCTATTTTATAAGCTAAGGTGAATATATATTTATATTTATTTTTATATTTTGACCATTTATTTCAATCGGATCAACTAAATGAGTTCTCGACCAATCAGGCGACAATGACGGTGTGCTTAATTTAGCAACACAATATGCTGCACTGTCTTCGCAGAGGTCCGCCTGCGGCTCTACCAATCAGAATACCGGAAATTTTGATCCGACACAGCTCGCTTCGACAGTCGCCACATGCAACTGAACCCTCGGCATAGCTGTAGCAGTCAACTTCACGTTTGGATTTGAATAATAATATTCTTTCAACGCAACCAACACTCGAAATGACAGAGGTAAAGTAATTATCACTACTAATTTAATATTATAACTATGATTTACTGGGTAGTATTGCGTTGGGTGTTCGAAGATACTTCGGGCCTCGTGTTCGAAGATGACGAGGTTTGATCCTATGTTTAATGTTGTTGTCGTTGCAATATACTCGGCCTCTTATTATAGTTTACAAGCGCAGCGTAAAAACCTGTTATTGTTCCACAAGCTGAATACAGACTTGATGAGAAGGTAGATCAACTGTTGATCTCTATTCTGTGGAGTCTGTATTCAGCTTGTCCAACAATAACAAGTTTTTACGATGCGCTTGTAAACTAGTTATTATGATAATTTCTCATCAAGTCTGTATTCAGCTTGTCCAACAATAACAAGTTTTTACGATGCGCTTGTAAACTAGTTATTATGATAATTTCTCATCAAGTCTGTATTCAGCTTGTCCAACAATAACAAGTTTTTACGCTGCGCGTAAATATAAATATAATACGTGACCATGTTCCTCTGTGCACACGTATGCAAATTTCGGTGCCTTTAGCAACGCTTTATAGTTTATATTCCGTGTGTGAGTTTGTTCGTTCGTTCGTCGTTCGGAATCAATAGCAAGCATCTACTTCATGTAGGCAGAATTTTAACGAATACCACAGGGCACCGCACTTTAGCACTCAGTGTCTGGTGTAATAACAGAGCTTTCCAGTTTACAAACTTGATCCATAATTTTAGCTTTATCTCCATACTGTAATCAATAATACAGCACAGGCCTGTCTGTTTTTCCTTGAGATGTTTGAATGTGCCACAAAGATCGAGTTTGCATTTGCAATTACATGTTTGAATATAATTCCTTTTTCTGAAATATTATATTTCATTAAAATGAATTATTTTATACAGCATGAGATTTGAAGTGCAGTGAATAGAAATTGTATGCAGTATGTTGTGCTATTATAGATTGTCTACCAAGATCTTCTGTTCTGTATCATAATTACAATTCACCATTATAATAGCAATGTTATAGGGAAGCACGGGTGGTGTGTTCTGTTAGGGTGCTGCCACTCACCACTGAGGTTTGAAGTTAAGTGGTCAGACATGGGTATATATACCTTTAATATACCTTCGACTCAAGTCGACCATGTTTGATCTGCGCCCTTCGCAATTCAGCCACCGGCTGCAACTAAGGACGATTAGCCCTGGCATATTTTTAAAATTTCGTCTCAGTTATTTGTTATTTACACTTACATGCTGAGATCTTTTTTATTTGAATAATTTCAGGAAGATGCTAATATCCAAAAAGTGGTTGAAAATAGCACCAATTCGTCGCCTCATGTTATTGTGAAAGGCTTAATATATGAAGCCCCAGAGATCTTGGCTGCAGAAAAAAATATTTGAAAAGTGGAACGAGTTGTTATTGAAGCAGCAGCAACATTCATGGCTGCTAATTACGTGTCCATGTTCCAGTACCCGCCATCTATCAACAACTTTGGTTTATTTCTCCAAAAGTGTGTTTTAAACATATTGGATGGGTTAAAATGCCCTTCCTAAACAATTACATTCAAAAATAATTTGGAAGAACTTTTAATATGATGCATGAACTATAAATTAATATAACTTGTTTGTTTTGTAAATTTAATTCCTGACAAATATATAATTTTTATGAACTGCCACTAACTTTTGCTTGTATTTTGTCAAATTGTTAATTTTCGCTAACAACTGTATACTCAATTGTGAGTATTTAGGTATTTTACTCAAAATGAGGAGTTACATTAGGCACATTAGTGTTGAGTAACTAGAACTCAAATTTTGAGTAGAATTTACTCAACTATGAGTAAATTGATATTTTACTCAAAATAAGGAGTTGCTGTGGGTGCATTGATCTTGAGTAACTAGAACTCAAATTTTGAGTAGAATTTACTCAAATATGAGTAAATTTATATTTTACTCAAAATAAGGAGTTGCTGTGGGTGCATTTATCTTGAGTAACTAGAACTCAAATTTTGAGTAGAATTTACTCAAGCATGAGTAAATGAATATTTTACTCAAAATAAGGAGTTGCTGTGGGTGCACATTTTACTCAATATTTTGAGTTCATTCTACTCAACTTTTTTTACAGTGAAGGAAAACGACAAAAACAATGGCAATGGCAAGAACAAAATCAAGAACGAAAACAAGGACAAAAACAATGACATGGACAGAATCAAGGACAAAAACAAGAACAAAAACAATGACATGAACAGAATCAAGGACAAAATTAAGGCAAGAACTAAACAAAGAAAACTGCAAGGACAAAAACAATGACAATGACAAGAACAAAATCAAGAAAAGAAACAACAAGGACAAAAACAGTTACATGGATAAAATAAAGGACAAAGACAATTAAGAACAAAAACAATGACATAGACAGGATCAAGGACAAAAAACATGGACAAAAACAAGGACAAAAACAAGGACATCAATAGGAAGAAAGATAACACGAATAGGAGAAAAAGTACAAGAATAATTATAAGAATATAAACGAAAACAAAACAAGATTAACAGCAACAACACTAACTTATTACAATTCACGCATAAAAATGTCAACGTAAAATTCCTACCATTGGATCTTTTCTTGAGTCCAGAATAATTGCATTAAACTGCTTTCCTCCATACGTTTTCATTTCGCTAACAATTTTCAAGTAACGCAGTTTAACTTGTAAAGACGAAATATGTTTTTGTCCTGGAGGACACATGTTACTGGTCTGGTTTAATTGCTGTGTTAAATCCCTTTGGAGATCTTTCTTTTGCATGGTATTGACTAAATCTTTTGGTACAAATGTGTCCAAACTTCCAACTTCTTTCTCGATGGCTTTGATGGATATTTTACTGCTCTTTCCAACTTTGCCTTCTATAGCATACTGTTGAATGTGTAAAGCTGCCAACTCAATCGCGGTCTCGTATTTTAGTTCCCAGCAGAAACGACCTTCCACAACTTGGGAGCACAACTTCGCAGAAATATTGAAAATGTTTTTTACAAAACATTCATGTAAAATTAACCATAATAAGTGAAATAAACATATTGCAGTCACAAACACAACAAATCACCAACAGCAACAGCAGCAGCAACAACAACAGGAGCAACAATATCAACAACAACAACAACAACAACAACAACAGCAGCAACAACAACAACAACAACAAGTGTGTCGGAGGGCAGTGTGTGGGAGGGAAGTGTGTTGGAGTTGTTGAAAACGCCATGCCATGTAAGAAGAGAATAGAAAACAGCTTGCTTAAGATTATATATCTAAAAAGGTAGGCGTACTGCCGAAATAGCATGTAGTAGTCTAACGTTTCGACTACTTATACGCTATTTTGGCAGTACACCAACCTTTTTAGATATTTGATTTGTATTTCTTCACTGCCCACGCCTACGCAGCAGAACGCATTTTGTGACTTAAGATTATACCTGTTTGTAAAAATACTCAAACGCCATTGGATCCTCCTTGTGTAAAAAATGTATATCTTTTGGAGCAAGACTATAAGTTGAACAATAAATCATAAACAGGTTACATCAGTCTAGCAGAAGTGGTTGAAAACCTCACTACATAATGTGATTTATTAATACCCACACTAAATGGAACTTGCATAACCAAGTTGAGCTACTGCAATTTCTTTTCAAGTAAATCTAAAAATATTATAGATTATCAAACAATATCAATGGTAACTCGTGTTACCATCAGTAGTATAGTCATTGGTATAATAGATAATAAAAGAAATCAACACCCCAGGTCAGTAGATCTGCGATACGCTATAGTATAGTGTAGTGAGGGATTATTACCTGAGATGCACGTTCATTTTGTTGAATATAGGAATCATTGAAACTTTCTGAAGATTGCAATACCATAGAAAAATTATCCAACTTTTTTAAGCCAATTTTCTCACCGAGATACTTAGACAACTCCTGAAATATAATAGAAAATATTAAAGTGCAACTACGACGTAAATGTCCAATTTTGATTTTATCTAAAAGTATTTTAAAAATGAGACAGTATAGCTTTCTCGGTTTTTCATTACCTCATTTCGTTTCAGAGATATCCAGGTTTTTGAAACATGAAAATTAGAGGCCGTATGAGGTTAGTTTTTTACATTGACCATATACTAATCACAAAATGAGGAATATCTCTTCAAATAACAAGCAGAATGTTTTGAAACTTTGCACATGTAAATGAAAGTACACACAACAGTGTAAAGTATGTAGTTGCCATGCAGACCGCTGGGCAACACGAGTCTTTTAACTAAGAAAAATAAAATCTTAATTTCTGTCTCTTTCTTAAATAATAAGATGATTTAGACCTCAGCAATACAATATCTACGATCAGCAAACGTTGTTTGATAGAGGAGAAATAGACAAATTTTGTTTATTCAACAAGATATTGTGCATAGTGGTGTGGCATACAAGTTTCAAACATTTTGTTTGTTATTTGCAGAGTTATTCCACATTTTGTGAATTTTATAATTTAGTCTTTGTGAGAAACTGAGGTCATACATATCTAATTTGCATGTTTCAAAAACTAAATATCTCTGGAACGAGATGAACTATTAAAACACACAGTACGCCATTCTGTCTCAATTTCAAAATACGTTTAGATGAAATCAGATTTTTTCATCGTACTTTAACATCACAAAAATACAATGTGAAATAAAGCAAGACAAATAATAAAAATAAACATAGGAAAGGAGAGAAATAAAAGTTAAAGAATAGAAAAGAGACACAATATAACGTACCGAAAGTAACAGCAGTTGAACATAACCTAAATTATTTTTAATAACAGCGAATTTTAATGTCTGCAAAACTAAAAAGTTAGATGTTTACTTTACACCAAAAAGACTTTGTAATCCATGAGAGTCACGTGATATAAAATACGTAAAATATACGTTAATTCGCAGATACAGCAATAGAAACACAGTATCTTGATCGTTTTGTCCCCGTTACATATAATATGAGATAATGATCATCAGATTTTCTCTCTTCACCAGTCTTCTGGTAGAGGGAACAAGCATTCAACTCTCTCTAACTCAAACTCCTATACTAGCTGGAATGCTAACTCCCAGTTATTGGCCGAGCAAAAAGTTCAGTCTATATTAATCGTAATTTTATCGTAAACCGAAATTGAGAAGTTGAGAATTTTAAAATGAAATAAAGTCTGAATAAAGGCATATTGTAAACGGATATTTTTAATATCACTAAATCTTATTCGGACATTGTTTCATCCTTTATTTCTTTGTAAAACAAAATAGAACAAACAAAGGTCTCCCTTTCAGCAGAATAAAATCTAAAAGCGAGAATTTGAAAGTAGCCAAGCAACACTCAATGTACCAATATACGCAGCGTCTCATACCTGGATCCTCGTTGACGAATTGTAAAGGAACGATCTCGTCTGGCCATTTTCGAGAAAAATCTTTAATATATTTGGAAGAAGTGGCAATAACGACTGGAAAATATTAAAAATATGATTTATATCACTGTAGACATCTGTTTAAATATTATATAAAAGTAGTCTGCTGCGTAAGCAGTGTTAAAATACGAATCAAATCTAAAAGTTGTTGTATAACTACATAGTGAACTGATAGGCGGTCTAAAGTTTCAAGCGAAGGACCTTCGTCAGAGAGTGAAACGTAAATGAAATAAAAACGGAATATGATACTTTCATTCTTAAATAGTCAATATATAAACAACTAGAGTGTACTCGGAACTGCATATATACATCCGCCAGCGTGTTATTATTTAATCACATTTTAATCTAAATTTAAGCAAAACTTAAAGATTGGCCTTTGGTGAATAATTGTCCCAAAAAAAGGCTACCTTTTCAAATTCAAATTAGCATGTTAATTCAAGCAACCTATTGTAGTTCTTTGAAATTCATTATCGCTTTTGAACTACGAATGCGTAAAAACACACAGTTTTATACACATGGGATATTAAACACAATAGGTTGTTTGAATTAACACGCTCATTTGAATTTGAAAAGGTAGCCTTTTTTTTGGGACACTCTGTATAGGATGACATCTCACAATAACACCAAGTTAGTTTGTTCCTTTGCAGACAAAAGGAATTCGTTTTCAACTTGGCGTTATTGTGAGATGTCATCCTATACATGTGGGGTGACATCATCTGATTATTATTCAGTTTTTCGATTGTATAAGGGCTCGTGTTTCTAATTTTCAGTTAGCAGGACGAAGCACTTGATAAGTGGTCTGCCGAAATGCATTGTGCTATTTTATTTTAAGCCTATTTATTTCTTAAATCTTTAAACAGTTCTTTTAAGAACTCATTTCTTTTTCTCATCCTTTGCTCCAACATTACGCCATTGTCAGTTTTGGGTAAATGTGTTTACAAATAAATAGTTTAGATTTCAGAACGTTCTGAACTTATTACCATTCACCATGGTTAGTACGTTTTACAAAGCTGTATTAACGATTTGCATCATAAAGGATAATGAGCGCAATCAAGCATTTTATTCATTCATTTCTTCTACACGGAGAAGCTTAGCGGCCGGATTGAGTTTCATTCCGGATTGAACTCATACTGATTCTGTTAAAATCCATTTAGATGTGAACGTTATGAATCCGGAATGAGATGTAGCTCAATCCGGATTGAGTTCATTCCGGTTCTCATTCCGGGTTGCGTTTCATTCCGGATTGTGTTTCATTGAAATTTCATTCCGACGTCATATAAAGGCGGTGCGAGATTTCATTCCGGAATGAAAAATACGACCTACTGCGGCAGTCACTATATATCGGTATTAATGCTCCCACATTCACTACAACATTGTGTATATTAACGCACTAATTCGCTTGTATGGAAGACTAAAACGAACAACACATGCGTGCTTTTAACATTTATAGACGATAATTTGCAGCTAGGGACAGAAATTGCGCCGACGTCATTGTTCAATATAAATAGCTCTTTGTCGACGACGTTATAAATTAAAGGTGAATTAAATGCTTAATATTTACTTGCGACCGTATAGATTATCGTTGCTAGCAATGCTTTTCCCCTTTTCTTTATGTTTATTCTTCGCCAAGTTATCAGCTTAAGGCACATGTTGAAATATACAAGCGCAGAAATCGTTGAAAGAAACATACCCGCTATAATGTTATTGATCGCCATCTTGAAATTTCAGATTTCGCGCGATTTTCGATCTTGGGATGTAAACGCGGTTTGAATTCACGTTCAATCCGGAATGAAACTGAATCCGAATTCATGTAAACAGCCCCTAACTTATTTCCATCCAATTTTAACCCAAATTTATCCATATTCCGTCCAATACAATTTGAAATATCCTGCTAACAGACAAACAGACAGACAGAATTGATGAAATAATAAAATGATTAATTAATGGTGTAAAAGTAAGAAAGTCATTTGCTATTTTTACCGCCGATCAATAAGAAAAGGAGGTGAAAGAAATACAGCTAATAATGCTAATAATAGGAGGTGAAATAAATTAATAAAAGTGGACTATATTTTCTAGGGGATTGTGGTCCTGGGGAAAGGCATAACTTAGAATTGAGAATAACAAGGATTGGGGGAATTTTAACCCACTTAAAAACTGAATACTAGGAAGACTAAGATACAAAATTGAAAATTTCATTCTCGTACTAGTCCCAGTTCGTTTTCGCATCGTCAGATCACTTGTAAAGACTAAACATAGACGACAAGCAGTGAAAATAACAATAAATAGTAGAACGTTTGTCAAACAAAATTTAAAAATAAATTTGGAGATATGATTTTATGTGAGTTACTTAACGACGTATGTAGGAGATAATATATATATACAGTATATATAATATATAACAAATTTACCCGTCTGCTAGGATAACTGGGTGGTGATACCACGTACTCTATAACGACAGGTGTTTCAGCAAAACGAACACTGACAGGATTTGCTCTTCTCTTCTCTCTGGTCGTACGGCTTATAACAGAAGACTTTCGTCGACTCTATATTGTTTAAACATATTTTTAGAATAAATGTACAGTATTGTAAAGTGAAAACATAATAACATGCCATTTAATGGGTAATACAGTGACAGTGTATCTGGTAACAGATAGCTTGGTATCTATAATCATGACAGCTACAAGTCTAAAATATGTGACAGGTTATATCTGGTACCAGATAGCTTGGTATCTAGTCGTGGAAGATATAATTTGTGACAGGGTATTTTGTCCCACATACTGCTATCTATACTCCTGGAAGCAAAAAAACAAAAAACAAAACAACAACTTGTGATAGGGCATCTCTAAGTCCTTGCAGCTATTACATCTTGCGACAGGGTATCTGGTCGCTACTAATATAATAAATGTAGGACAGCATAGGCAAGATATACTATTTACATGTCTGAATTGACTTGTTGCAGTACCTGGTTTTACAGTACCTGGTTTTTTACATCCTGTACGTCATCACTAGCGATCACTTCAAGTCGCAATTCTTGTTTACAGTTGCTGAAATCGACAAAAATAAATTCATACATGTATCTTATAAATCACGTAATGTGAATTTCAGATATTATATTCTTAATTCAGATATTATTATTATTATTAAAACTTTATTGAAGTGTCCAGGTTATTTAGCTTTTTACAAACTAATTGATGACACTATTTATTTATATGTAAAAAACTTATGAATAATTAAATATAGTAAAAACATTAAAATATACAAAACATATGTTTATATATAGAATATTAAGAAATACTGTTCAAAGAAATACTGTTCAAAAACATTCAGAGTCAACAACAGAGTCATTCTCTGTACATATCGCAGCAGTTGCAGTTATTATCCAACATACTGTTGATGTCTAATTTACGTATAGTCCTCTTGAATACACTTAAGCTAGATGAATTTTTAATAATCATTGCTCAGTTTTGACCATAACACTGGTATGCTTAATGATATCTGTGATATCAAGAATAACAATGAGCCAAGTATTGCCGGTCAGAAGATCACGTTTATGAGATATATGGTTGTTATATAGACTACACACACAATACGGTGAAACAAATAGTCTTGAAACCAGTTAAATTCATTTCCATTTGTGCCATACTGGGGGAGTTTATTCAGTAACTTATAATGACTAATCGTGTCGATTGCTTTGGTCAAATCAATGAAGACTGCTTCAACCATATTCCCTTTATCAACTCTCTTTTGGATATCATCGATCAAAAGAGTTGTTGCTAGCTCTGTATAGACATGTTAGGTCGAAAACCAAACTGAAACTGAGATAATAATTTATTTTCGTTCAAGAAACACATAAGTTGTCGATGTATGATTTTCTCTATCACCTTTGATATTACGGGAAGAATTGAAATGGGCCTGTAGTTGTCAAATGTTGTTGTTGAACCTGATTTATGGATGGGTACAATTTTCGCCGTTTTCCATTCCATCGGAAAAACACCAGATACTAATGAAAGGTTGATTATGTGGGTTAATGGTGGAGATATCGTAGCCGCAGAATATTTTAATAAACCAGGTGGTAACTCATCAGTGCCGGTGGATTTAGATCGTTTAATTAGTTTCAAATATATATATATATACATTTTTTTTTTATTATTATTATTTTTTTTTAATAACTTTATTTTTGGCACTAAATTAACTAATAATTGCATACACTATTAATACAAACATGTATGTATGTACAGAGGATATATAAATCTAAGGTAATAATAAAGGGTAAATCTAATGTAATATGCCAAAAATTGGCAAAGCACAAACGGGACTAAGTCCCATGCAAGGTTGTAAGTAATGAATTACAACGGAGGGAAAGAAAGGGAGAAAAAGAAGGAAAAAAAACAAACTTACACAAAATACTCAAAATGTAATTATTGAGTGTGAACTGAACATGTCAGGATTAATATAAGTTACTAACAGTTAGCGGAAAAGCCTTCTGTTTTAATACTGTTATTATACTGGTAAAAAAAGAACAGAAGGCATTTGAAATTCTTAACGCATCCGTTACCATCTCCCCATTAATGTCGAAGGACCGCATCGTGTGCTTATTTGTTGATTTTGTCGGATAAATCAATTTTATAATCTTCTATAATGTACTTGGGTTTCTAGAGTTCTCATCCAACAGATTTTTATAATACGAAGACTTCGCATTCCTTAAGGCAGTGTTCGTGCAGTTGCGTTTTTGTTTATATGCCAGACGATCAAAATCTTTATTGGTTCTACGGTATTTACGAAGGAATCTATCTCGATCATTCATAAGCTTTTTAAGCTCACTAGTCAGCCATGGAGCGGGTTTACTCTTTACTTTCTTCGTGATTATGGGAGCATATCGGTCATATATGAATATAATCGCTTTCTTCATATAGGACCACGCTCTGTTTACATCATCGCTGGTATAAACAAAAGACCAATCAACTGACCGAAGCTCATCATTCATTGCCTTAGGAGCTGTTATAATCACGACATGTAATCAATCTTGGTTTAAACTTAATAGAATTCATCTTTTGAACACAACCGACCATCTCGTGATCGCCAATGGAAGTTGGTACTTATTAGTATTTTGTGTTTGTTCCCAATAATCACAGGGCATTGGCCAGTGAAATTTTATTCATATACATAGTTGCCATAATGTTCTATCCAACTTATCACCTTTATCAACCTTGTGATTAAAATAATAAAGATCAAGAATTGTTTTTCTAACTAACAGTATAGTGTATTATTATATACATGACAAAATTACTGGATTCTGATTGGCTGAGAGGAGTGCAATAAAATAATTTATTGCACTCAAGTGCAATAAATGAAAAGAGAGAAGACACTGGGAACAAGTTTGACAATAAAATTAAAAATGGTGGCCTATTCTGCAATGGAAAGTTTTGACTTTTCCAACGACTTGTGGTGCACTATTAATTTAAAATTCCATGTAATATTTTGAAATAAGTACAAAGAACACCAAGAGTGAAAAGGTTTGTTGTCAACTAATGAAACAAGACGTTTTTAAAGACTTGGAAGAAGATGAAGCGTACGTGTCGTAATTTTGTCATGCATATAATAAATGAGTAATCATGATTTTGCTCGTGCAATTAAGGATTTACACTACTCGTAATATTTGAAAATGTTGCCAAATTGCACTCGCCTAACGGCTCGTGCAATTTTGGCACAATTTTCAAATATCACTCGTAGTGTAAATCCTTAATTGCACTCGCTATCATACGATTACCTATACTTAGCTATCAATAATATATATTGCATCTTTATAAGCAAGCGATCTAAAATCCTGCACGGCATCAAACTTGTGTCATGCCTTATGCTACTGTTTTATTTAATACGATACATAATTCTATAAAACTTTGCACTGACACTGTCCTTGGGACCTAGTTAAATACAGGGGTCCACTCTACAATTTTCCAATGACATTTACCCAATTCTATACAATCATTGAAGAGCCCTGTAAGGGGTGGGGCAATTCCTGTTGCGACATGTTTCAATAGTTTTGGTGGTGCCTGCAGACTCCAACCAAATGATTTTCGGGATTGAGCTTCCTCACTGCCGTGTTAACTTCATCCTGGCTAAATTTCTCAAATTCAAAACAAGACCCATCATGGGCATGCCGTATGGCCTTCATACTACTATGATTGTGTTGGTCGCTCTCCTTGAGATTCTTTACATAATCGCCCCCAATATCAGCAGCAGTATTGAAATAATCAGCAAATATATTAGCGACTTCGTGTTGGTTACTCATTACCGTATCCTCCTTGGTTCTCAAACTTATTTTTGGGACATCTTCAATTTTTTCACTAATAAATGGCTTAAAGGTGTTATAGAACGCAGAGGGTTTACTGTGTAATTCATCAGACTTCTCTCGTCAATAAGATTTAATCGCCTTTCTCCTTTCGCTGCTGGCTATGTTTCTATCTTTTTTTTCACCTCGAAATTCTCTTGTGTACGATTCTTAGCGAATTGGACAGCGTATTTTCTTTTGTTCCAGATCGCTTTCTTCCACTCCATAGTCACATTGTCAATTTTCGTCTCAGATATTATCAAAACATGCGCTTTCAACTTTTCGTTCAGCATTTTTAACTCATCAAATTTATTTTGTATGCTGTTGATATTGAGATGACATATGCATACTTCGCTTGTATTTCATCAACAATTGAACTCTCCCGGGAATTTACAGGTTCCTCATTTGCATGTTCACAGTTATTAGCTTCAATATTTATTGTAGATTCAGTCGACAAATTATGGACTTCTAAGTCCATTTTACCAATAAAATCAGTAAAATTGGTATCCGATACCGTGTTGAACGGGAGAGAACATAGGGAACAAATCCAGTCCAAATCAGGATTATCCAGATAGTACTTGAACGTCAATTTGGACATACCCAAGCACTTTGCATGCGACCATATATTACACTCAACACATAAGATAGCATCTTGATTATTACGGACATTTTTATTGCACTCTTTACAAGGATATTTGTTAACTCTCTTTCCAGCCGGTCCAGGGTTGATCTCAATATCTCCAGATAAGACAATACGTTTAAGCTGGAAACTACAGTACTTGTTCCTTTGGTCGAGTGCGGCATTCTTGCGGCCAAATATGTTTTGCCTGCACGTCCATGTGTACGTCCGATTTCTCATATCGTTGTATTCTGCATAAATTCGAGATGGAAAGCCGTAATCCATCCTCATCAATTCGAGATGGAAAGCCGTAATCCATCCTCATCAATGATTCTATAGTGGCATCGGCACATTTCGGTTGATTGTGGGTTACCAATAAATACTAATGCTTAGAAACTTTATCAGATTGACTAAGCCCACTTTCATACAACATGCTCAACAGGTGAGGGATACACCTCTCCACCTCTCCTCTTGGTGCGTTTATGAGAAGATAGTACACGCTGTTGCAAGAATGTATGGATTTGATATTCTTCCCCGGAACGTAAAATTAATATCTTTGTACTATACACTAAATATGTTCTATTTATTATTTATAAAATAACATTTTGAAAAGGCGTGTTCTGATTGGCTAAAATCCATGTTTCTACAACTGTATGGAAACACGAAATTTTCGCGTTCACAGAAGCAAATTCAAATTTATTTAGTAAAAAATACTCACATAGTAAATACTAATGAGTGAATAACAAGACCTACGCTCCGTATTAATTCCGCTTTAATAACGTCTTTCCCGTTAGAAACTATGAAAAAGATTCCAACTCCAAAACTTTCTGTATTCATTTTGAAATATTTCTATATAATTCCAGTCGTTTTGAGTTTTTGTTTCCATGGTAACATTAATTGCATTCCTTGGAGTGAAATAACCCCTCTACCAATCAGAATGCAGTAATTTTGTCATTCATATAATAAACCTCAATCAGTTAATTCTTTTGGAAACTTTGAAACCAGTTTTCAATGTAAAATACACATCAAGACTTGATCAAGTATGTAATACGTAGTCAGTTGCCCGTGGTTTAAAATACGTAATCAGTTGGCTTTCTTGCAACTAACAATTTGACATACATTGCACTACACGGATACATAGCGCTATATAGCCAATCTCCTAAATATACCCGTCATCTAATGTAACCTTAAGTTCCTTAGTGTGTAGGTCTTTATGCGAAAGCCGTTCGTCAGAGAGTGAAAGGCAAAGGGCCTTCGTTCAAAACATCAGACATCCTACACACTATACCCCCTACTAATACACTGCCTACATAGAAAATCACGTTTATATCACAAATAAATTCACTTACTTGATTCTAAGGATGACTTCAGCCAGTGGAAGGTCGCGAACATATTTATCGTTAATTTTCAGAATTTGATCATTGGCGCGTAACTTTCCCGCCGATGGCCCATCTATATTGATATAATTTAAATTTAATAGAACGCTGCTTCTGATTGGCTGTCACGGGTATTCCATTTCTCGATGGAGCATGGGAATTTTAAAAGAACAATCATAAACGTTCCAAATATTTTGCTTCCGTAAGGAAAAATAATTTTTAATCAACGAAATAAAGTTATTTTTTTATGGCTTGGCGTGCTCCGCCGAGTTATGTATGCACTTGAGAAGTTCGTGTTCGTTCAACCTTCCAACTACATCCTTAGATCGATGGAAGATGAACCATTTATTAAATAGAAAATAGATACGCATCCGCAATAACCCCTCGCCCGCCTGTTCTAGCACGCCGTGTAATTGTACTGATCACAAATCTCGAAAAGCCGTTTCGTCGTAGATTTTGAACATTATCTCAGTCAATATTTAACCGATTTCAATTCTAAAAACAGATTTGCAATTACCGAACCTTAATACAAAACAGACGTGTCTATTATACTACGAGAACATGTTACCTATATATATATATATATATATATATATATATATATATATATATATATATATATATATATATATATATATATATATATATATATATATATATATATATATATATATATATATATATATATATATATATATATATATATATATAGGTATAAGAAAGAACTTCTTCAGGCAAAGTATACGAAACAGTATTTATTTCCAAACGTTTCGCCGATTAGGGCTTCTTCAGTGGAATAATCTGTGATAAAAGATATCGTCCTCTATATATACAATTCTATATATACAATATATATATATATATATATATATATATATATATATATATATATATATATATATATATATATATATATATATATATATATATTATATATATATATATATATATATATATATATATATTCTCTAGAAAGCGCCTCACTACACAATATAATTTATACCTCAACTACAACCCGTGAGTGACGTACATCAATAAACAACTGCAGAAAATATCCCTGACTTCATTTAATTTGTTTCAAAAGTTGCGTAAGGGTTTGTTGTGACTACTTATGTCCGTTCCGCTGTTCTCAGTGAGATTGCATGATCTTAATCAGTTTGAAGCCATTCCGAATTCCTCCACCGTTTTTAGCTCTAATATGGGCACAAGTAAGTAACTGATAGTTCGCGCGCCGCAATCAGTGTTGTCCTTATTTGAAAGAAGGCCTTATTTGACTTAAACGATCATCATCTCATCTATACGTGAAATATACAGCACAATGATTCCCTATGGTGTAGCACGCTGGGTAGCCGATTTCGTAACGGACCAGAAACAGCGTGTAAAGCTATATCTGCAGATTCGCGGTTCGGTCCCATCCGGGTTGTTCCAAGGAATACAGTACAGTACTTACCTTCTACAACAGTTCTTATCAGCACCGGCTTCTCACTACCAGCAACGAAACCAAATCCTATGAGAAAAACATAGGGTTACCTGATTATAACCGTACTAAACCTTTTTAAGTCGTGGATATGCGAAGCATAGGAGCGAGTTATTGGAGTGGATTATCGGATTCGAAAGGCACAGGCGTCATGAATGATCAATTAGGTAAAATATTATCCTTGGGCAGTTTAAGGCGGTCACAATTATGGAGGAGTCGCATAGGTTCAAATGTCACAAGGCTATTTTAGCTTCCGCTATAACGTAGTGTTAATATTTCTTAAACCGCGGTTGATGAAAATATGCTAATCCGCTTTAAGCAGCCATAATCTTAGTCAAGTGCATCGTTCTTCAGTAAACCAAGTGTGTTTTTTTCAAGTGTCTTTTTCGGTTCCGAAAAAAACCCAACTCGGGTGTCATGAACGTGTCATCTTTGCGCAGTAGAGTTTCGTCGGCGCTTGTCGAGGAGAGGCCGTCGTTCTCGATCATCAATTGTTCGACTTGTGTGGACGACTATATAATATTAAATTATTGTGTAAATAACTTTACATTTACGACTATGAAGAGGCGCATTGTATAAACCATTAGGTGACAATTGGCAAATAAGTTGCTCTTTTGACCTGGTTTAATACGCGCCAGATGTTACGGAATGCATTTTTTGGTTTAAATGTAGCTTATGTCGAAAATACCAATATACGCATAATCAAGCCAGGGGCAGTTTTAAGTGTAAACTATTTTCTTATTCTGGAACGCAATTTTAATAGTACATGGTACAAATGGACATAATTAGAGGCTGTTATTTTGACCAACGTTAGAAGAGCTTAAGCAGGTCATGTTCTATAAACACGAACGCGGTATTATTTTAATAGACTTTTTATGCAAAACAAAAAATGAATAATTTAAAGCCAAAGTAATCTTGACGTCGTCTTCGTTCTACACAAACGTGATTGGGGCATTTTCACGTTCTGAAGACAACGTTGGTCAACTGCTAGAACGTCAGCATCATTAAGGCCAGTTGCTGAAAGTTAAAGGTTGACTAACTGATTAGATGAAATGAAATTTCTCACTTCATCACTCCCTATAAGGGTTTTCAGTGATAATAAAATTTTATCAAATCTAATTAATATAATAAGAAATATTAAAAGGTTAAAAATTATATTGACAATAAATCATCTTTTAACTTAGATCTTAAAGTGCGCTTGAAATGTAAAACAAATTTACATAACTTAAGTTGTGGATCTAGGTTATTCCATAAATAAAAGAAAGTCTTTTGGCCAGAAGCACTATTAAAAAGAGGGATATTGTTGAACATTACGGGTTATACATTTGCTCACTTTTCTTCGCTTGACAAATTGTGAGATTAGGTATCCAGCGCACACCCGGTCATACACAATTGAAGAATTGCGTCTCGATAATAAAGATAATTTAACTGGTAGCCAGCGTAGATCTTTTAAGGCTGGTGTGATGTGTTTGAAGTTGTAGGCTATATCAAATGGGAAAATGTATACTTATACTTCATTTCTACATTCGACGGTTTGAGGCTTGATTCAGCGATAAAATTCAAAATTGCTACCAATACGACGCTGACCGTCACCACTTTAGGTTTTATAGTCCTTCGTTGGGATTTCAAATCCTTCATTATCTTTGTTTTGTATCATTTCTAAAGTCAATAGCCATTCCTAAACAATGTCGATGTAATCTACCTCTTTTTATTATTAATGCATGAACAGAACGATGACGTTTTTAAGCGGATATATAGCACACCTTTCGCGGCCGATTTTTCGCCCATACAGTATTATTTATTTACATTGATAATTGATGTCGTAATTTGTTAGGGCTAGAGGCCTATACTAGAAACCTTTTGCAGGCTTTTTAATTAAGACCCCTAGTATACATTATATTTATTAACTGATTTGTCTGTGGTCAGTTCAAAGTTTTAAAATAGAAAGAAGAATAAGCTATAAAAATTATAAAAATATTAAAAATATAAAGATATTTTGTAGATATTATATTATAAGAAAGCCTATATGGTTTGTCTATTCCAAACCCAATATTAATGCAATTTACATGTATACCATAAAATACATGCGCACACATATATGTTTACCGTACACAATGCATACATTATCATTACCACATAATACATATGCATTGTATATATATATATATATATATATATATATATATATATATATATATATATATATATATATATATATATATATATATATATATATATATATATATATATATATATATATAAGGCAAATTCCTGCGAGAAAATCTAGCCGGATAGCTATAAAAGGCATTGGTAATGCTTGGGATAATACACTCTGCGGGATAATATTCTTTCTGGTATTTCTGTTGAAGATGAATGACGTGAAACTTTCTTATGACAAGAGAAACATTCATTTTTTGTGCACTGAACTCAGTCCTTACTTTGTTAAGAAGGAAATAAATTGAATATCGTTAAATACCGCGCGACAACGAAACGTTTCCAGATTAATACACGAGGGAGAAGATATGTCGACGATAAGTCGCCATTTTTCTGCTTGATATTCTTTTTAATTACTCCAAAACTGTTCACGTGAAGTGATTCGCAAGGGGGGAGTAAAGGTCCCAGCAGTCCAGCCTGGTTAGCCGGGCTGATTCGCTTAACAAAGTTCTTCTCACGGCTACCATAGACGCCCAAAATGATATTACAAAGCAGAACCGGCTTAGTTTGGCTGCAAGAAGACCATAACGTTAATTCAAATTATATTTTTGGGTCGAGGAAAGATTTTCGTGACACAACTCAGCCCGGTTAACCGGGCTAGCTAGGCTTATATAAACAGCCCCTAAGAGAGACTTCTTGTGCTAAATACTCATCAAAAACTATGAGCTGCTGATAAGGACTTTAATCTGATCTCTGGCTCGAATCCTAAGAGAAAAGCATTCTTAATACCCAATAAAACATAAGAAACCTTAGATTTGTCAGGGTCGAGGCGAAATTCTTGCTCGAATGCCTCGTGGTTGAGTGGACAAATAGCTGACACTGGCTGAAGAATCTTTATAAAATAACAAGTGTGCTATGCGTGTTCTGATTGGCTAATACCCGTGTTTGGATCAGGTTATCCAAACACGGGAATTTTGAGGTCGTATCACACAAAAAGCAAATCATGCCGGCCCATCGTCGTTTTTAAACATTAACATTCTACATAGTTTGCACAATAACTATAAATAAAATATGGCAATATTCCATGTTAATTTTCACAAGATTTTGCAAAAATAGGCCGAAAATATATAGGAAATTATAAGTATTTAAAGTGGACAAAGCAACGCTATTAGCGAACGAGAATTTCCGTATAATTTATGAAGGCGAAGTTTACCTTCAATAAAACCCCAAAAAGACAACACTTTTATAGACATAGTCTACCAAGAAAACATGGAAATGGTGTAAAATGTTTATTTTAGTTCTCGTCGGGCAGGATATTTACGAAGAAACCATTTATTTTGTATCTGTAGCCAACAAAAAATCACCGAACCACACTTCGACAGTGAGAGAAAACCATTCAATAAAACCCAAAAAGACAACATTTTTATAGACATAGTCCACCAAGAGAACATGGAAAAGGTGTAAAATGTTTAATTTACCTCTCGTCGGGTAGGATATTCACGAAGAAATCATTCATTTTGTTCTTGTAGCCAACAAAAATTCACCGAACAACACTTCGACAGTGAGAGAAAACCACAAAAAGATTCTGTGTTGTAGAATATGAAGGCTAGGCAAACTCACAACATCACTTTACATCTGCAGCAATCCAACATAAAGTTAAACGGCATATTTTTGTGATTAAATCGATCTGGAAATATATCTTTTTCATCTTTCCAAGCTGTTTTCCTGATGTTTTTACCGATCAAGCTTATTTTCGGCTCTTTGCTGTCGTCAGCGTCAATAGAAAGCTATCCATGATTGGCCGATTAGCTTAGAAGAACATGAAAGACCTCCCCTGATTGGTAGTTGATGGTTTTGGGGAGAATTGCAATGTTGATCTAATTATATTAATAACTTTTAGTGATATTTCTCTGTGGTTATTTTATAAAAGAAATACCTAATGGGTTTCCGTGTTTGGATAACGTGATCCAAACACTTGGGATGTTGCTCGACTTTCGAAAAGCTAAAAACACTCGCCTATCGGCTCGTGTTTTTTTTACGCTTTTCTCAAGTCTCGCAACATCCCGCGTGTTTGGATCACGTTATCCAAACACGGAAACCCATTAGGTATTTCTTAAGGCCTAAAAGATGGCATATACCAAAATGATATGACCACGCAGCATTTTATTACCGATTTATTAATCTTATCGTTTGTATTTATTTCATGAGACACGCACAAAACTATATATTTGTTATTGGCTATTTGTCAATTTTAGCTGTCAATTTTGAGCATATATTAAAAAATATGAATATATATGTTAATATTCAAGTATGTATAATCACAGGTATATAATCCAATAGTATTGCGCACATTTGACGTATTTGTCAATGTTTGTCTGAGTCTATAATTAAATTCGCATCCTAAACAATAGGAAATGGTTCATTTGGTAGTCAGACTTGGTTTGTTTGTCTGAGTTTTGGTCTATAAATAGTAACTGTGCGCTTCGCTATTGCTAATGTAGGTCAACGGAAATGTAAAATAGAATATTTTCTTTTGACGGTGGATAACCTATTATTATGAAGGTGTAAACCGGAAAACCAAAGAATGTTATTGATGATTGCGATGTTTATAGGCGCGATCGACAGAAGGCAAACCTTCGTACCTGATGCGCACTCAGAAACTGGGTTAAACCGTGCACAGAAAAGTCAAGAACATTGAATAAACAGTCTTTCTGTGTCCATCTATATAGAAGCTTATATAAGAAACCGTTTTCCTAATTATGCCACGCAAACCTTTTTCATTAATTTCAACTAAATTCGATTTGACTTTCACATACCCGTATGTACAATCGAACAGGCTCAAAACAGTGGTGAAAAATCGGCGCAAAAATCGACCCTCTACAAATCCGACGGGCAGGCAGAGGGGAAGTCGCCCCTCCCCCCATTGACAATAGAGAAAGTATGTCACGTTCTGGAACCACAGACCTCCGCATCCAACTGGGTCAAACGTGCACACGAAAATCAGACAAAATCAAACAGTCTTTCTGTGACCATCTAGAAGCTTATATATATACGAAACTCTTTTCCTTATGCTACGCAAACCTTTTTCCTTTCGAAACTGAGCAGTCACGTTCTAGACCCACGGACGCCGTATTATTTCAATAGCATTTTTCATGCAAAACAAAGACAATTAATAATGTAAGTACCTTCATGTGTGACAGACTGCATGTGACAGCCTTCCTATATACTTCCTATATACTTCGCCTTCCTATAACTTCGGCTTTCGTATGTGACAGACTGCATGTGACAGCCTTCCTATATATATATATATATATATTATATATATATATATATATATATATATATATATATATATATATATATATATATATATATATATATATATATATATATATATATATATATATATATATATATATATATATATATATATATATATATATATATAT